>OU896715.1:23811269-24411269 GCA_918026855.4 Phaedon cochleariae | reverse complement strand
TTTAATTACTGTTTTAATGTAAGCTAGGATTCATAAAACAATGAATAAAAGTGAGCCAGCACAAATTACATTAGCGAATCCACCACCGGAATCACTTTGAGGTGTCGTTTCATCTGCAACTTTCTCGATTCTGATTGCTAATTTCCATCCCGTCTCACTATAAGAGATGGCGTGGGATGACTGTTGACAGTTTTCAAGAAATTAAATCAAATCGACGGAGAACGAAATTTTTAGAAAGTAGAAGACATTTAGGAGACATTTTCATCGTGAGGTTCAGAAGTTTATGATTATTTCAACCAAACAGATTTCATATGTTTATGCCCAGATGAAATAAAATCTCTCTATCTCAGAGGAGTTCCTCTAATCTCCACAATCACTGCTCCAAATATCAGTTGATTTATTTTTCAGAATTCCTTACCCTAGAGGGTATTAGGATTTCGAAATTATTTGGAGCCCCAATACATGAATATAACCTTCATAACCTATGGGTTGCGTGCAAGAACTGTCAGATGACCGACACTGGAGGCAAAATATTGAAACACAAACGTCACTTTACTTATTTGTTTACAAGCGATTGAAATAGTTTTTCACAATTATTTTGGCATACGAATCGTATTTTTCCGCTATTCATCAATTCGCTCATGCCATCACATTATGCTGTTGTGAAATGCACAAAAACTGCAGCGGAAGACGAAGTAATCCGGTTGGTACAATATGATTCGAAAGTAAGTACCTACTATAGTCACATATAGTTTTCATTTTTGAAATTTGGTAATTTCTCTGATTTCTCATCGGAATTCTTCCTGCGATAGAAGCTTATAGAAATACATCTGAAATTTCTGAAATAATGCCAGAAAATTGGATTCATGCAATCGATCGGGAGGACTGGTCTGACATGCTGACGATCGTGTGTGACATTTTCAATCTATTAGCAGTATTAGCTTGCATTGCAGAAGTGACAGAAGGCAGAAGGAATTTCAATAAGGAATGACAACATTTCATAATTATAACTATGTGAGATTACTATTTACCTGAAAAATCATATTCTTTAGTCTCTTGCTGCATTTTTTGTGCATTGAACAACAGCACAATGCGAAGGCATGCTCGAATCAATGAATAGCGCAAAAAACACGATTCGTTTGCCAAAATATTGTGAAAAACTAGTTCAATCCTTTGATTCCTCTGTAACCAAGTAAAAAAGTGAGGTTGTGTTTCAATAATTCACAGAAGAATGAGGTTGTGTTTCAATATTTTGCCTCCAGGGTCGGTCATCGTGCATGCGACTTATTGCTTGCGTGCAAGAACTGTCAGATGCCCGACCCTGGAGGTGAAACAGCGAAACACAACCTCACTTTTCTTATTTGTCTACAAGTGATTGGAATAGTTTCTCACAATTATGTTGGCATTTGAATCGTGTCTTTTGGCTATTCATTAATCCGCGCATGCCATCATATTGTGCTGTTGTACAGTGCACATAAAATGCAGCGGAAGACGAAGGAATCTGGTTGGTACATTTTGATTCAAAAGTAAGTACCTAATAGTCACTCACATATAGTTTTAATTTTTGAAATTTGGTTATTCTTCTGATTTCTCATCGGAATTCTTTCTGCAATAGGAGCTAAAAGAAATACTCATGAAATTTATCAAATAATGCAAGAAGATTGGATTCATGCATTCAAACGGGAGGACTGGTCTGACATGCTGACGGAATATGATCGTTTGTGTTGTAGACATATTCAATCTATCAACAGTATCAGCTTCTGCAGAAGTGGCAGAAGGAATTTCATTAAGAAATGACTAAATTTCATTATGAAAACTGTGAGATTACTATTTAGCTGAAAAATCATATCCCTTCGCCTCTTGCTACATTTTTTGTGCATTTAACAACAGCACAATGAGAAAGCATGCTTGAATTGATGAATAGCGCAAAAAACACGATTCGTTTGCCAAAATATTGTGAAAAACTACTTCAATCCGTTGATTCCTCTGTAAACAAATGAAAAAGTGGGGTTGGATTTCGATATTTCACAAAAAAGTGAGGTTGTGTTTCAATATTTCACCTCCAGGGTCGGTCATCGTACACGCGACCTATGATATGTCAATTCTCTCACACGAGGTTATGGAGGTTCCCATTTTATTCGTAAACGTCATTTTTCAATATCAACGACAAGTTCAACGACTCTCGTATTTCTTCGATATCTGCGAAATCAGTCGTAACTAGAAAAGCATATATTGTTTTGCTTTACTCGAACTAGGGGTCTCATTGATATACCTCTATTTTATTCATTATTATCATCATGTTGACTATCGAAATACACTATCAATAATAATATACTTCATCTTCTACATTATTTTAGTTTGGCTATCTATCATAGCGTTTTTAATCAGTTGTTCAAACTGTTATTGATTATTGTTTCAGTTCCGCCGGATATTGACGACTCCAGAACCAGTGGCGACATCAGTATAAAAGAGGGTGATAATGTGACACTGACTTGCAGCGCTACAGGGCACCCCCAGCCCAAGATCGTGTGGCGCAGAGAGGATGGAGAACATGTACTTGCCGAAGTAGAAGGAAAACAACAGAAAGGTGAGGATTCTTATACAGGTTGTCCCGAAATAAGCCTGCCAAACTTCACGCTTCAAGCTGCTGGCGGAGTTTGGCAGGTCAAAAATAGGAAAAGTTTCGATGAATATGAGTCGATAAATGTCTCCTAAGGAAGCAACGGGCCCATGGAAGGGTGGGCTCAGAGATGATATTTCCTAAATATCTCTGAAACGCCATGTGATGAAATGAGGCAATTTGGTAAAATAACTGAACTTGTCATGCCCAATGCAATGAAGATAAAATCATTCCAAACTTTCTTTTAGAAGTATATAAAAGTATATATCACAGGGTTGGAATACATTGAATATCACTCAGACTATTTTGTATGGATGTTTTTCGAAAATTCAATCTGAGATTATGAAAATTCACATCTCTCCACATCAGAGAGGTGATCGACTCATCTCCATTAGAACTTCTCTTCCTAGTTTTGGTCGTTAAAGCCGCTGATGAAGGTCGGCACGCTGATTTCAGGACACCCTGTTTACGCACGCAGAATCAGAAATTGCGCTCGTTTCATTGAAGACAAAACAATGATACCTCCAGTAGATGTTGATAGCTCTTCAAACAGTTTGCTCCAATGTGGGTCAGTTTTGATGATATAGGCAAATCCGACAATTTCGGAACTGAATAATAAACATGTTTTCATGCCTTCGATCGTGATGAATGTCGCCAAAGTGCATCAGCAGTATTTCAGTCATACATGGAAAGATTCCTAATGAAAAATAATTCAACTTTGGTAATTTTGTTGATTTGGTGTGAAATTGTCGTGACACAGAGGGTGCTTGAAGTGAATAATAGGAGGACATGTTAAAGGCTTGTGCCACCAGAAATCGGTGGAATTCGGGAAGAGATTATGTGATTGATCAATGACGATCCAACAATGATTGAAAGGTCCAAAGCAGGAGAAGTCGAAGTGGATATGGAAGACACCAATACAAGAACAATTCCATCCAAACCATCATTGAAGAGTATACAATCGTTACAACCTCATCAAGATTGTTCTGATGGAGGGGTTGAATTTCGTCTGTATTTTCTGATTCAGCGTCATGACAACGGATATTTCACGAGAATCATTTCAGACGAAGCCACATTCACAGGAATTAGGGTGGATAACTTCTTTAATTTCTATATTTGGGCGATAAGAAATCCTTACGCTGTACGCACAACACAGATTCTCATTGAATGCTTGAGCCTTGAGCTGAATTTTTCAATGACATAGGTTCTCATCTCATCATGTGAAATTCAGTTATACAGTTTCACCATCAGTTCTGTAGAATGCGAATCCGGGACCAGTTCTGTTATTCTATCATGTCTTACTTCTGAAATGTAATTTTCATTATTATATTATTTATTTTCGATATGTGGATAACCTAATCTGTGATACTTCTGCAATGTGATTTTCATGATAACGTTACTTCACAGAGGATATTTCGAATGTGACATAAATCATGAAGCTTCCAATTCATTCATCAGTGAAATCATGTTTGGAAAAAGAATGTGAGTGAATAAAATATCTACGTGACAAAACAGTCGAATCCCAAAGAATGATAATAATATGTTTATGTTGTATGTCATATCTGAATTCAAATTACCTAGCAAAGGATAATAGCTCCTGGTCAACAAGCCAAACATGCTGGAGGGTTCCTGAATACATGTTGCTTGAATGTTTCGTGACTTTTGTGAACCATCCTCACAGTTGGCGTGCATAGATATGTGGCACTCGGGTTTCGTCTATATATGCAAACATTGGTGAATGTTGTATTTGTTCATATTTATACACTTGAGATCATAGGTCAGACAGTTTTATGCATGCCTCATACTTTTCGATACTGTGTAAAAACCAAATTGTTTTCATCTTCTTCCACTGGTGATTAATAGATCAGATATACCAATGAACACTCGAACACTGCTTGATGTAACATGATGCAGCTAGCAGAATGAAATCAGTGCGCAAGTGCAATTATTTTCAAGGACATTTTTAAGCGAACGAACGCGAGCTATATCGCGAATGATTCCAGAACGGGTACCTAAATTTTACAGAACTTCTGCATTATGATAGATATTCACAGGGTAATTTCATATAATTATAAGGTATTATTCATAACGTGCTCTGATAATTTCCTTGTGTGAAGTGGAAAAACATAATGGATACCTGAAAAATATAATACAAATATACATTTTAGTAACAAATGTGCTTTATTTTTAGAAAAAGCATGACGGATAATGAGATATTTACAAAAAATGAACATTTTTTTCACACATGTTCATCAGTGAGATCGTGTGGCGCAGGGAAGATGGAAGTGAAAGGAAAGCAACAGAAAGGTGAGGATTCTTCCATTCGCCAGCTAAATAGGAAATGGCGTCTGTCTCTGATTGCGGGAAACAAAACTGTCCGTCTACTTTCATCAACGGCGAAACAATGTCACTCTAGTGAAATTCGATAGCTATGTGAAATATACAAAAAATTCAAAAATGAGTCTCGAATACGTACCCACAAGATGACTAAATATATTTGCCAACAATCATTCCTATATATTGCACCAAAGGCATACAACTCCATTCCAGATATAATGAAAAACATTCTGAATAGTAAGTTGTCTAAAAATAAATTGAACAATCTTGAACCTACATGAAACATAAAGATCTGTATCTAACGCCAAAATTGAAAGAACATTTTGATAATAATTAATTCACGCATAATGAATACATGGCAACATTCTATTACTTTGATATTATTATCATCATCAGGTATGTGTATACATCATTGCTATCGTTATCACCATTATATGGAGTGACATTCATGAGCTAGGCATTATATTGGAAAAACTCTCGATAGTGATTCATCTCGAAACTGAAGCGTTGAGTTTTGCTTTAGAAAATGACTGAGAAGGATTACTCGGTCGAGGTCAAATGACTCTTGCAATATATCAAAGGTCAAATTTTCCTGAATTTATTTCCGAAGATAGGCTCACTCGATTGCATTTCGAAAAAGTTTACGAGAAAGAGCTGTTTCAATTTCAATTTTACATATTAAATATTTGATATTTTTTTCCATGTACACGGAATGTCTCACAATATATCAAAAACTTGAAGTTGCAATTGAACTTTCAAATTCGAGACACATGTTCAGAATAGGAAAATTTTTTTTCGTGTGTGTGTTGTTGAAATTTGAAAAAAATGTGAATTCTCATCGATTCATTTAAAAAAATTCCACTTTCGACATGTGTAGCAGAAGCCACGTAACTCCGACCGAGTATGCCATTTTTTCATTTTTTTTAACAAAATATAACGCCCAATTCAAATTTCAACATGAAATATCACCAGAAGTCTTTCTCATAATTATACCAACTCCATAAATAACACTGTACATCACAGTTTCCATATCTTTGAAGCTCAACTCGAAGCACCCTATACCGCTAGTATCTTATTGTAATGTGATTAGGAAACGTCCCTAAGCTCTTCCAATTTTTTCCACATCTTCCGAGCCAACTTCATCGAACTAATTATTGTTTCTTGAGCGATTTCCATAATGCCTCTAAGCACGAGAACCAGCTGTGCCAGTGCCTCGTAAGTAAAACTTTCTTGTTTCACTGTGGGGACGATCAGCGTGGCCAGACTTTCTACAGGAATCAATTCCAGATGTAACCTCCTTAGGGGATTACACTGAGCGTAATTCCTATCAGCTTTTATACAATATTGTTTAATCTTTGGAAGGTTTCTGAATGAGATTAGTGTCAGAGTTCTCTCTTCACTATAAAAGCTTGACACTTTTACTGCCATGCCAATTTCAATATGTGGAACGCTTACGCCAAGTGCATTTCATTTCACTACGAGACATATCATATCAGTAATGTTGCCAAGGTAGCAACGGGTGAGACCAAGTCCCATCCCCCTACGAAAGACTGTCCAGGGGATGACTGCCGGTCACTTTGTCTCTCGACTCATACCGACAGCACACCCCAGGGAGAAATGGAAAATTTGGATGCTCCAAATCAGCGCTACCATTTTATCATAACAACGGTAAGGCCGTCTGATAAGACAGACTACTGGCTCTGCAGTGGCAGTGCCCGAGCAGAAACGCTGCTCACCCGCCAAGGCAGGCAATATATCCTCCCACTTGACCCATAGTTGGATTCTTCTGCACCTCCTCTACCGTAGTCCGGTGGTTTTCTTTTGGAAACCAATGCCCCCTAGAGTCCCAATTGGTGAGGCATCAAGCTGTATATACAACCTGATAGGGCTATCCTCATCACCCCAGGTACCCATGTCAACAAGATTTCTCTTGTTACGTTTGATGTGTCGCCAACCGCCGTCGCAAGAGGCTTTGGCCTGGTTGCTACTCTTGTTGACAAGAATTCTCTCGTCCCGTTGAATTAGTGATCGTTCGAGGACTTTTACATGTTCCTCTACCTCGTTTACAGGAGAGGACTCGGCTTTGCCTACGATGACTGGTGGTAGGATCGCTCGGGACTGCCTCCTCCCTGTCGAACTGAGGCACATGGTACACCAAAGTTCCAGTTTTTGTTGAGCAAGCCCAGCTACTCATGTTGACCGAAATCCTCCAGTCCCGTTTGATGGGTGACCGTTCGAGGCCTTTCACACGTACCGCTACCATGACAAGAGTGGGTACCTCAAGCTTTTAACCAGTGGTGTCTGGATTCACCTGGGACTACCCCCACCCCGAAAAAAAATACGAACGGCAAAATATCAATGAACGCATATATTCAGTGGCCACCAGGGCCAAGCCACTGAGGATGCTTAGAGATACACATGGCAGTTAAAGTGTTAAAGACGAGGTATAATTTTCAAAATACTCATATGCATTCGAAAAAAATTTCCGTAAAATAATTTGACCTCGTGCGGTATTCTATAAGAAGATTTCACACCAGATGGTGTTTGGGACTTGAATGATTTTAGGATTCATGTACTCATAAGATTTGCATATATGAGTTCATGAATAAATTTTGCTATTTTCTACCTACTGTAGTTGTATGAAAATACCATTTCAGATTGTAACATATTATAATCATGTATTCCATCTCAACTTCGGGTTACTACAAGTTGTAGACAATTACGATCTTATCAATAAATACATACATACTAGTAGTAGCAGTATAGTGAAAAAATGGGAGGCGGTCGCCTAGCGAATAGGCCCTCGTGGCCCCATTCTGTTGACCCCTGCTGCACACATATCAACTCTTCCTTTTCCTAATTCGCTAAAAATGCACTCATTATGCGATGGTTTGTTTTTCGGAAATGGTTTTTTGTACTCACGTATTTTTGTCTGGAATTTGATAATGAAAGTATGAACAAACCAGTATTTATCGAGATATTCCAAGAAAAAGTTCGAAATTTCGCTTACTGCTTCCCCCTATGTTAAATGCATTTACAGCTTCTTGTTCTTCTCATTTTGTCAACAGACACTTCATAAACTCATGATGTACTTCAATCTCACATTTTTATATAGAAAATTCAACACGAAATATGATTTTTATTGCGAGTTCTTTAGTTAATGAACAATCATACCAGATGACGGCCATTTAATCTATAGTCAATCCAAATACGAGATGTCAAATGTCAACAGATTACTCTTGAATGACATCATCCACGCCATTATATATCACATGATATTCTTCCTCATCTTCACTGAATATGGATAAATCGCAAGAAAATAATATTCCTTGTTGACTCATATAATAAGAGAAATATGTCATTGAAGTACATTTTGGTATATAAATTGTCCAATGATGAAAAAAAAGTGCAAATTGTTCTGAATGCGATCCACATGACAGGCGGAAAAGAACGTGAAATTTTCAACTCTTTAGTGAAATATCTTAATAAATAATGGTTTTTTCACATTTTCATTATCAAATTCGTGCTCTTCAGAGAAGAAAACGTATGTACCAGAAAAAAACATTAAAAAAAAAACATCGCATAAGTGCAGTTTTACCCCTTATTCTTCCTCTCGAACATCCGTGACCATCTGATGAAGGTCAGTATGTCCGTACACCCACCTTTGGTTAATTAGATCATCCTGTTAAAACGTATCAGCACAAAAAACTTCGAATCTTAGCATTCAACCATATGCCTTACACTGGCCTAGGTTAGTGGTATGACATATTCTATATAATATAATGCAGTTTGGGATCCAATTGATTCTTAGCCTATCAATTATTGATTTGCTGCTCATTTGAAATATGGCAGAATAAATAAATCTTCCATCTCATTATTCCATTTGAAATATTGCAGGTTAGTTAAATCTTGTGTAGCCGACCATATGTTCAATCACAATCATAACACACATTTTACTAACCTCAAATCAGTGAGGCAAGTCATGAATATTAGAAAATTAGACGCATATGAAAGCTAACAGATATTCAAGAATAGTGATAGAGTAATGAATAAGGATAATGGACCTATTCCATATAGCCCTCTATATAGTTGAGTTATATTAAAATTGAGATTAGTGACCTCAACCATGACAAACATTAACTTGACGATAGTATTTTTCAAGGTTGGGTGAACATATACCTAGGATATAAGCAGCACACTAGAATCGGATATTCAGTTTTCATCTTCTCCTGAAGATGCTAACATAGTTAGCGGAACACGTGCCGAGGCGTTCAAAAAATCGTTTTGGTTAGTGGTAAAGCAGTGTTGTGTCAATTTGGTTAGGTAAACATAACTGGCGTGTAATTTTGAAAATGAATGAACTAATCTCACGACAGGAATAAATTTCTTCTCACCTCGGTGTGTAATATACTATTACTGTGAAGGAGCATTATTATGAGAGTGGAAAAATTCTCACATGATGGTTAAATGATTGACCTTCCATCACGATACGATCATATTATTATGAATAAATAATGGTTCAGAGAGCTGAAGGAAAACTCTTTTGTAGATAGCCAAACTGAAGAGAAGTATAGACAATAAGATGATGGAAGCATGTGGATGAATACACAACATGTAATTCATTTTGCCTATATATATCTCTTGTCTGAGTCACAGGGTGTTTGTTTTGAAAATTCAACAATCATTTGTGCCCATCAGTAGTTCGAAAGTTCACGAAATATATTATTATCGTTATATTCGGTGGGGATTGTGAGTACTATATACACCCTACTGAATTATGTTAAATAAACGTTTGTGGCTACTACCAGAGGTGTACGATAGAAGCAAGTGACTGGTTGATCCTTCCCAAAATTTTACACTACTGGCGGAATTGCAATTCTATCACAATTTTTTGATTTTCCAACAATATTTACATAGATAATAATCTATTTTTTCATAGAGATGAAGTTATTTTTTTTTTGTAGCTGATATGGATTGAAGTTTTATTTGATTGATGAATGCAATCTATCGATCCAAAAAATCAACATAATTGATATACACTTCAAATTCAAAATAATTGTGCATGTTCAAGAAAAATAATGACTCCATCGTCATGGAGAATAAGTTAAATATCTACGAATAAATTCCTGAAGAATCGGAAAATTGTGATAAAATTGCAATTTCGCCAGTGCTGTGGAATTTGGGAGGGATCAACCAATCACTTGCTCCTGTCGTACTCCTCTGGTAGTATTTATGCAGAAACGTTTATTTGCGATAATTCAGTAGGCTGTATCGTACTGCTTACCAAATATGACAATAATACGTCGAATTGTTTCGGAGTACTGGGCAAAAATGATGATGATGTTGAATTTTCAAATAAAAAAACCGTATAACTCAGACAGAACACACATTTTATCCAGGTGATTTGAGTTGAATCATCAGATTTTGAGTTTAGGATTCCATAGTTGGGATACTCTAATCAGTAAGGAATCACCCTGTATATTATGTTTGAAACGCGATTCAACAATTTTGGATTTGTCAGTTTCGCTTGAAGTCTTAGAGAATTCAACTCTTTCAGCAATAGATGAAGAAATATCAATTTTGAAATTCCTGGAAAAAAAACTTGTGAAACTATCTTGTTCTAGTGGAGACCTTTCGAGGTTCGACTCTGAAACTGACCAGAGTGGACAGACGCCAGATGGGGGCATACTTGTGCATAGCCAGCAATGACGTTCCCCCTGCAGTCAGCAAGCGCATCACCCTGCATATATCTTGTGAGTATACTGATGTGAATGAATGAGAATAGCAATCAAATTCTAGGGATGATTTTTCGTCAAATTTGAGGAAATCAAGTTCATATAAACGTGCAGTGGCATTATTGAGAGGTTGGTCTATGGGGTCTGGACTCTTCTTCGAGCTGTCTCAAAAACCGAAACAATCTGATAAACAAAATAATGAATAACTACAGAAAGCTCGGAGGTATTCCCACACAATTTTCATAAAATGACCAATAATTGTAGATTTATAAAAAAAGTACTTTCCTGGCTAATGCCACGCAGGACATTGAACTACATCCTCCCGAAATCTATGCATCGACTCGTATAAACGAATACTGATACAAGTGATTTTTTCCTGAATGCCTATGGATTTGGATTTAGCCATCAGACCACGCTAGACACCTACAGGCCGGTTTCGAGCTCTTTGACTCTCATCAGTGCAAGGCAGTCTCCAGCCAGCAGTCCCAATACCACCGACTAAGCGTAGCCTAGCCGAACGAAAATCAAGTCGGTATTATATTTCCTCAGAGGCGTCTTAGTACTGCTGGCAGGAGACTGCCCTGCACTGATGAGAATCGAAGAGCTTAAAACCGGTATGTAGGTCTGTTAAATACAACTCGAATTTGCAAAAAAACTTAATAAAATGAGAGTTGAGATGTGTGGAAACAAACCTGTCCTTATCCTGTCATATGTCAGTCATTTTTTGACGGATGTGAATGTTTGACCGCTTGTTATGTTCAGAGAAGTCCGTGTATTACACGAAAAAATATACAGTGCGAGTAAAAAAAGTTTCAGCGAGTTTTCAAATTCGGGCAAGTATAGGTGTTTGTTTTATGAAAAATTCAATTAATAGGGAGTTGACATTTTATGTTGTTCAATTCTCTTTCGAATAAGACCCAATAAACCAGTATAATCGATCCGTCAATGAAGATGATATTAATCGAAAACGAAATCCCGGGTTCTTCAGAACCAACTTCCATTTCAACATTTCTTTCTTCTTCAATTTCATATATCTTATCATCGCTATCGTTATGGCTACTATCACTGCTGTTAGGAATTAACGGATAATCAATTGTCAATAGTCTCATTACATTCAACCCGAAATCTAAACATAATTATGTCAATAAACACATTAAAACTTTCAGTACCATTCAGCCCCCTCAAGAATAATTTTGCGAAAACAGTCTGATTATAACAGCGAAGTAACCAGTCGAACATAGATTTTGCTATCTCCTCGAGTAGTGCCTGTTCAACAGAATATTATATATATTATTGGATTTTTATTCATCTGAAATAATATATCGTCTTGTCTGATGCACATTATTCTATGGCGAATTGTAAGCATAATCACCAGTCTTTATACTCGAATCAAAATGTGATCGAAATTCATGTCATCTCAGAAAATTTTCCATGAATACCCTTGATCATGCACGATAAATTCACCAATGGATGAATGTACCGAATATTGAAAACAAATGGAGGTGGTCACACAAAATTATTGATATAAAATAAGTACCTATATGATAGGAAATATTTGAACATATACTTTCATACCTGTTCTGAATGATTCGGTTCCAAATAGTCTGATTCCCAAAATTTATCTCGAACACAACACACAGAACTCCATATGATGAATGATCACGGTCTTATGATACAACTCAGAATGGCGTCTCGTTCTAGTCTGTCGTTTACACTTCGGAGCTGGACCATCTTGGTCTTGTCCTTGTCTATTGCCCCACTTCATGAATCGATCAGAGCGCACAATCACGCCTCCCCACCACCGTTCGTCCATCTTTGAACATAAATTGAATGTACATGAACGTACAATTTGTAAACGTTCAAATTTAATCCAACTATGTTCATTACTTGGACCGTACATCCACTGGACAATCATTGGACGCACGAAACTGAACGCACAATACAAATCCGGAATCGTACATCCACTGAACGTACATAAGAGTACAATCAGTGAACGTACAAACTGGCTCATATTATGTTCATTCCTTGAAAGTTCTGAAACTACCATTATATAGATGATTCACAAAATCCAATATTGTACTTCCAATGGACATCCATGAGACGTAGAATGTCGAAAATACGATATATTGAATATTCGGAATCGCACATCCAGAACACTTCCGTACATTTCTTGGACGTTCTAAAACTGCCACATGGATGTTTCATAATGTCGAGAATTTTACATCCACTGGACATCAGACGCACGAAACTGAACGTTCAATACATATCTGGAATTATACATCCACTGAATGAGAGTACAATTCGTGAACGTACAATTTTGATCCGATTATGTACATTCCTTGAACGTACCTACAGAAACTACCATTATATGGATGATTCACAATGACGAATATGGTACTTTCAATATTGAACATCCATCAGGTGAACAATTTTGATGTTGAAAAATATATTCAGAATCGTACATTCATTGAACGTACATTCACCTTCAAATCGTGAATGTACAATCTATATCAATTTTTCTTGGACGTCGTTCTAAAACCTATACAAATATGAATGTTTAGGTAATGTCGAATATCATATTTCTAATGGACACCCATAAGACGTATATTACTGAACGTTACAAAATATATTCCTAATTATACATTCATTGAATGTCCATATTAGGTTCATGGACGTTTGGACATCATTCGAACCTAAACTGGACGTCCGCTGGACGTCGTGTGCTATATGGGAAAACAGAGATAATTGAGAAACGGCATTTGGAGAGTCACCATCGAAGGGTTCTAGCGCCATTAGGAAGCATGTCCAGACACATTCTGATAGAAACATTTTATCTCATTTTCATCTGCAGAATTACCTACGGGAGTATATGAACGTTATTTTGGGATACCATGTACATTAGCATAAGGAACAAAACTAAACTCTTTTGGAGAAACAGATCACTGATCCAACAACCATGAACGTCTATTATAATATCTATCACCTTTGTAATCAGGGCTATTACCTACATCTCACAAAACATCATTCTTGTAAATGAGGGTGATTATCGACGCCCTTGGGCGATTCTCAACAAAGTAACTTTACACAGCATCATCCTTATTGGCTTATTCCGTCATCACTCTCGTGAATTTCAAGGCATCGAAGTGGATTTTTTCACAGAGGTCCTCTTAAAAACCGTCCACTCGGTGTGTCGGTGATTGTTGAAAACACTTGGGTCGCCAACCGCAAGGCCCTTTGTGTTTACCTTCGCGCCGCTGGACGTACAATTCCAGTCCGGAGCTTTTGATGCGAGATGCGAGTTTAAACTCTCTCTCTGGGGCCCTTTTTGCTTGTCCCGTCTCTTGCACTCTCGGTCTATAGGTTTTCTTTTGTCGGTCAGCTGGAGCGGCATTGGCCTTCTAGATTGAGGCCGACTCGGGAATTAGATGTCTGGCGAGAGGCTGAGAAGGAGTTAAGTGAGAATTCGGGACACAAAGACCGAGATACCTATTCTGGAAAATCACTGTATTTTTTGGTGAGTCAGAACACGTTCACGGAGAGAAATATCTAATAGCTGTTATACGAAACTGTATAACCTTCAATAGATTTCTGTATTGAAAAGGCGCGGGAAAGTTCTCTTTTCACTTTTATCTAGTCCATCATTTCGAAAAAAAATCATATAACTATGAAACAACACTTATATATAAATGAAATGTCGCTCATTTAGGGGTCAGATGATTATCATTCCAATATTGAATTGTCATTGATGAAAATTAAATTATACTCATATAAATATTATTTGCTCTTAATTCATTAGTCAAATGATTGGCATTTTAGTATTTTAGGGTGACTATTTTTTTCCAGAAGAATGAAGTGGGTTGAAGATCGTCTAAAAATATTGAAAACATATCTACTCAGTATATACACTCACCCCAAAGGAGAGTTGTTGATTGAAACTATACAGTGCATTGGAGTGCATCACAAGGGCGAGATACTCAGTACAAAATATCTCGATTCGCCTACGATGAAAATGCTTTCAATTTGGAGTATTCTTCTTGTCACTACCTTGTATCATTAGTTAACATATTCAGTTGCCAAAAATGTGAACAGTGGCGTCAATAAACGAAAGACCTGTATTTCTTCTGATTAATTATTGTTGGCTAGTATTCTTGTGAATCTTGAAGCAGCAACAGGAATCATACGATTCGAATAAATACGTATACACCGTGTCAAATATGAGGATACGAAGAAACCCAAATAACATTATCAGTTTTATTGTTAGCTACAGGAAGTTTTCACAACCTATTTCAAAATGCCTTTTCAAAACTATTATATACTTCAATAATATCATTAAAACAATTAAACAACATTCTGAAAATGTGAAGGGCCCACTTTTATAAATGCTTCACAGTTTCTCTTGAAGCTTGTCATGAAACTGATAGGCATTTATTGTAGTATGCGTCGAAGCAATAATAAAACCTATCGAAACTAACTAGGGAAAAAGCCAAATACTCAAAGTGGAATGCATTGGTCACAAATAGAGAAACTCAAAGTCATTACCACAACTAGTTCATAAAATGAACGACAATGGTAGATAACGAGAGAAGAACAACTACTTTCCTGGCTATATGCCCTGCAGGAAATTGCATTACATCCTACCGAAACCTATGCGATAGTTCGTATAAATGAATAAAATCGCAAGTGTTTCCTTCCTAAACGCTGAGCTGCGCTTAAGTGGTTCAGGAACGCTGACTACCTGCAGACCGGTTTCGAGCTCTTGACTCTCATCAGTACAGGGCTGTCCCAGATAGCTCCTTGACCGCTATCTGGTGCGAACTTGACCCAACGTAAACGCATCTCAGCATTTATACCATACGAGGCGTTCGACGTCTGCGAAATGAAAACGCGATTGCCAAACGCTACCTGGCAAGGAAAGAAACACTCCAAAACAAAATGCTGAGATGCGTTCACGTTGGGTCAGGTTCGCACCAGATAGCGGTCAAGAAGCTATCTGGGACAGCCCTGTACTGATGAGAGCCAAGAGCTCGAAACCGGTCTGCAGGTAGTCAGCGTTTCTGAACCACTTAAGCGCAGCTCAGCGTTCAGAAAGGAAACACTTGCGATTTTATTCGTTTATACGAACTATCGCATAGGTTTCGGGAGGATGTAATGCAATGTTCTGCGTGGCATATAGACAGGAAAGTAGTTGTTTTTCTCCCGTTATCTACCATTGTCGTTCATTTTATGAACTAGTTGTGGTAATGACTTTGAGTTTATCTCTTTGCTTTCGAAACTACTTCCTTCAAAGCCTTTTAGCACGAGTCCAAACCTATATGCTTCAAAACGACAGTTCTCATGCCAACATCAGAACTAATTGGCTAGAATCAAAACTTGTAAGCATTTGTCAAGATAATATAGTCCGTAACGTGTTATATGATAGTCTTTTTTCAGAACTAATTAAAGTACAAACATGTCAGAATGGAGTGAAAACAATAGAGATTAAACATGGCGGTATGATATGATAATTTCCTACTGTATCAAAAAGTCCTTTTGGTGGAGATTGAAGCTGTAGAATGAGAACGATGACGACTCTTGTGACGAAAACATACCAGATATGCTCCAAAAGACGCAGAATACGTCCTAGGGGTTCATCTTCTCATCATATCGAAACCATTTTTTTTTTACCAACTCTCTCACGCAACAGTATCAATTCCCGATATTTTTTTCCTCAGTTTCCTTGAGAACAAGATATCGGTACCTAATGATCCTGCTGCTGAATCGAATCAATCATTTAAATCCTCAGAATGGAACTGATCAAACCCAATTTTTATTTTTCAAGTGAATGAACCACCCGATTCCAGAGCGATTCATGATCGATTCAGTATTGGTTCATCAACATTGTTCCTACTCAACAGTGTCTAACATGAAGTTGACATTATATGGGAAAAACTTCTAATGATAATCTATTTCTGATTTCGACTTTGGTCTCAAGTTTCGCTCTGGAAATTGGGAAATGGTCTCCTTATTCGACGTCACGTGACTCTCGTTACATTTCAAATCATATTTCTCCAAATTATTCATTGAAAATACGCTCATTTGTTCGGAATCCACTAATACCACGAGGAAAACTTGATTCATTTCCAATTCCACACAATGTTTCCTGAATTTAAACATCCCATTTCGAAAGTTTCAGCTTCAGATATTTCGCCTACTTCCATGAAATGGATAATCATCGATAAGATTATTCCATACCATTAGCTCTATCATGCTTTTAACCTCCAATCACTGATTATCGACAAAAATATGATTTTCATTATGAAATAATATCACGCGCTTTATATACAGGGTGTTTCTTTAGTACGTGTAGAGGATTCAGGAGCATGTTGCTGACGTCGAAATGAAAAAAAATCATAATTATATGTCCGGAAGTTATTAGTTTCTGAGATACAGAGTGTCGAAGTTGAATTCTAATTTTTGTTTTTTGTCAATAAATTTCAAAATAATTGTGATATCGGAATTGAATTTGGTATCTAGGGGTATTTTCCAATGACAATATTGAATGTTATATAAGTTTGTCTCTTTCGTGGGGGTGGCGCCACCTACATGTCTTTTGAGTCTTTTGAAAAGTCAGAACTTTTTTATGCGTATCTGTAAAACGTTCCATAGTAGAAAGGTTTCTTGAAGACTTTTGTGTAAAAAATATATCATTGGTAGAGGTCGCGAGCAACTGTTCTCGAGTTATTGGGATTCAAAATAATCTATCCATTCGAATTATTTTTATGTGGCTCGTCGCCTCTAGTGAATATCAGAAAAAATACGCCAGTGCATTTTTCTTCTTTCATTCAATATTCTCCTTCATTCAACATTGGAATATAGGCAAAATATGATTCTTACTTCTTTGAACCTACTTTTTTGGACTCTTACAATTAAAAAAACTAACAATCGAGTGAGTACTCGTCATGTTATCTCAATCCGATCTTGTGACAGTGAAGTTTGTTGTCATCTGTACTTGTCATCCAAGCTTTTTCAACTAACTGTTTTGGTATCAATATGGTCTTAGTTACTGTTATTATTATCAGTATTGAAATGTAATAACACCCGATTCCTATTTTTTTATGGAACTGAGGAAAAATAATTTTCCTTACTCAATAAATCAATTCTGAATTCCAACTTCTTCTCCTTCCACATTACTTGATTGTTATTTTCAAATCCTGATAACTCGATCGAAAACGCCTGCTCGCAGCGACCTCTACCAGAAATATATTTTTCACACAAAATTGTTCTACAAATCTATTTTCTTACTATAAAACGTTATACAGATACGCACAAAAAAGTTATGACTTTTCAAAAGACTCAAAAGACATGTAGGTGGCGCCAACTCCACGAAAGAGACAAACTTACAGAAAATTTGATATTTTCATTCTAAAATACTATTAGATGCCAAATTTCATTCCAATATCACAGTTGTTTGGAATTTATTGACAAAAAACAGAAATAAGAATTCAACTTTGACACTCTGTATCTCAGGAACAGATAACTGCTGGACATATGTTTATAAGGAGATTTCTTCTTATTTTAACGTCAGCAACATGCTCCTGAATTTTTTACACGTACTTGAGAAACACCCTGTATATCGCTGAAAAATGCAAAGTTGTGATAAATCACTACACGTATCTAACCAACGTCTATAGAACAGCTTTGTCGAAGTTACAATTATTAAGAATCAAAAATAACAAGAAAATCTAAAATTGAGAGAGAAACAACTTTTTTTTTTTCAAATTTCCTGGATTTCAAACAAATAAGTCTATTTCCAGCAAATAAATTGAGAAAGAAAGAATCTTTACTTTGAGCGAAAGTCTCGTGACCCTGACCGATTAGACCATATTTTATCTTTTCCATAGCATCGGCCTCCTAGATCTGGGCGAGTTGAGTGAGAATTTGGGAAACAAAGACCGAGATATTCTGGAAAATCACGATATTTCTTGGTGAGTCTGAACACGTAGTGATCTGAAGACCCGTAGCACTAGGCAATCTCCACTTGTTTGAGGCTATTGTGGTGATTCCAAGAGAAAGTGCCTGCCAAGAAACAGCAAAATGACGAATGTGAAGTGAGCACAGAAGTTATACAATTTTATTCCGCTAATGACTTCTTTATCAACACACCAGTTCTGATGTGTGTCTTAAAATGTTTCTGATGATACCCAATTTTCAGAATGATGATCTGTTGAGGATAACTACCTGCCATATTCATAGAATAGAAACTCTCTGTACCGGGTACTCTTCAAGAATTTCCATTTAATTCCAGGAATCTAAGAATTCAAAACGAAGGTAGATGAACGCTATTATAGGGAAACTTGGAGAAAGTACATTCCAATGGGGAATCAATAATCTTGTCAAAAGCAACGTCAACAAAACTTGAGACTGTCTTAATTTATATTGGAAATTCTATTAATTCGGTTTATATATCAAGAGCTCACATAGTTACATCGGAAATGGTTTATATAATTGTATGATGGTACTTTTTCTACTGCGTTCTCTTCCAAAATCCGCACTCCTGCCCAAGACACTGAAAACTCACGGCGAGGGCAGGTCAACGGTGATAATAGATGATTTTGCTAAAATTACAGCTTAGGGAACCAACAACCTACTTGAATTCGACGTCACCATAACTCGAGCCTGCATTTTTTTTAGAAACTCATTATGCCTGATGAAACAATGTCTGGTACGACCATTCCCTCCAAGTCCACTATATCTGTGCTCGGTATTTCCATCAGCAATACTCTTACATGGCATAATCATGTCAGATCCATCGCGAAGGCTACTTCACGAAAATTCGGATTTCTGCACCGTGTAAAAGACAGCAAATATTTCTATATTGGGCATAGATTATAATGGCCTAAAATATTTTCCAATACCTGACATTAGCGGAACAGTAGATGGTCCCATATGCGGGACTCTGTATATCAGTGCACTGCGGCAGACAGCTGGTCCCAGTGCTGGGTACTCAGCAATTATATTCAATTCTCTAGCAGAAGGCCACTACAACATAATCGACACATTGAGTTCCCAATAGCAAGCACATATATGAATGATGGGACTGTGATTGCCAATTATCGATATTGGTTACATATACTATCGAGGTAGGGGGAGGGGTAGGTGTTTTAGGGGTTCAATGGATCTGAAAGTTCTAGTAACGAATATATTATGATGAAACACTCTTTCCATATCAAATCAAACAGACACATACCAGATTTCGAAAAAACAATTTATAAATGACATCTTCTTAACCTCTCGATTTTTTCTTTCATGATTAAACTTCTCAGAGTGAATGCTTACCGGCTGGTATCTTATTTGGGAAGCATTCCTTCAGAATGGATTATTTGAAGCGAAGTAGGTACTCCTGAAATACAGAATCCTTCATCAGTTGTCAGTGGCCTTTCTTCATATCAGAATGCTTCCTCCATAGGAGTATGAGGAACGAAATACTGTTGCATGAGTTTATAACTTGATCAATATAGTCTGATAAGATGATAATATATGGAGGTATTCAATTCTCATTATTATTTTGGCACATGCATTTATGTAGTTGGAGCCTTATTGTTATTCAATTTTGTGATAGAGACAGATTTACATAACCTAAGATTACTTTTGATAGCAACGAACGAGTTAAACATGATAGTATACTTCTAGAGAGGTAGAGCCACTTCAATTATCAACTTAACTAGATATATATTATGAGATTATGAGATACCAAACACATGCATTCCTCAATGGAATCCGAAATACTAGATAGGTTGATCGAAACTTACTCAATATCATCATCATTAAAGAATCCATCTTTTATGTTATCCATTGAAAATACTTCTCTCATCATTAATAATGACTAGGGGGTGAGAGGAGCACAACAAATCGCCAAAAGAAATCAGAGGAAATCGGAACATACGCTATCACTAGAGTCACATATGATAATGTTCCAAATGATCAGCTGATTGTTGATGTAGAAGTTCCTAGAACATCTACCAGGAAACGAGTAGTGAACAGGATATTGGCCACCAAAGGGTCACAACTCGTTAGTGTTCAACTGGTTTCAGACATCTCACCATCACAAAGTCATTATAGTATTTTCAACTGATGGTTACTTAGTATAGGGAAATCATCGGCCCATTACTTATACCCCGGCATCGTCAATTTCCCAGACTTGCCTGCACTAGGCCGGACTTCTTCCGGTAGTACATTGTTTGCTGAGCTACTTCCACACGTCAACAGCTTCTCACGATCTTTATAGGAAGCACATATACGGTATGTTCTGGAATACTGTCTCCACATCTCAAACATACGCTGAGGGTCTTAGATTTTTGCCTAGTGGGTGCCGCCACTCTACCCAGCAAACATTTTTATATGTGGCATCAATGACCTAATACTTCTTTCTATACCTGGAATTAGCGGCCCAGTAAATGGTCCTATATGAGGGACTCTTTATATCAGTACACTGCGGCCGGCAGATGGTCTCAGTGCTGGGTACCCAGCAATCATATACAGTTCCCCGGCAAAAGGCCAGTACAACATAATCGACACATTGAGTTTTCCATAGCAAGCCCAGCATAAACATAAATGATGGGACTGTGATGGCCAATCAATGACATTGGTTACATACTATCGTGGTAGGGGAGGGGCAGGGGTAAGGGTCTTTAGGGGTCCAATGGATCTGAAAGTTCTAGTTCCTCTTTATTTCACAATATAACCCTCTCAGCAAAAATCAGACACATACCAGATTCCAAGAAAACAATTTCATGAATGACACAATGATATCTTCTCAACTTCTCTGTTCTTCAACGATGAAACTTCTCGGAGTGACTGCTTACTGGTAGGTATGTGGTATCTACATCTTATTGTTTAGCATTCCTTCAAAGTTGATCCTTCTTTGTGAAGTATTTCTGGAATATAAAATGCATCATTGGTTATATACCGGGTGACCAGTTATATTCTGACCTATTTCAACTGCTCATATCTCCGAAACTATTCAAATTTTCGTTGTGCGGTTTTGGACTTCTCTATTTAGATATTCTTCAAGTTTATTGACTGGTTCACCTTCTCACCTGAACTTCCGGTTCTTCCGGAAACAAACAAGCCATTATTCAGGTATAGGGCAATTTTGATAACTTTGCATAATCTCATTAAACTATTCCACAAGCAGTAGTTGTTTCAAAGAGTTATAACTCTAATTGTTTTCTAGGAGAACATAACTTGTGATACATTGTAAGATAGAGAAAAGACCAGTCTTTCTGAATGTGCAAAAATATACAGGGTGATTCAATTAATCAAAAAAGTTGCCCTATACCTGGATTATTGCTTGTTTGTTTCCGGTAGAACAGGAAGTTCAAGTGAGGAGATGAACACGTCAAATAACCCTTGAGAAACATCAAAATAGCACAACGATAACTTGAATGGTTTCAGTGATATGAGCATTTGAAATAGGTCAGAATATAACTGGTCACCCGGTATTAGTGGCCTATGAATTGCATGAGTTTATACCTTGATAATATAGTCTGATGAAGTGATGACATGGAACTTCTCAATTCTCATTATTTCTTTGGCACAGGTATTTCTGTAGCTTAAACATAATTGTTATTTAGTTCTTGAATATGGAGACACGTTCACATAATCCAAGATTGCTTTTGATAGCTACAAACGAGTTGAAAATGATAATTGCTTTTGGAGAAGTATAGCCAACTCCAATTATTATGATCATTAGGTATATGAGGTTACGAGATACCAAACACATGCATTTAACAATTAAATTCGAAACACTATGTAGGTTGATTGATACTTACTCAATATTATCATAATTGAAAAATCCGTATTTTATTATTATCAATTGAGAACACTCCTGCCATCATAAATAACCACCAAGGAAAGAGAGGACCACATTAATTCGACATAAACAAACTAGTACGCGATCACTGCTCACGAGAGTCAGCCATCTTAGTCACATATAATATTGATCAGCTGATTGTTGATGTAGACGGTCCCAGAACATCCACCAGGGGGACGAGTAGCGAACATGAAATTGACCAGCAAAGGGCCAGATCTCGTTAGTATTCAATTAGTTCCAGACATCTTACCATCACAAGGCTATCATCGTATTTTGAACTGATGGTTACTTGGCATAGGAAAATCATCGGCCCATTACCAATACCCCAGCATCTTCACTTTCCCAGACTAGCCTGCACTAGGCCGGACTTCTCCCGCTAGTTCAATGTTCGCGAGGTAGCTAACTCTCTTTGACATCATTGGAACACCGTAGATACTTCAACGGAAAATAATCTCCAGTTGCCAGACAAACTCGACAGGCCCAGTCAACACATCCTCTCTATATCAACTCAGAAATATGTCGAACAACATCTTCCCAAAACTCTTCTGTCTATGAAACTGCGAATAAGCTTTGGGATTCTTTGCCAATGGAAGTATTTCCAAGAACTCAGATCGAAAGAATTCGAATAGCTGTCTTTCACTCCAAGAGAACAAATATATGAGAAAGTTTGTGTCGACTCCTGACACACCCTGTATTGCTGTGGGGCAAAAAGTTAGCTAATGTTATAACAGAAATCTCTTCGCGGAAGCCAACTACGAGTTAATTCGTACATAGACACTTACTGACCTGTCGCTTCGATAATGCGGAATCAGATATGTCGTGCGTCCATATTCTTCAGTAGTTATATTAATAAGCTTCACAATAATTAACAATATTCCTTTTGACATATCGCTTTCGGATATATTTTTCATAATCAGCTTTTCTGTTCATTCATCTATACTCTTTCTGTTTATGTGATGTTCAGCATTGCTTATTGTTCTTTTCCCAGCCTAGAAGCCATCTATCCATATTAGCACTGCTATAGGTAAACTACGAGTTTAATCGTAGCTGTACGAATATGGAAAGTAAACACAGTACGAGATAATTTGAAGTCGGCGTCCTAGAGCAAAGAGCGCAAGTTATACAGGGTGACATTCTGAAAACTTCCCACCCTCAATATCTTGCATCCAGTGAATAATATGAAGAATCGAAGAGACAGGTAGATTTCATATTCAAGAGAGACAATTGGTTCAACCCCCTAAAAGGGGTGGATAATACCATTGGAATTTCAACTGGAAAGGAGGGTCAAATTTAACATGATTTCGAAGGGCTTTCAATTCTCTTTCCAAAAGTATCCTATAGTTTATAATTTATTGTTGAGCAGTTTCCGAAAAATGCCGTGTCATTTAGAAAACTTTCCACCCTTGATATCTTTCTACCAGTAAATCAGAACATCGAAAAGACACGTCAATTCTATTTTCAAGGAAGATACTTGTGATGCATATTTTTAAACCTCTTGGTTCAACCTCCTAGGAGGGATCCCTCAGAACCTCATATAAAGGAAAAGTTCGAGAAGCTCAATATTCTGAGAGTCGTTCATGTATGTTCCCAACATTATCCTTGTTTATTATTTTTCAATGAAATGCCATTCTGAACTCATTGAAGTATTGATGCCTGCACTTAGATGCATGGTTTTCAAGGTATTGAATATCCTTTCAGTTCAAATGATTGGAAGATTGGAAATGAGGTACTGTTGATAAGAGGATTGAACGCCCTTCAAAGTTATGTGCATCTTGATCCCCCTTTTTATAAGAGGTTCTAATGGTGACATTCACCCCTCCTAGGGGGTTGAACCAAGAGGGTTGAAAAGATGCAATCAAAGTGTCTTCCTTGAAACTTAAATTGCTTTGTACTGAAAGGATGATAATAAGGGTAGGAAGTTTTCTAATTGAGACGGCATTTTTGTGAAGCTGCTTAGAAGAAAATGATAAAATAGGGTACCGTTGGGAAGAAAATTGAATGTTTTTCAACATTATATGGCAATAGACCACCTTTTCCATTTGAGATTCTAAGGGACACATCCACCCTTCCTAGGCTGATGAACCAAGATGGCTAGAAATATTCATTCCAAGTTCCCCTTCTCCATTTTCCATATCATTTACTGTAAGGAAGATATTGAGGGTGGGAGGTTTTTAAAATGTTACCCGTATATCTATCTCCTATATAGTTGGCAGTCAACGTTGATGAACAGCACGAATCCAAAACTAAACGAAATGAAGTACCTATCGTGCAATTGGATGTCATGTTCAACAAATCTCTCAACAAATATAATCCGTGTGATGAGGATCGCTTGAATTTTTTCTGCAGTGATCAATCGAAAAAACGATGGTGAGGACATGATTGTACTGTTGGGGCCGATAGCAATTCGCCTATCTCTCTAGAGTCCTGTCTCTAGATGCTTCAATTCAGATAGTATTGAATTCGTGCTGATGAAGAATTAGCTCAGTGAAACGGTCAAAATAAAGATCTTCTCGTGAAAAATAATCAAGTAGTCGGTCTCTCTGCGGTTTCATATGATTTGGGTGTGCTGAATAGGAATCTGGATTTTGCAAACAAAATTTCCTGTTCCAGCGAAATGGTCACCCTATATGGAGTTGAAGTAGATGAAATTTTCCATATATAATTGTTGTTGCTCATAAATGTAGGATTTACGGGTGAGGAGCTAGGGAATGTTGAAAATAAACCAAATTTGCGTATTATGCAAAGAATGGTATATTCTTGTCGATGCCGGTAGATGATTCATAATCTTCGCATTTCTAGAAGAAACCAACTACACTTCCCGATGTGAAGGAGTCCTGGCCATGTGAGTTATGGACTTTGTCAGCGAGTAATTCGATTCTTGATTTGTCACAGTACTTTGTACTTTGTTTATCCACATCAACTGGGTGGAATAATGTTTTTTCCATCACCACCACTGCACTTTCACCATCCTCAGAACCGGATCCTTCAGGTTATCAGCCCCCACCAAACGACGATGTAGCAGCGATTAGATTGTAGATTTACGGATGAACCTCATCTGATTGTCATCTAAGATTTTCTTGATGAATTTTCTAACTCAGCAGGCGTCAAGTAGACTTGTTTTAGGCGATTCAGGAGTTTTTGTCACGTTGTGACAAATTGGCCAAGTTCGAGTCTCCGCTAGGACTACTGTCGTTAGTAATACCTCAGAGGGCAATGCTTAAGCTCTGGATTGCCAAGACTCAGTCATTGTTGATGTCTTTTTCTGTTCTTGTTTACCTTCATTGCATTATACCAGTAGGATGCTCTTTTGCTCCCTTCCCATTTCCTGAGCTCTGAAATTAGATGACATTCGCTTGTACCACAGAAAGTCTCAGGTCCGAAGAATATGGACTATATACCTATCTTTGCAAAACATATACTTAATGATACACAAATTCATCTGCACGAAATATAGTGTGATCAACACATCGATTTAAATTGGTACATGTTTCGGACATTTATATGTCGATCATCAGCCTCAACATCAGATATGACATCAATATCCACAAATTGAAGTCATTAATACAGTCTTCACATGAGAGTGCTTACATGGGGATAAGAAGGTTATGTCAACAATTCATTGCAACAACTATAAAACATTTTTATAATGAAGGGTTCTTATTATAAAATAGGCGACCCAACAAACCCCCAAAAATGTATATTGAGGTGGGAACCAACAAGTGCCCCCCCCCCTCCCAACGGGTACTCATAGATGCAAACTTGAAAAGGCTTAAAAACATGTCCATCTTGCCTTGTACTAGCACACGACGGATGTCACCTGACCTATAGGCGAAAAGGAAAAAAACATGTGTCACACGTCACAAGTCAATGAGGAAGTCAAGTGGTGAGAGACAACAAGGCAGAACCCACTATTCTTGAATAACGGACAAGCAGGTTTTTTTCAAAAATATTGAAAATATTTTCCACAGATATAGCAAAGTTATTAAGATTTCTTTTTATACTACATTCATGAACGAGAGCAATTAAAGGACCGGTACAAAAGCCAGTCAAGTCTACTTATTTTTTCGATATAAAGCTTTCAATGCATCCTATGCAAAAAATTATTCCGTTTTGGTGCAAGAATCAGTCAACTCCTAACCAGTTAACACAGGATATCTTACGGATATCCATTCCAAGTCCTATTCAAGGCAGGATATCTGTGGACATAGAATGCATATCCATAAGATATTCGATAGCGGATGTACTAGAGATATCCGAAAAAACGTCCTGAATACGTACGTAGGATATCCATGAGATATAGAGACAAAAGAGCGATACCTAGAAATTTCAAATCAAGTATATACAATGAATTAAATGATAAATAAATAAAAAGAGATCCACAAAAGTAACACTTGTGCGTGGGTCTTCCGAAAGATACCACACATTGTGATGCACTTCCTGCTATTATTATTAATTTGATTTTCAAAACAGCGCGAGGGGGTTAAAAGTCTCAAATAGCCCAAGATTGGTAGAACTGATGATTATTTATGGATCATCGATTCTACCAACCTTGGAATAGTCGAATAATGTCAATCTGTTCTCATATTCAATTAATTTGGAGTGAATGTGGAAGTGATTCCTACGAATTCGTTCAAAATTGATGATGCATAAGAACTGACAACAACATAATTCGAACGCAGTGTGACGTGAGTGCTTCCCAATTTTTGTGATTTTTTTATATGTATAGGGTTTACTATTTCTCATCCCTATCCATAGTTGATATCTTATGGATATCCATAATGAATATCTCAAGGACATCCGAAAAGGTCACACTGTCACATCCTATGGACGTCAATAGGATATACCAGAGCCTTTTTCGGATATCTCATGGACATCCATAATATCCATGGTGGATATCCATAGTATATCCATAAGATATTCTCGTGCTGTCTATAGGTAGGAATGACCGTTTCTTGCTAATTATTGAATGGCAACATTGTTTTGCCAAAACCTGGCATCACGTATGTTTCTCGGTTTGAAGGAATTGCTATCTATACGTTAGTTTACTCTCAGCACATATTTGAGTAGGTGCCTAATCAGGAGGAAGATAAACTAAACGAATACGTAGTTATTAACAGTGATTTTTCAAGTAGCGAGGAGTATCCACTTGCAGACTCTGGTAGTGATTCCGATTCATCTGATATTCCAGGTCCAAGTCGAATTTTTGCTGTAAGATAGATAATAATAGTCAAACAAAGTCACTTCTGATCCGAATGAAACATGATATTTCTTCTGCATCCGAAATTATTTACTGAAATGAATATGTGAAGTAACCACCAATGGGACTAATTTGACGTAGATGCCATGCCATATGTGTGTAATGCAACAAATAGTTCGTGTGGTGGGAATATATCTACCTGCAATTTACATGCATTCACAGTTCAGGTTTATTCGATTTCCGAGGATATTCGAATCAATATGAATACAACCACCGAGTGACCCATTTGTGTATTCTATTGAATCGATGAATCGATGAATTTGGACCAGGTGTCAGACCTAATACCAAATACCACGCCAGTGCCAGTTATAGGACAAAGAAGTGGACATTGTTGGGTTAATAATGATAGCGACTATTTTATTCTTTCCATATTCCACTGTGTTCGGCTCGATGATCAAATTAAGGTAAACATTTTCGTTTTGTGAGACAAAAAAGAATTGCTGGCCGTGATTATTCAAAAACAAGTTATTTATTCAAGAATAATGAAATACATATCCAGCAAGTATGTGGATTTTGAAGGCTTTCCTGATCAAAACAGAAATACTCAACTACAATATAAGGTTAGGTATAAGTCATACAATCATATAGTCATATGATTATATGACTCTTTTTACCCCATAACATTGTCTATTATTATATTTTAGGTACTCATATATTACATCAATTTTGTGTCTGATGATGGTCTGTTGCCGAAACTAGTAACACACGTCGCTTATTGAATTTATTTTGTGGTCGACTTTGGGATTTTCATTGCTTCTTCTTTAAAATCAATTGAACCACTTTGAGAAAAATGGATGATTTCTATGATTTGATACAATATAAAGTATCTATATCTTCACCACGAGTATAAAACTTGCAAAAATCGGGAACAAATCAGGTATGCGTCCCAACCCAAATAACTAATCGTTCCCATGTTGTTTATTCTTGATGACCTAGTATAAGTACATTCTTCTTAGTTCCTAGGAGCTGAAGTTCAACTTCAGTTCCTAGGAAATGAAACTGTTGCATAGCAACATACCTATGTATGTGTCAGTAATAAAAACGACCTAGTTTTGGTATTAAAATGGACGACTTTTGTGTCGGCTGCAAAAAATGAACATTTCATGTGTTCGGTGCAAGAAACGGCCACCTCCAAGATATTCGAATGCATTTTGTAATATGTCTTCGGGATAATAATTCATCTTCTTGTTGTCGTAAACTGATCACAATATTCCTTCCTCTACTTGATGACCAATATTTTCGTATGGAAAGTGTTCATCGATTTTTCACGAATCATGTTGAATTGAGCTGAACAGTTCTTTCACCGCAGCCTTTAATTATTATATATGGAGAATTTCATCAACTTCAACTTGTTGTGCTTTCGTAATAATGTGTAGTTTCGAGTTAAGGGCAAAAAATGGAAAAAATGCGAGAATTTCGCTGTTTTATCGCGAATATCTCTGAACGGCCCAGGAAATTTTGTTTGCCAACTTGAGATTCAAATCCAGCTCACCAGAAAACATATCGAGACGCAGAAGAATTGTTGAATTGAATTTTTTTCACCATTTCATTGGACTCGATATGATTTCAGTTCTTATGTCCCAATATATGGGATTCGTTCAATTCGAAGAGCCAGGAATTTCAGTGAATTGTATTACCAGCAGATTTTTCATGGTGTGTCTAGAGTAAGCTGTTCGCTGATTTGAAACACATTCAAATCACACACATTCGTAGTCCGACGTGCACGAAACTCATGAAAGTTTTCACCGTCCCTCGTTATACGGTCCGCATAACTTTGTGCGAAATACTGGAGTTGACAATTCCCTAACATGGAGTTTTCCGCTTTTTCGTTTCGTCATGTCATCCTATGGTTGTTTTCGAATATATCCCTAGTGCTATGTATGCATATCCGGAAAACTTATGACTTCGAGAAATTCACATAAACTTCTAGAGAGGAACAGGGGATTTCAGGGGTATTATGCAAAAAAAAATTGGTATAGGGGAGGCGAAATTCTTTATTTCACTACGAGCTTCATTTGAAAGAAATCATTGTATGCTGTCTACGACCTGGAATGAATATTTTTTTTACGCCCATGTCTGTGAACGTGAAAAATCGCACTGTCAACATAACTTGTGAATGACATTCAATAATAACATGCACGTAATAAGATCTCATAACATACACGTGCATTTTGAGAAGGATACTCAAACTTCTTGGTTTAATTGAATCACGATCAACTTTTCATTAACGTCAGACTTTATTCGGTCTATTCACACGAATTGAGTCAATCAAAAAACAGAAGAACTCCCAGCATTATCGAGATATATTGAGGATTGGAAGAGTGATGTCCCAAAATATAGACAGCACGTTATGCAATTTCTTGTAGCATGCTATGAAAATAAATGGCATGCTATCTATATTTTCAATTTGTTGAACAGAATGTGATTGTATCTAAACATCTATATTTTTTATGATACTATATACATATATATTTTAAACCAACATCATCCTATTGTATATCCATAATTATTAATTCCACTCATGAACATGTATTGTAATATTGATAGATATCTATGTATTCTTACACACAAGCAGGCTTGCCCTGCTTCGTGAGTATTTTCAATTTATTCACAATTCGCCATTCTATGAATGTGCTCACATTGTACTCCTAACTTGTAACGTGAGTGAATAAATTATTATTATTATTATTATTATTATTATTATTTCCCCAACTCTATCTACGAATATGTCTGATAGTAGTGAAAGTGATGAAATTATGAGCACTCCACCAGAGATTAAAAAAAAAGGCTCGAGCAGCCACACATAATTTGTTACCGGTAAAATCCAAAGACAGGCACGGAATTACGCATTACAAATATCGGAGGCAATCCCCAATTATCAATCTTCGTCTTCTGAGGTACCGAGCAGTACTACAATTATAAATAACTGGTCATCACCATCGAATGATAATGAGGCACAATCGATTTACAATAATGGGCTTATATCACAAAAAATTTTTATTTCATAATTCGATAGAACTCACCCAAACTAGCTCATCATCGCAAACCGTTTCTTGCTGTGAGCTCCCTACATTTTACAAAAAAAATATTGAAATCTCCAATTATTCGAACGTCAAAACCCTAATACTGAAACAAGACTATTTCGGACAGAGCTGAATGATACATGATTTCGGACAGAGTGAATTAGCGCGAGTATTTTGTGATGTTTGAAAATACCACGACAATATTCTGTGTACTTCATGTTCAGCATAGTTCTCATGATTCTTTTTTACATCAGAAAAATACGTTCTGAATGAATGAAAATTCTATACTTCAGAAACGGATAGACGATCCCATAGTATGCTGTTTTCAGAGCCTCCAAATTCAAGTTTCATTTCAATACCCTCATCGCGAAACATTTAGATGCAAGTTTTTTTGCAAGATGATCAATATGCATCTCAAAATTCAGCTTGTCATCTATATAGACGCCTTACATTTTGGCATCGGTAGGGAAATATTATTTTTCTTCGGTTCTCAGATGATTTTTTTTTTTGTAATTGTATACCTTGTTGGTCCCTGCACTGGGACCAAACGCCCCATAAGTCGAAACTTGTGCGGGGTTAACATCCATGGCCTAACTAGGATTCGAACCTATGTCTCGGTGGGAGTCCCCATACGAACTCAGCGCCTTCACGCTCTCGACCACCGAGCCGACTCCGGAATGTTGATATTTTTGCGACTAGTTTTGAAAAAAATGCAATCTTTTTTTGTGGCATTCAGAATCAATTTATTCTTGTTGAAATATGAGGATACTGATGAAATATTAGTTGATATTGTGTTTTCCAAATGAATGGAGTTGTCAATTGGTAAAATGAGATTTGAATCGTCTGCATAGCTAACAACTGTAGTAGTCGAATTATTGAATATTTCCGGAAGATCATTTATATAATTAATAAAAAGTAAAGGACCCAGCATACTCCCTTATATTTATGCTCTTGCTTGGGGATACTAAAGTTCGACAGGTTTGGCCTTACCAATCCAGAACCTATCGATTTCAGACAAATCTCACCTGATTGAATCATGGACTGTGTAAAAAGATGAGGATTGTACAGTGAACTAAAACCTCTAAGGGTGAACCACAATAGACCCATCGGGGGTCGCAATGGAATGGCAGTGTTTGTCCCACTCACATGGAACGTAACCTAACCTCACCTGCCTTGGCTGAATTCAAAGCCTCGTTACGCTCGGCCATTAACTATCAGCCGCGGTAGTCAATCTACTCCTTTGTTGTTCAGTAAAACAAATAACTATTCTGAAGATACTTTTGGATTTGAATAGAGCAATGAATTATGGTTTGATGAACTAAAAAAGACACGCTTCGATAGATAGTCGAACTGAAAAGGAATTTGAGATGAAATGATGAATATACACAACATAGAATATACTGATTCCCGAAGGTGCTATATATGATACTTTCTCCGTTGTGTATCAATCAACACCCTTTCATTATTCCATTTTCCATCTCTTCTCCGTTGTTTGGCTATCCTTGAAGGTTTCTTTCCCCCGATGGGCCCTTTTTGCTAACCCCTGCTCTCAACATATCTACGCTTCCTTCACCTAGATTTCCTTTACGAATCTCCCTGACCTTCTGATGAAAGCCAGTATGTCCGTCCACTCTAATATAACCAAGTCCCCCTGTTGAAGTTTGTCTACTCCAGATATTTTGAATCTCAGCCTTCCGTACGCCTTGCCGAGGAAATGGAGTGACGTTTCCTCGTCTTCCCCGCATCTGCCGCAAGTGGGGTTGTCCTCTATTCCCATAAGTGATAGGTGTCTGCCTAGCCTGTTGTGTCCTGTGAGTGCTCCTATAAGGAGGCGAAGTACTTGTCGGTCACTGCCAAGCAGCCACTCCTTCCTTGATTTGCTTTGACTGGCCATGAATTCCTTGGCCTGCCTGCAACCTGTGATATTTCTCCAGTATTCTCCTTGTGCTTTGTCCGCCCATTAATCGAGGGCTGACGTAATTTGGCTCCTTGATATACCAAGTACAAGCTCCAGCCCCAGAAACGGCTCCGCGGATCCGGCCCTAGCAAGTTCGTCTGCTGTTTCGTTTCCGGGCACCACACTGTGACCCGGGACCCGGTCACAGACTACTCTTAAGAATCGTCCGCTGACGAGTATCAGTCCATCATCCGCGTATGCTTGTGCCTCGTAACCTCTATCTGTAAGCCTGCTTAGAGGTTGGTCCATGACTAAACACCATAGGTGGGGGAACAGGCAGCTTCCCTGAGGACAGCCCCCCTCCACGAGAGAGCTGGCTAACGTCCTTTTCAGGCACCGCCCATATCAGCTCTCTTTCAGAGTTTTTCGGCTGTGTTCTGTAGGCTAGTAATGAACTCACTATCATATGCTACGGTGGCAGGCCTGCTAGCTATCCTCGTTAACCCCCGTTAGAGACCGAGGTCCAATAAGCAGCTGGCCCGCTCTCACGCTCAGCTGGTAGTTTTCCACACCCACCTACATACACCGTCCTACTTCTTCTCTGATGCTCACAACCACATCATCATCTCTTTCTGCGTGTTCTGTGTAGGATTTGTTACTAACTCCATGCGCCACTTTAGGAGCAGCACTGTTAATTGGAACGCAACAGCGAATCGTGCAGGACTATCCCCAGCCGATGCTCCTAAACTTCACAATATTCAATTCGTGAATTGAATAATATTGAATCTGGGAATCGAACTCACGACCTTGCGGTATTTTTTGTAAGTACCACCCCGTGGCGAGATTAGAGAATTTGCGCACCTTCCGCCATCCTTGGTATATGTAACCGTTTATTAGGCTATCGCTCTAGAAACTTCATTTTATACGAGTTTTCGTTGCAAGACACTACCGTCCCACTGGATGTGACTATTTCATATTATCATAAAATTATATTTGGTGCAAGAAACTGGAGATGAATCGAAACTATCAAATTATTCTATTGTAATTGGTCCTTGATAAGTGTGAAGAATTTTCATTTCATTCGACCTCTTGAAGTGGAATACTATCCATCCACATAAAATTCACAATAGAAATAGAAACAGGCAATTCAATCAGTTTCTCATTTTTGATAATAAGTGAAATTGATGATAAACATGACTTTTCAATTCTCCATGAACCTTCCCACACTGATATCACTATTCATAATAATTCAACACACCCTTATCAACATGAAATTTCAGCATATTATAATAGTTTATACAAAGGCAAGTGAATATATCTCTTTCGGAAGTAAATTTCAATAAAGAACTCAATATCATGAAATAGATTGCCATCAACACCGGATACAACGTTAATTTTATACACAATATTTTTTCTAAAAAACTTCATAATGAAGCCATTCAAGAAGTTTATTCTACCATCAAGAAAAATAATCATAATTATAGAACTTCAACCTATATTGGATCATCAACTGAAAAATTAGCTTCAATTCTACATTAACAGGACTTAAAAGTAGCATATAGAATAATAACACGTTGGGATGGTTTATCGAGGATAATAAAGACAAAACTTTAAAATTCGAAAAATCAGGAATATACAAAATCAACTGTGGATCTTGTCCTGAGGTATATATCGGTCAGACAGGTCGTTGGTTCAATCAGCGTATTCATGAACATAAGACGAATTGACCTTTTGAAAAAGAGAACAAACATACGTCAACCATATATTAGAAGAAAACCATAGTTTTGATGATAATCTCGGAATTCTACTCGTAGAAAATAAAGGGATGAAACTTAATCATTTTGATCATTAGGAATCAAAAAACTCGAAAATTCGGACATTTTACTTAACGATCAATTAGACCTCAATAGTTCACCACTGTTGAAATTGTGAGTTATAATATGTATTTGATATCAGCCCTTTCAAGTTAATCCGGTACACCGAATTTCAAAGTAGATATTGTGCCTAATTTCCGAAAATGGAGGTTCATCGGACCTGTCCATAGGTAACTAATCCTGCAGGTTGAGGAAGTAGGGTATATAGGAAAATGTGTATGACGAAACATGTCGTGTTTGAGAATTTTGTGGAAATCTCATCGTTTGTGGAGATTTCACGTTTTGAAGTGGATCAAAATCACCCATTCTTCTGGATGTATCTATCATAGAATGAATCAATCTTAGTATCTATTCATACGAATACTTGGTGTAACACAATGCCGTGTGTCTGGATCTAGATAATATAAAAAAAGCATTGTGAAGTTATTCCAAGGATGAATTATTCGAATATTTGGTGAAGGATCATTTTGAATTTTGGTGGCGGAACATCATTAAACATTTCAATCGAGAAAAAAAAAGTCGACCATCCGGAAGATTCTGATCAGTAAATGGAACAAAACTATTGAATTATGCTATCGTCATCAGATATTGATGAGTGAGCTAAGTTTTAATGCAATTCGATGTTTTGAAGTGGGTCAAAATCATGTTTCGCCATAATATAAGATTACACATATCAATGTCACATAAAGAGCACTGTCATTATAAAATTCGAAATTCATGTTAATGTCAAAACCGCCTACGAAGATACCCAAAATCGTTCCGGAAGTAACAAGAATCGTCCCGCAACGATTTCATTACGTTTCGAAAGTTTTAAAAAACAGTACTCGGAAATAGCTAATTCTAGTACCATTCGTGTAAGGTGTACTTTCGATTCGATGAATCATACCGAAAAATATCTACTTATAATACCACCAGAGATTGACTTATTTCCGAAATCTTTTTCGAGCTCGGAATAATATTCGAAATATTCATGAGCGAGTAAGATTCCTGGAAAAGAAGTCAACCTCGTGTGTTATGCGGTCAGAAAATTTCACACCAAATTGTGTTTGGAAATTGAATAATTTGATTCACTTTTTTGATTTCAACAAAGGTTCGTGAATCAATTTAGTTTGGGTTGCAGTTTTGGCACGAATTATGAATTCCTAGCTTACAAATTCCTAATCGGAGTTGCATAAAAATACCGTATAAGAATGTAATATATTATATTCTCTCATATTATATCAACTTCGGGTTACAACTCTTTTACTTTTTTTTTTAATATTAGATCACCATTTTTATTGCCTATATTGCATATCTGTACTTACAACTAGCATTAGGACCTGTCTGATGTTATGTAAATAATCAAAAGAGATCAATGAAAGTATCTATCTATCTATCTACCTATCTACTACAAGATGACGAAGATCATAATGTAATCAAATTTTTCTTCATGGGTGTGTACATACAAGTAGTCAGCAGTGGAAATGGAGGAAGTCGCCTTTCAATTGAGCCCCAGTAAACCGATCTGAATGGAGTTCGGGCACCAATGGATTACAAGCTTATGTTTTGTTGATTTCTGCTCATTGAAGTAGCACAAAATCCTCGACAAAATCACAATTTGAGGACTTCAAAATATCACCGATTCATTTCGCTGGTGGAAGGCTATGATGAGTCTTGTCAAAAAACCAATTTGGTTGATTAAACATTATTGGTGTGGAATTTTTATCGTAATTTTCTTCATTAAAATGGAACTACACCCACGAGAATAATACAAACGTTTAGGAATGTAAAATTCCTTTCTGATGACTGGCCTATCAATGCGCAAGAAAACCCAACTTCTTTGATTGGCACATTTTCCTCGAGAAGACCGAACCTGGAAGGTAAGTTCACATCCGTATACCAAGAACTATCATTTATATAAGCGAACTTTTCCAGGAACTTTTTCGCCTGCAATGGACAGGAACGAATCGAACGTTTGGAACTGCTGAACTTTGATAAGAGCTCCCACATTATCGCGGTTTTATTAGTTCCTTTATTACTTCCTTCTCTGCAATATAAGCTTATTCTTGAGGCAATATTTATTTTATTATTGTGTAATCTTTCAGGTTCAGAGTTGACTTGTGGTGTATATTGGGTTGGCACTAAAAATGATATCCAACGAAACGATCGAAGTAGGTATTATAGGTTGGCAATACACAGATTATTGAAGTCAACTGTACTCACTCACATTATACAGGGTGTCTCAATATTATCCTGCCGAACACCACTAGCGACTTCTAGGAAGGAAACTTTCAATGAACATGAGTCGAAAAATTTCTCCTGAGGGATCTACGGACCTGTGGAGTGTGACGCTGTACATCACAAAAGATTGAACACACTGAGAACACACCAGCTGACTGTGGAAGAAATACCACAGCTAGACCCCCTCAAAATCCTCAAATTCCTGAAGGAATTGAATCTCGTGGGGCTGCTATGAACAAGAAATCCTTGATATAGCAGGAGCAGATGGGGCAGAATAGATCTAATTGGGTCGCAGCGCATCTGTCACCATCCAACCTACCAATGCCAATACCAATACGGACCTGTGGAAAGTGGATCCTGGAGATGACATTCCTTGAATAATTCCTAAACGCCATGTCCGAAAATAATGCAATTTGTTGCAAGAACTGCACTTTCCATGCTCATTGTAGTGAGAATCAAAATATTCCTAAATTTCATTCAGGAGTGCATAATACAGGGTGGTACTACTTCAATATGGCTCAATCTTTTTTGTTTGCATATTTTTCGGCAATTTGATTCACACCTCTTCACAAAAAAAAATGCTTATGTTCCGTATTGATCAGATGTATTATTTTCGATTGAAATAAAAAAATATTGTTACATCCCACTTGCAAACATTGCAATAAATCGTAGAGATTAACAAACAAATGCACAAAAATTCAAGTAGGTATACTTCTTCATCATTATTTTTCATTTCACGGGCCTACATGGAATTATCTGGTGATAATAAAGTAGTTGTTTTTTTTTATAGTCATCGAGATTTGGAAATTTCCAAATCGTTAATATGTGGGGTATAACAATATGTTAGCACATCTTCCCTTCGTTGTCTACCTTGTAGTATGTCGTAAAACACTTCACCAAAACTAGTTCGTCTATAAAGAAAGACAGAGCTTTGGAATCCTTTGCCAATGGAAATATTCCTAAGAACTTATCCCCTTCAAAAACAAAAATCCAACACCTCGTGCGCTCTGAGATATTTAAAAAAAATCAGACTCATGTTAACTAAATTAATATTTTTGTATGTGTGTATGATATTATTATATCGATGGAAATATCCGAACAGATATGAGAACGGTCAGAAACGTGATGAAATTTTCTGAAATTCATGAAAATTCAATTGACAATTACTCCGTAACTGTGCAACTCCAATTGGGGCGATATACAGGGTGTCCCGAAATCAGCCTGCCAAACTTGACCAGCTTCTTCTCCATAACCATCAGTCGAAAAATTTCTCCTACGGCCCCCTGAAAGGTGACTTCTGAAGATAATATTTCTTGAATAATTTCGAAACACCATGTGATAAAATGATGCAATTCGGGTCAAGAACTGAACTCACCATGCTCCTTGCAGTGACAATGAAATCATTGCAGAAATTTCATTCAGGAGTCTTCAATACAGGGTGAGACTACATTAAATATAGTCAAAACTTGTATGTATGTATATTTTCCGACAATTTAATCTCGGATTATGAAAAAACCACTCCTCTCTATAGGAAAAGAGTACTTTCGGTTCGAATCGATCAGATGTATCTTTTTGAAGTAGAATCGATTCAAAAATATTGTCACATCTCAGATCTGATGCATAACAATGCAATCAATTGTGTATATGGAAAAAATGTATTTTTGCATCATCATTTTCTCATTTTACGCGCTTTTATGAGAGTGTTTTGTGAAAATATTCACAGTAGTTGATTTCTTTTATATATAGCCACTATTTATCGAAAATTGGCAACGTTCTGCATAACACGTCAGTCGAGATGTGAGTGTGAACTGTTAAAATTTCACGTCGATGATTTTCGGATTCTATATAATGTAATATCTTCTCAATATCGATTTCTCCTTTTTTCTGTCACAGAGAAGACTAGTGTATTAAACACCGCAAAAAATATTTTTTGTATCTCTCCTAGCTAGAATTTGATACTTTTTTTCCTTGTATAATCAGAAACTATTGTATATGTACTGATGAATCTAGAATGTATGAACCTGATTATTCAATTCTTTCAAATCAATTCAATATTATATTCTTGATCACACGACGAATTATCATCAAGCACAGTTTCATTTCCATACAAGTTGATACATAATGAGACATCATGAGCCCCAAAATATCAATTTCCACACTTCACACATGCGTACTAGACTCAAATTGACATTCTATTGTGGAAATAGTAGAACATATATTGAATCTCAGGGCACCCGTGACAACAATGTGTAATAATTTGAATTTGAAATTTGATATGTGCCATATCAATAATAGAACACTAAAATCATTCATCTATCTATCTACATGATGCTCTTATCACCTTATCATTGTCTCTGTTACCTAGCTCATGCATACCATTATTTTCGCGATCTCGAAAGCAAGCATATGGTTCTGCATTGTGGTTCTACTATTTAAGAAATGAGCAATTTTTCTCTGTTTGCCGAATTTAATCAAAGTGAAAGAGATAATGACTGACTATATGCACGGAAAGCAGCAGTAACACTTGCAAATTATATTCACCAACTCGAATAAATTGGAATCGGGCGAATGACGAATGGAATTTGGAGGACTACAGCTCGAGTTTGTTGATGAGTTTCCAAATGTTTTCGTTTGATCCGTTCTACTGGAAGTTCTCTAATCGGAGAATCCAATAATGATAGCGTTCTAAGGTATTTCCTCGGATTAATAATGGATCGACGGGTTCTTTCACTTGCAGTGACTCTATGATGAGTTAGGAAGTTTCTCGACATCAATCCAAAGTCTGGTTGCTCGCAATAATATTTACTCCATGATCACAGTAGACTTTTCTACGAATACTCTCGAAATAAGATTGTCGCACTGATCATGGTTGTGATTGAGATGTTCATAATTCCTCTGGTGTGCCCACTCTCCAATTGTTGTGTCAGAATAGATCTTCTTCTCTCTCTCTCTGAATATATGGCCTCTTGTCTCACATACTGCCAGAGCCGTCATTGCGGAGAATCCGTCCCCATATGGTCTATAAACCGGCGTAAATAATAAGGGTTTTGTTCTTATGTGTTCTTCGAGCACCCTGGATATCTCACTCGAGGTGATACCAGGTAAAATAGAATAGAGAATAGAATAGAATACATTTATTGCTTCAAAAATATACATTTTATAGCAAGGGTTCGAAAGTCATATCCAACTATATCTGGAACATCTTGAAACTCCGTTCTTTCGTGATGAATGAATGAGTTTTCCCTCACTATTATGTACCACCTTCACTTTGATCAATCTTCTCACTTGTTAACCATTAGTATTGTATGTATTTTTTTTTATGTAATTTTCTATATCCTCAATATCTTTTTTTGCATAGAGTTATGTTCAATATTCATATATGTTTGCACCTGTACTTTCGAACCCTTGCTATAAAATGTATATTTTTGAAGTGATACCTGCAGGTATTGCTCTTTCAGCGTTCCATCGGAAGTCGAATACAGACAAATTTCAGAATGCGTTTCAAATCTTATTATGGAGTTGAACTTGACTTTGATGTGTTTTTTTGTTTTCGGGACCTGAAGAGTCCCTTTGATGATGCATTAATTCAATAATAGCTGATTAAAAGCATCTAGAGACAGGACGCAGAAGAGATAGGGTGCAAGAAATAATACGCGTGGAAACATCTTGATCTTGACATATCTGTCACGATAATCATGTTTTCAGCATAATTATTCAGAATTTTGATGTGATTCCAATAGAGATAAAATGAATTGGAAACATCATAAGTTTATTGAGCAGGTGTTGAAATTATATTATTAGTTGAGTGCGAGTGGATTGTGCTTTTATCATGGACTGACTGCTGCAATGTGTGACGATTATTTGAAAATCCGAACATTCGATTTATTTTATGTACCAAAAGTGAGTGAATAAATTATTATCATAGGATTTTCCTTGGTCAGAACTTCGTGTCGTTTATGAATTCACAATCAAAAGTTGAAAATATAACGCACCGTTCCCATTAACATGAAAAAATATGAAACTGTGAACTGAAATGAATGTGTGATGATGCCCGTGAATTTGATTTCGAACTTCGGAAATTCAGCAAGATTCTCCCACGCCTTGCTATCTCTACAAACAAGGCGAGTAGTAGTAGTAGTAGGTGGGGAGGCTGTAGCCAAGCAAGTAGGCCTCGATGGGCCCTTTTTGCTGACCTCTGTTCTCCACATATGTACGCTTCCTTCACCTAGATTTCCTTCACGAATTTTCACGACCTTCTGATGAAAGCCCGTACGTCCGTCCACTCTGATATAATCATTTCCTCCGGTTGGAGTTTGTCTACTTCAAAGATTTTAAATCTCAGCCTTCCATACGCCTCGCACTCGCCGAGAAAGTGGAGCGATGTTTCCTCGTCTTCACCACATCTGCGGCAAACGAGGTTGTCCTTTTCTCCCATAAGTGATAGGTGTCTGTCTAGCCTGTTGTGTCCTGTGAGTACTCCTATGAGGAGGCGAAGTACTTGGTGGTCTCTGCCAAGCAACCAGTCCTTCCTTGATTTGTTGGACCGGCCATGAATTCCTTGGCCTGCCTGTATCCTGTGATATTCGCCCAGTATTCTCCTAGTTCCTTGTCTGCCCATTCATCGAGGGCTGACGTAATTTGGCAATTTGGCCCCTTGCTTTACCTAGTATAAGCTCCGGTCCCAGAAACGGCTCCGTGGATCCGGCTCTAGTGAATTCGTCTGCTGTTTCGTTTCCGGGCACCCTACTGTGACCTGAGACCCATACCAGTTCAATCTCCTTTGATTTGGCTAATATCTCAAGGGCATTTTCACATTACTGTACCAATGTTGAGCTCGGTCTGGGATGACCGAAAGCCCTGAGTGCTGCCTGACTATCCGAACAGATGTAGATCTTTCGCACTGGTTTGGAACTTCAGAAATGTGGCAAGATTCTACCACGACTAGCTCTTTCCAATATAAAGTGATAACACCATATGACTTTTTATACATCTTTGTTTTGATATTACACCTATTTGAGTATCCAGAGAGCAAAGTTATTAATTGCCGCTTGAGGAAGGAAGTTAGCGTGCGAAATAATATGTCTGTTACTATATATGAACCCTATATGGAAGTTCCCCTTGATAAAACTCCATCGCAAATTGAATAGATTCTCTTCAACCCCACATCCAATAGAGTCCGAAAATGCTTCCCTAAAGGTACTACAGCCCTTTGAAGGCAGGTCCTTAAATGCAGTTTTCTTAATTAATCTTTCTCATTTGGTACCTGAAATTGATGTGATAACAAATCGTTTCCTGATACGAAAAACATGATGTAATAAAGAGGGAGGTGCGAAACTCGTAGCCGATGCTATATAAATGCCCCAAGTTCTTTTGTTTCTAGATTTATTTCAATTCTACTACCAGAATAAGATTCTCCAAACACTTTTTCATGAATGAGGTATTTTAGTTGATATCCCGTAAATTAAACCGTTTTCAAGAAAAGAGGCGTTTTTTCTTCGATGTCCGGAAAAATTCACGATGATTTAATGCACTTAATGATTGAACTTTCTCATTTCCGCAGTTAGTTTCGTATCGATAGAGATAATTGTGATGTTGATTTGTAGCATCAGTCACGAGTTTCGCACCTCTCTGTATATTAAAACATGTTCCTCGTGTCACAAAACGACTGCATTCCAGATCAAATCACGGCCAAGTACCATATTCCGTGTTTCTAAAAAAAATTATATTGAAGATAATCTGAGAAAGCTGCACTTGAGGACCTTCATCTTCAAAGGGCACTAGCGCCCTTAGGAAGCATTTCCGGACACATGTTGATGGTAACAATTTTTCCCATTCACATAAGCAGAATTTCCTCCCGGGGTATACTAACGTTATTCCGGGACACCCTGTATATCGAAGATCGATTGTCCGATGACTCCCTATCGTTTTGGTTCCTCACCAAAGCAGTCCTCAGGAATTAGCAACAACATCGCAACAGAAAGCAAACATTCTTACAGAAATGTTCGCAGCAAACTCTACTTGAGATACCCAAGGAAAATTACCGCCAGATATTTTCCACCTGTTGGAAGTCGAATTCCCGAGATCGTCTTTGGTCAACGCCCTATCAGACGCATTTTGCTATAGTCCTCAAAATGAATAGGTCAAACGGTCCAGATGAAATTCCACCCATTATCAACGAAAAATGTGCATCAGAATGGACACCGATTCCCTGCAAGTTATCTACCATCCCGTACAAAACAGGTATTATTTGATCTTGCTGTCTGACCAATATCAGAGAACAATAACAGAAACCTGCCCAACAAGTACAGGCCTCTTGCCCTGTGAATAATCATTTGGAAAGTTATGAACAAAGCCATCAACATTGAGCTCGCAATGCTAAAGCATCATCAATGATAGACGATATGTCTTCCGCCATCCAATATCAACTAGAGATCTTCTTGCCTACGTCACCATATAAACCAAGCTTCATTGGAATACATTAGAAATCTCTTTCTGTGGCGTTAAACATAATATCGAAAGCATTCGACCGTCATTAACACCAATCAGGAATCCTTCACAAACTACTATCATACGGCTGACCAGCTTTTTCATCTTTTATAGGGTCTTCTTTCAGGCAGATTGCTCCACTTGGTGGTGGATGAAGTATCGTCTGATACCATTTTCTTCAATTCCGACGTTCCACAAGGATCTATTTTGGTACCAATATTGTTTCGTCTTCATATCAATGATCTGTCAGGGGTGGCTGCTTGCCCTATTCACAGCTTTGCAGATGATAGTACTCTCCATACAGCGTTCTCATCCAGCACTTCCACTTCTTCCTGGGAAACTGAGAATTCACGGCGAAGGCCAGGTCAACGCTGTCAATGGAAATTCTGCTGAAATTACAGCCTCCTATAGAAAGGCGGAACTCACTGCGCCTGATACGATATCTGGTACCACTATTTATACTGAGTCCACTATATCTATGCTCGATATTTTCATCAGCAATAATTTCTCATGGGATATTCATGTCAGATCCATCGCAGAGAGGCTGCTTCACAAAAACTCGGATTCTACACCTCAACAGCTTCTCGTGATCTACAAAGCACTGATAAGGCCTGTTTCAGAATACCATTTTCACATATGGGGTTGAGCATTCAAACATACGCTAAAGCTGTTTGAGTCTATCCTGAGAAGAGCTATTCGCCTGGTGGGTGACGCCAAACTCACTTACTGTTTGACATCATTGGAACAACGTAGAAAAGTTGGCGACCTTCCAATTTTCTATAGAATATATACTTTCACGGCAAATTTCCTTCAGAAATCTCTGCTACCATTGCATCACTAGCAATGCCAGCCAGAAGAAATCGACAGGCATAGTCAGCACATCATTTCGTCGTCAAACTCGAAATATGTCGAACAGCTCTTTATCAAAATCCGTTTGCCGATAGAACGGCAAAGCTCTGAAAGTCATTGCCTGAGGAAGTATTCCTAAGAATTTGAAATCTCCAATAGTACGAAAAAATCAAATACCAAATACAATAGATACGCACGAGGTTCTTAGAACATTTCAGGGATTTCCTGTCGTGCGCTCCTAGCGAAAAAAAAATATCATCACCATGTTTACATTCAATAGATACTCATCATACTCACATCCAATATATGCCTACCATGCACACACACACATATACTTGAATAGAAAGAATGGATGATTTTCGAAAAATGCCCGTGGTTTTTCTCCTCCTGATGATGAACGCGTCGTAGAATTGTTTTCGACAATTCCTCAGCTAATGGGTAACTGTGCTTATACATTTCCAATTCCTACCACGTATTTTCAAATCAGAATCGAGGGCAAATATGATCGTTAGTTAAGGATATCGGGAAAGATAACGGTTTAATTATCCTTCTGACGAGGTGATCGAAACTGTTAGACTAGAATCAGTTTCTTCCCCAGGGAGCATTCCGAAGGGGATGTGAGGAAATATAGACAGTTCTCGGAGGTGATCAGTTCATTAGAGGTGTGTTCAATTTGCGGAGTTGACTACTCTGCTTGTGTGTTGTCTCTCTACAAAATTACGAACTTGTTATTTCTGTTCAAGGTGATACTAACCTGCTGAGAATAGAAATGTACAGTTGAGAGTGATATCCATAGGCCACACATTAGAAGTTCTTCAACTTGTAGATGATTGGAAAAGTTGTATGCTGTTGCTATCGAGCATTTCCGATCCACCTCATCTCAAATAGAAACCAACATTTTTCATCAAATCAGTTGGCTTCTCATTCCTGAAATTAGCTGAATAGATCTAGGGCAACATATCGATCACAATTTTTGTGATATGTAGATTTTTCTGCTGTATCAGTTTATGAAAACATTCGTTTTCCGCGGATCGTTCATAATTTGAGCACCTAATTCGCGGAACTAGTTTGTAACATACAGTGTGGGCAAGAATGAAATGGATTTCTCATTGATTCAATGCAGAACATCATTGATTCAAGCATATAGCGCTCTTCAATAGGTTCAACCAAATATTTGTTCAATATATCTACAAAATTCTCTTGACTCATTCTGGATTCGAAAGAATATTTTTGAATTATCACAGCATGTAGGTATAGGTTGAAGCATCAATCGATTAGTTTGAAACAATGAATTTCATCTATTGTCGAGATAATCTCTCATCATATTTGAACATAAAATAATATGTGGAATTTTTGCCACTAGATCCTCATATATTTTCTTGTGCCAAAAGATTATCATTTCGGAGGGAATGGGAATACAGCTTACTGTATTAGTACTATTAGCGTATTGATGGTCAGAAATAAACTATAACAGCTTGATAAACAAAAATCATTATTATATAAACTTGGTTATTCTATTATAACTTGATGAAAATTGAAACATGTTTGATATGATTTAAAACAGGAAAATAATAGAAGCAGCATCAAACACTGTCTCTATAGGTTCATCTAGGAGGTGGAATGTTGATTTTTCTAGAATTTTGTGATTTGTTGTCCTGGTCTCTCCCCTCGAAATATAACTGTGCTTGAATGTTCAACCTCGACAACCTAGAGGAGAGAGGGAAATTATCATTTCAAAATTGTAGAATCACTAACCGTATTCCTATAGATTCTGTATCAAAAGAAACGACATTAACATTCAACACAACCATCAGGTATTGTCGAAAACTAAGGAAATTTCAAGACAATCAGATATTTTCTGCCTACAAAAAAATCTTGCTACTTCAGGTTTGTGAATTTTCTCCATTAGGCCTGTTGTTTCTTTAATAAATACCTCTTGTTGTGAACTTGCTCCATTTTCCAATTGGTTATTAAGGGAGCTCACAGCCTCTGACAACTGATACTTTGTCAAGAATTGTGTCGTCTTATCCAACAAGATTACACAGGTTTATGTTCTTTCTAATTCTGTTCTGGTGTTCTTCGACGTTTCGAATTTGTTTCCCAGCATCCCTCCAGGAGATCGTATTCTTCTTGTGAGAAACCTCTTTCTAAATAACAATATCTTATGAAACGATATCTTGAATACTTGTGGTCTACCCCATTTGGTCCTCAAACAATTGTTTTTCCAATTTATCAACAAATTTCGTCGTCAATCCACTGGTCTTGCTATGTATAGTATTTTTATACCCCTCCATTAACCATATATTTCTTGAACAAAAACAATATGAGTTTCTGAATACCATTTTTCATTCGAACACTTCATATTCGATATACAGGGTGTCAAAGTTGGACATTGAATACTCCAGCACAAAGAGTTACTTCTTGTGAGGAAAACAAAACAAAAAATTACTGTCAAATATTCAAAATGCTGGGGATCAAGTACACTCTTACCCCCATATTTATTTTGCACGTGCGCTAATGACTTCCTATCTATTTTTCTTCAAGTGTTAAATCATTTTTGAGTATTTTTGTCTCTAGTAAAATTTCGATAAGATTAGGTATTTGTTTTTAAGATAATTCGAAAAGTACTGGTTACTGTTTGATGCCTATGCGGCTAACGGTAATGTCATAATGTTATTTATTTCGTCCAAATTGAGGGAGGGCGTAACTTTTCACGTACAAAGAGTTCAATATGGAAATCTCGGGTGCTCAGAGCGAATATATCGAAATGATTTTTACAAAAAAAAAATATAGAAATTCAACACGTTTTATTTAATTTCCAACTTTGACACCCTGTATATCGAATATGAAGGGCTCAAATGAAAAATGGTATTCAGAAACTCATATTGTTTTTGTTCAAGGAATATAATATGGTTGATGGATTGACCTCCTTTTAGCGGAACAATATTGTAAAACAAGTTGCAGACAATACTTCTTTGACCATTTATTACACATATGTAATTGCCTGTCTACTACTATTTGACGACTTCCCCTCGGTCGTATCTGATTTTCTTCACTTCATTATTTCTCTTTACTCCAATATAAAATTCACATTTGAGTCTGAATCTAATGTTTCTTCACCCTTCCTGAGATTTGCTCATGATAAAATCCAAGTACTTTCAGATCAAAATTTGAAGTATACAGAGAACCAACCTCAACTGACACTGTTATTCCGTTCAACTTCAACCAATAATTTCCTCATAAATACGCCGCGAAGATCATTTCTCGATATAATGAATCAAATTGCTGTTGATCAATTTACCTTGGACCATATTATGAAGATTTATTTTAGGTTTTACCAATTGTAACGCCGCCAATATTGGACAAATAAGTATATATCCTTTTCTTTTTATTCTTTATATTTTTCCCAATATTGATTCCTACGTTAAGGATATTTGTTTCCTCTGACACTGACACCAATTTTATATTCCTGTCATTTGTTCCATGTATTCAATATGTCAATGCCGTTATCATCGGCAGATTGTTTTTCCATATATCTATATTTTACAATGTCTTTTACATTCTGCAATTTCAACATGTGATCGATGAAAAACGTTCAAAACTCTTTTTGGAAATGTTGAATCTCATCAGTCAGATTCTTCGGGCTCTCCAGCCACTATAAAAAATGTTACTGAATCCAGCACATAACGAATGTTAGTATATTCACTGTAATTGCAATAGTACTATTTTTCCTCACCAGGTTTGTTTTATTCTTTCACCTTATACCGGGTGTCCCATTTTAATCTTTATTTGAAAATTTCTCGAAATGTTTGCATCTGACAAAAAAATTTCTTGAACAAAAGTTGTATGGTTTGGAGGGGGACGTCTGGTTATAAAACAAGTTTCACCCCCTGACCCCCAGGGGAGTGGGAAATGGAGGTAACATTGGAATCTTTAATGGAAACCCCAATTTTTTATTGCAGAATCTGGAAAAGCATTACAAACTATGAAGCTTTCAAACGGGAACTTCTTTTTTATTTTCACAAGATGGCGCTGCGATCGTAAAAAACAATATTTTACTATTTACACATTTCAACCCCCTGAAGACGAGGAAGAGTGTAGGGTGTGATATTTTCCCAGACAAACGCCATAGGGGTGATATTCACACGACAAATTAACTCTAAACGAATTTACTTACCTTGACACCTCTACATAGAACGACGTCGATATTCGCGCTCAGCCTCTTAGTAAATACCATCCGCACGTTCGACACACATAATTATATTTACAATCTCTTCAGTAAATAATGAGACATCACGAGACAGTGACAGATTGAAATTGTTTTCACATGGTGTTGCCATACAATGAAAATTATCACTCACCGTGTGAATTTGCAATAAAAATATCACCCCAACGGCGATTGTCTGGGAATTTCACACCCTACATTCTTCCTCGTCTTCAGGGTGTTGAAATGTGTTGATTCGAACTGCTTGATATCTTTTTAATGATAAAAAGTCACCCAACTACAAACTAAATAGTAAAATATCGTTTCTCAAGATCGCAGCGCCATCTTGTTGAAATAAAAAAGAAGTTCCCGAATGAAAGCTTCATAGTTTTCAATGCTCTTCCAGAATCTGCAATAAAAAATAGGGGTTTCCATTAAAGATTTCAATGTTACCTCCATTTCCCACTCCCCTGGGGATCAGGGGGTGAAACTTGTTTTATAACCAGATGTCCCCCTCGAAACCATACAACTTTTATTCGGCAATTTTTGTCAGATGCATACATTTCGAGAAAAATCCGAATAAAGATTAAAATGGGACACCCGGTATATATTTTTTTAACATTCATAATGTATTTCCAGTCTTCAGTCTGATGATGGACATTATGCCAAAACCTGTCATATTTTGATGTATTTGTGATAAAGAGTGTGGTCGACCGACTTGGAGTCTCTCTATCATTCATGCATATTGTAGAATTGTTGATTTCCATAGTTTATACACTCTTCTATCTAATTCTCCTGTCACTGTCACAGTGTTTGATACCAAACTCCTTCGGCTCGAACGATTCGTATGAAAGTTTTTGTGCGTATTCGGTTCAGTCGTAAGCTATTGTTCGAATTGAAAATTCAAGATGACAGATCCAATATGTTGGACGAGTTTTGTGATCCGATTTCATCCAAAATTGGTATCTGGGGTTTTTGGGGTCAGAGATTATGGTTGAAATTATATATTATAAAAAAAATATGGCATACAAGTTCTTCAATTAAGGTACGATTCTACTCAAATTGATATCTGGAGTATTCGCAGTCCAAGATCATGAATTTTTCAAAAAAAATTTTAAATTCAAGATGGCGGATCCAGTATAGCAGACGAGTTCTGTAATTATGACCCGATTTTATTCAAGATCAGTATTCGGGTGTTCCTGATGTTGAACATAATCATTCTTTCATGGAAATATGAGAATCCAAGATGAAGGATTCGGAGATTATGATTCTTTCGTCGAAGTTTGGGAATTTGGGATGGCGAATCCAATATAGTGTACGAGTTTTGTAATTATTGTTCGATTCTGTCTAGAATTGGTGTCTGAGGGTTTCCGGAGTCGTAGATTATGATTGGTTCGTCAAAATTGGAGAATTCATAGTGGCGGATCCAATATGGCGAACGACTTTTTAAATGGTCCGATTCTTTTCAAAATTAGTATCTAGAGGTTTTCTTAGTCAAAGATTATGATTCTTCCATTTAGATTCGGAAATTCAAGATGACGGATTCAATATGGCAGACGAATTCTGAAATTATGGTCAGATTTTATTCAAAATTTGTACCTGGGGATGTTCGAGGTCGTAGATTGTGATTTTTCTCTTCAGAATTGGGAAATTCAAGAAGACATATTGATTATGGAGGATAAGCTCCGTGATGGAGAGTAGTTCAAACACCTATGATGAAACACGTTTACGAAGAGTAAAATATTTGTAGAATTGTATGGAAAACGAGTTAGATTGTAGAACTCAAAAGAAGTAGAAAACAAATAGTAGTTACCATATGATTCTTTGAATAGTTAATCAGAAAAGAAGTTGAATACAAAATGATGAGAATGTGTTTGATAAATATTTAGCTTATATTTTCTAGCAATAAATGTATATGAAACAATAACGTTCGCTGGGTCAGCTTCTGCAATAAATAGTAGTTCAAAAATATATCTATAGATAGCCAAACTTAAATGAAGTGAGAAGAAAATAGAGAGTAGTTCGTGAAAAAATAGAGAGATAGATTGTCGAACTGAAGAGAAGTGGAAAATAAAAAATAGTAGTTTGGAAAAACTGATGAGCCACGCTTTTATGGATAGCCAAACTGAAGAGAAGTTGATAATGAAATGATTGAAGTGTGTTGATGAATGTTTAACTAGGAAAATATTCTCTAGGAGAAAATTGTATGGAAAAACAACGTTCGACGAGTCAGCTAGTACATACAGTGTGAGGACTTCAACTGGATTGAATTCGCTTCTGGGGGAGTGGATGATTTTTCTGAAAATTCGCGAGACACGTCGATGTTTAAATGTATTCACCTACATTTGGCAAGCAATATGGAGAATGTGACCCTTCAGGGGTAGCAGGCATCCATCCCAACATGTTTTCCTCAATGGTACCCTAGGGCTTGCGACTCCCCGTTGGAAAACTGGTTGAAAGAGGAGATTAGCGTACTGATCATATTTCAGTTCGCAATACGTTTGGGGGTCGCATGAAATCAAAATCTAATTCCTAAGTTCAATATATTTTCAACGGATTTTCATCTCCACTTTGACTTTTGGTGACAGTAATTCAAGGCATTTTAACCGCAGGATGCAATAATATTTCGTTTCAAACTGTGAATACAGCAAAAAAACTGAATTTATTCTCGCGGCTCTATAGAAACACTGGAATACAAAAGCAGATAGCAGTTGTATGAACAAATTTCCATCAATTGTTCAACACACATTTTGAGTGATTGAAACGATGAAGAAAATGTTTGATTATATTCAAATCTCATGCAACATCTAAACGTATGAGAAACTAAAATCAGACTATTATGCTGGATTCCTCTTTCCACCAGCTTCCCAATAAGGAGTCACAAGCCATAGGGTAACCCTTGGAAAAATCATGTTGGGGATGGTGTCAGCCACTCCTGGAGAGATATATCATCGATATCGTTTGCACAAAGTAGGTGAATACGTTAAATCGTTGACGTACGTCGTGAATTCCCAGAAAAAATATCGACCACCCCACTAACGAGTTTATTCCAGTTAAAGTCTCCACACTGTATATAGAAATGGATTCACATTTTCCGTGGTCATGCCATCACGCGTGAATGGCTGGACCGATTTCACTTATTCTTATTCTGTTATGTTTGTTATTGTCAGAAAGTTCTTATGGAAAATTAAGTTGAGAAATTCAAGATGGCATATCCTATATTATGGCTAACGAGTTTTGTAATTATAATCCAATTCTATTCAAATTTGGTAATTGGGGGTTATGGGGTCAGAGATTATGATTCTTTCGTCAAGATTAGGCAATTCAAGATGGCGGATTCAATATGTCGAACGAACTTTGCATTAAATAGTGTTTCGAAAATCTAATGAAACACGCTTCTATAGATAGTCAATCTGAAAAGAAGTAAAGAATGAATTGTAGTTCAAAAAAGTGATGAAACACGCATCAATGGTCAAGGAGTATATAATGAAATATTAAGAGTGTGTTGTTGACTTGTTGACTATTTAACTGAAAACATATTTTCTAGGAATACTGAATGTATATGTATAGCAAAACAATGTTTGCCGGGTCAGCTAGTAACAATTGAAATTGTTTCAGTTCCACCACTGGTGCAAGTCCAAAAATCACTCGTTGGGGTGGTTCCTCAATCTACCGTGAAACTCAAATGTGACGTTGAAGCTTCTCCGAATTCCAATAACTTCTGGATCAAAGGGGAAGAAATGCTCTTCAAGAGGTGAGAGAATGAGTCGAACCACATGATTGTAAAATAGATTTTAAGCACACTCCTATTTCAACCCTGAAACAATTTACCCAGACGACACTGAACATTCCTAGAATATTCTTCGAATATGCTTTCTGAGAGGAGTATATTCCGAATATTAACTGAATATGCCTAGAATATAAACATGCCTCTGGAACATCTGAGGAATAGCCCAATGCGAATATTTCAGTGACATATTCCGAAGTGATATAGGAAATATTCGGGTATACATGTTCCAGAAATATTCCCAACTGGATATTATGTGTTCTATATTCATGAAATATTTCAAACTCAATATTCTGTACAATATATTATTTATGAAATATTTCATGAATATTTTCAAGTTCCTCAAGACATAAACACCAATCATCATTTCAGAGATGTGAGTATCAACCATCAATTATATGTGAGGAGTTTTGAGAGGAAAAGTGTTTATATTTCGATTCTGAACAACGCTCTAACAATAAATCGATTTGTACAACATCATTTGATTCGATTACTGGTTCAATAGTGAAATAGTCTATAGATGTCTCGGATCCGATCTTATCTTGGGTCATTTTTCATTTTATATTAATTATCTTCAATGGAATATGCCAGGAACAAAAATATTCTTCTGGACATATTCTCTGAATATCTGGGGAATTCTCATCTGCATAAAATTAGAGAATATTTCACAAATGTTCTAGAATGAATCACAATATGCCTAGGATATCCTAATATTCCAAAAAAAATTTGATAAGGAGATTCATGAAATATCTAGTGCTATCTGGGTATCACCAATACTTATGTCATTATTGATGTATTTTGAAATCAAAAGAAGACTTTCGGAAATGGAGTATGTACAGGATGTCCTCATATTTTGATCCTTACCTATAGCTTCAACTATACGAGGTGGAATAAAATCTTCGAATATGATAGTTGTAGGGTTTAATCTGTATACTATCTCTTGGCACTCCTTGGATGAGCAAATGCGAATCGCAAAACAGGAAGAAAGTATGTGTTTCCAACTGCTGTGGAAGATCCTTCTCTTCTGTTCACAAATATATATTCAATAATACATAATACTATGCAATTGCATGCAAACAACGGAACACGTATGAGTTATATTCGCCCAGTTCATAGGATAGATACATTTCTATTGAGTATAGTAGATACATTTCTTCCATTCGCTGAAGTGTCAAAGTTTTCGATTTCTCAGTTTGGAATCCATATAATGATTGCATAATTTTGCTAACATGAATATTGTGCTTCAAGTTGATTGTCATGCTCAACATAGATTCTATTGCCCACAAATATAAAAGCTTCATTTTCACCTATAGAATTCTTGGAAATACTTATCTAAATTATTCTCTTCGATTTCACTCTCGTTTTCATTTCGCATACATTTTTGATGAAGAGTTTTGATACTAACAGAAGTTGTTTGAATGCTTTTGATCGCAACAAAATTAGAAAATGATAGTTGACAGTTTCAACAATTGACAAGCTGGACAATACAGGACGCCTGGAAGGGTGTTCAAAAAACCCTGTTGCCATGGTAATATGTTTGAGAAATTGTGTTGCCATGGTAACGTGTTCAATATTATGTATAAAGCACAGATCGTCAGTCCATGATCAATCGATCATTCAGCGATCCGTACGCTAAATGCCATTTTAGTAATGGGAGTAGAAAAAAATTGTAAAAGTTCCAAAAGCTGCTATAACAGATGAAGGTTCGATCAACCGTATACAAATTATGGAAGGTTCAAATACTTGGACAATTACATGAGCGTCAAATAACGGGTTCTAAGAGAAAGTCAGATTATTTGACAACTATCCAGGGGCGAACCATGAATTTTAAATTGCAGTATCAACTGGTTCGATGCATCACAACTTCGTGTTTTTTTGAAAGCAAGTTGCCAGAACTGACATGAACACAAACAGAATCAGTATCCCTGAATGGGTTTTTCCGATACTTTTTCAAAGAGAAGTCACTTGTCGTAAAGTACCATTCAAAAATATTGGTTACAATTGCCTATAGAGTTTCGTAATTCTACTTGTTTAGGTATCATCGTTCCAAAGATTAGAGGAGAAAGAAGACTTTCAAGAAGCACTATACGAATACCTACTTGGTGCTAGACAATGCCATATCTCTGTTAATAAAGATTTACGTACAAGTGAAATGTTGAGAACGGAACATTCAAAATTCAGGTGAAGGAACATAATTCACCATTTCATTCTAGTAAATGAATTAAAAGTGGAAAGAAATTAGGATTGATCTCAATTCTTGAGTATCCGGTTCCAGTCGAATTTCACCGAAAAAAAAATTATATGACAGAAATTATCTTCGAAATTGACGCCAATATTCTGGTACAAATACGTTGATTGGCACATCATAAAACTCAATTTGAAGATTTTCAGAATCGAAAAACAGTATGGAAAAGAAGATTATCCACCACAAGCTATATACCGGGTGACACAGGGTATCGGGCCACCCCTGTAACTTCTGCTTTCGTCATCGGATTTTTCTGAAATTCGGTACAGTTATATAAGCAATTATTTCGGATTTGATCACATTATACAATCCAATATGGCAAACTTCCGGTATATCTGGAAATGCCAGCAACTTTGTTTTTTCAAATGAAACACCCTGTATATTTCTACAAATTCAAGTTCAACAGGTCGAAACAAGTGCAATCTTCATTTCAAATGTCATTTTTTCGAAAAAAATTGAATTAAAATTGTTTTTTCATTTCACCTCGTGGATAAATGAGATGTGGTCAAGACTATTCACAATTAGTCACACATAACAGAAGAACATAATTTTTTCTGAAAAATCATCATTTGTGTCACTTATCCAGGAATCAATTCAGCCACATTACTTTTTGATTAAAAATTATTTTTTTTCAAATGGAACCCCTATGGGCCACCTACCCATCTCTCTAGAACCTACATTAAGGAACAAAATGACATATCATTTTTGTTTTTCGGTGCAGTAACAAATTGTATACATTCAACATTCAAAAATCAACAACTATAGTTTATGAATTTCCTTGCAGTTAGAATAATTTTTCAACTAAGTAGGCTGTGGAATAAATGACATTTGACATCAAGATTGCACTTGTTTTGACCTGTTGAACTTGAATATGTGAAAATATACAGGGTGTTCCATTTGAAAAAACAAAATTGCTGGCATTTTCAGAAAAACCGGAAGTCCGCCATATTGGATTGTAATGTGATCAAATCCGAAATAGTTGCTTATATAACTGTACCGAATTTCAGAAAAATCCGTTGACGAATGCAGAAGTTACAGGGGTGGCCCGATAGCCTGTGTCACCCGGTATATAACCTTCCATTATTTACTAATTCTCAAGGCGTATGGTGTGTTTTTTCAACCATGATAATTTTCGTAATCTCAGAAGCTTCCAGTCAATGAAGACACAGCCACTCCTGTTATAATTAACCCCAATTCACTATTCTGATGCGAGATCAGCAGGAATGGCACTCCAATTCACTAGCTATTTATCAATAACGACTTGTAGATTCCAATGAGAATTGAGAATAAATGCTTTCATAGTGACAATAGGTCCAGGTTATTCGGTTAGTGGTTAGTGTAGTAAATTCGAGACCCTATCGTGTCGTTTTTTTTTCTGACGTAGAACCAGGTCAGACATGGTAGGTTTTGTTGACCATATCACTAGGTATATGAAATCGTATTTTACGACATTTTTCTGTGGTCTGGAACTTTTTAACTGAGAAAAAACTGAAAAAAATGCACTTTAAATAAAATGTATTTTTTTTTGTTTCCACCGTCATATCTTTGAAATCAATGAAGATATCGAAGTGTTTTTTTCTCTAGGTTGAACTAAACACAATAGCGCTTCTAACAGTACCGATGGATTTTACAAAATTTTCTTCTTTCATTTTTCAAAAATCAAGAGAGCATGGAATTCAGAATTTATGCATTACAATTTGCACCAATCGATAAACTTTTTTATTTTTGGAAATTTTTGTATACATGTAGCGAAACAAATGAAGCCCATATATGATAGAAGTTTTTGAGCTGATTATTTTTCCCCCATTTTGTATAGTTTAGCAACAATGATTTTTTTATTGCTCGCTCAATATCGGCACGCGCCACCGGAAGACGAGGCTGGATTAGTTTGATGTAAACGGCATTCAGCGTAACATCTACATGCTCCGATATTTATAGTTCTCTGAGAAAATGGAGTGTATTATTTGTCGAAATATTGTGCGGAATGATGACGAATCTGTGGTACAAAGACCTAGAATACAAGGATTGTTGTCACTAATAGCTAGTGCTGAGAGGAGACAAGACAATCGGTCAGAAGAAATTCTGTCGCAAAAAAAAAGATTCAGTCAGTTCTTATTTTTCCAAACAGAATACAAAACGCTGCAAAGTACTTGAACGAAAATGAAATATTGATGACAGCTAGGGGATTCAAAATGTCAGAAAAAGTAGTTCCAATGCATAAACATCATTCGGAAATTGTTAAGGCTCTATTTTTTAACAAACATGAAGAGGCAGATACAAGGATTATTTTGCATGCTATACATGAAACTGAATTCAGCAGATTTTACTCATCCACTCTTTTTGTTGAAAGAAAGTAATTTATTTATGCATCTTGGACACGGTACTACGAAACGATTTATCTCAATTGAAAAAGTAGTGCAAAGTTCAGGACCTACAATGTGTTCTTGTCTGTTGGCACTTCATTGTTCTACTGGTTGCGACACAACTAGTAGTTTTTTCAAAATAGGAAAAAAATCGACGTTTGACGTTCTTAAAAAAACCGTCTGCAGAGCTTCCCCCAAGTGAAGGTGCCTTTTACCAGCACTTCTCAAGGTGAACGTGAAAATTATATTCATTATTACATTATGAACATACTTATATTTATATTAAAATAAGATGACAATATTTCAGTTGACTATTAAAATTTTAGGTGTATGTATCAACTCAGAATATGGTTCAGCAGCAACGTAGCAACTTAACAACACCACTTATAAATACAGATGGTTCAGGATGGAATTTGAATAACAACGTTTGGATTTCAATATTTTCGAATGATAAACCAATTCCTGGTTCTGTTCGGCAATCATAAAGTATCTTTTGTTCGGATAAAAATTGTGATAGTCGAAAATGTGGTTGTTTCAAAGAATGCCTAAAATGTTGTGAAGATTGTAAATGTCGTTTTTGTAATAATGTCCGAAGATTCTGAGGAAGATATAGGAGAAATTGACGAACTTGAATACTTTTGATGTACCTAATCTATTGGAATAATTAAAAAAATAAAAGTTGTTTTATGCATACGTTTTTAGTTCCGGTCAAAAATGATAAAATAATCATTCTGGAGGAAAAGGAAAGAATTTAGTTTGAAACATTGATTGATGTATCATTTAGATAGTTCAATATTTTGAAATATAAACAATAAAAGGTATAATCCCATCAGAAGTCCGACCATAACGTACGTACGGATCTGCTACCTATGTGACAGACATAAACTGGGTAATAAGAGAGCCGGGCGCGCCCGAGCGCAATTTTAGCCCGTTTTGTTAAAATCGCTGACTGTATACATACATACATACATGAAAAATTATCATTCCAAAAACTTTTTTCATACATTCCCTCCATTTTGTTCGCATAATGTATACACAAATTTCCAATAATAAACTTTTTTATCGATTGCTATAATTTACATCTACAAAAATATCGATGTCAAGTTTGTTATCATTTCAACAGATCGAATAAAAATATATCAAAATCACAAAGTAGGTGGTTAGAACCGCTATTGAATCTTCTTTAATTTAAAAAAAAAAATCACCCCAAAACCACAATTACTTTAAGAGATATAACGGTGGAGACGTAAAAAAACGTGTTTTACATATTAATCGATTTTTTCGAGTTTTTTGAAATTAAAAAGTTCACGACCACTAAAAAATGTCGTAAAAAGTGATTTCGTGTACACGACCACCTAATTGAAGAAATGGACCAGGTTTTACCTGGTTCTACGCCAGTTTTTTTTATCTCAGAAACTAAGCGACTTTGCTCTCGAAATTCGCTCGTCTATGGTGAAAAATATGTAATTTACACCTTGTTATAGTGAAGAAAACCATTACCACGAGACCTGATACCTCTCGGCTGAATCCTCGGGACATAATGTTACGGTCACTGGGTAATGATGATATACGTTACTATATACTTTGGTGTATAAATAACAATTTTTTTAATTCCTAATAAATTCTTCGCTAATGTAGAAGTCATGAACTCATAAAACTCGAAATAGAATCTCGAATTGGATGAGATTCTTCAAATAGAAGGAAATAGGAGTAATTCAGAATAAGGTCTGAAATGCGAAGAAATCTGAAGAAAATATATTATAGCACCTGCGAAATAACAGTATACGAACTGAATGACCATTACTCAATGTCTCTCGATGTAACAAACCGAACTTTGCGAAATTTCAAATTGTGATTGTTTTCTTCTGAGGAGAGCGATATGTGTGCAACAGAGCTAAGCAAAAGGAGCCCACGAGGGCCTACTTGATTCACGACCGCCTCCCCTTTTATACAACTGCCTACTACTAGTACATGTTTATACCTTCACCTATGAAGAATAAATTGATACAATTATAATTTTCTACGACTTGTAGTAACCCCAATGAACTAGGAAACTATTATTGCTGCCGAGACTGCGACTCAAACTACATTTCTCATCCATGAACCTATATAAAAATCAAATAGGTAAAAAAATTCTGAAATTATCTAATTTCTACACAAAATCTGTGATAGTTTTTAAGAATACAACACGAGGTTGAAATATTTTCTGGGATTTTTTTCTTGCACCTGAATATTTTGAAAATTATCCCTCGTTTTCGACTTTGTAAATATTCATGAACTCGAAAAAAATTACCGGAAATGATTTGACCTCTAGTGATGTAACGAGTGAAAAATCTTCGAACAATGTGCGCTTCGACCCTGAAACATATTTTAACTATTTCTGAACGTCCAGCAGAATTGCAAAAGTTACTGATACTTCCGGTGCTTGTGATCTCGTCGAAAGCAAACGCTATGGTTGAGCTATTTTATCCGATCAATGATTCACAAATATGTCAGTCGAACTACAAAATATTCGTTTTTTGACAAAAATGATTCATATCCTTTCGTTTCATCGTCTCCAATATCAACCATTTCATTGTACGCCCCAATTCCGGAAACCCCAGTATACCAATTTTTTTTCCTGTAATTGAGGAATAAATTCTAATGAATGAATTGTTCATGCAGCCCAAAATACACAATAATGGAGAAGAGGTCTGGATACAAAGTGGTGATGCTGCTCACTGTTCACAATGCGACCAGAGCCGATATTGGTACTTTCACCTGCATGGCCCAAAACACGATGGGACGATCAGAGGACTCAGTCCGGTTATATGGTGAGTAGCTGAAACTGACACATCTTTGCCTTGTGGCAACATGGTCCATATCACTTTTCATAATTACCTAATTGTTGACACAATTTTTCCCCACATACGTGCTAGTTTCAATTTCAACATTCAACTTTCACAGGAATCCAGCACTTTTTATTGACTACAAAAGCTGTGAAACTTATAAGTAGGTGCGGCTATGAAAACAAAGCGAGTTTATAGAATGTTTTTTATTTATTTATTTATTTATTTATTTATTTAATATTATTACATCCAGCAGGCTTACGCCCATTTACAGGTGTATGTAATAATACATGGTTATTAGTTGGATCGCTAAAAATATATACCTATATCTATACATAACTCGAAAAGAATATAAACTAATATATATATATATATATGAACTAGTTCCTCAAGGCACTAAATAGTCTATGCTTGAATTGAGACAGCGAGAGAGAAAATATATCAATACTTTGTGAATTGTTGTAACTTCGGCACATTGTTGTAAGGGGACAATGGAACCCAGATAGCACACACTCGCCTAAGGTCATCCTCAATGTGTCGCCAAACGCCTGGAGAGGACGTTCTATTTTCTACAACCTAAGAACATCATCAGGCGTAAATTTAGCGCTGTAATCGTCCTAAATGAGTTCTTTCAGTGACAGCCTGAGGATGTAAAGAATTTCGTGCCTACAGACGTCTTCAGATGACACTCCATGAAATAACGTGTCATCGAAGACAAAAGGAAGAAAAAGAAGAACTAGAATTGAGGTTATGTCTCATGATAGTCATGATTTGTTCAAGATACATCATAATATATTAATGATTATATCAAAATTATTAGAGTATTCATTGAATACCTTCATCAAATTTCTATTTTACAAAATGATTGCGAGAAGAACTTATTGCACAGAATTAAAAGATAACAATAACAAAAGGATGATAATCTATGTTGATGACATTTCTCTCAGGTAGCAAGAAACAATGGTGAGTAAATACTAAATAGAATCATTGATAGTACCGGACATGAAATATTGATACATTCATATACATTATTTATTGTTTCAGGAGGTTATTGAGAACACAAACTTGATGATATCATCATAGCAAACATGTTTTATTCCAAGATAGCTTTGCTTCTTTGGAATCTATAAAATATTGTATAGAAGCTTGAACTTTCAGTATGAATTCATTAAAGGTAGGTACCTGAATCAAATCATTGATATAGTAGGTACTGGACATGAAATGTTAATAGGTTAATTATTTGTTTTAGATGAAGTTATTAAGAACACAAGATTGATGATGTCATCAGAGCAGAGATGTTTCATTCCAAGATATTTTGGCTTCTTCGAAATCTATGTGAGATTGCCTATGCATGTTTGCAGTATATTCAATAAAGGTAGGTACCTAAATCAAATCATTGATATAGTAGGGACTGGAACATGAAATATTAATAGGTACATTATTTGTTTCAGGAGGTTATTGATAACACAAAATGATGATATCATCAGAGCAGAGATATTTTATTCCAAGATATTTTGGCTTCTTTGGAAATTATGAAAGATTGTACATATGCAGACTTGCACTTTCAGTAGATTCAATAATGGTTGGTAACTATAACTACATAAATCATATCATTGATAGATACTGGACATGAAATATTAATACATTGTTTGTTTCAGAAGGTTATGCAAAACACAAACCTGATGATATTTTCATTCCAAGATAATTTTGCTTCTTCAGAATCTATAAAATATTGCATGAAGGCTTCAACTTCCAGTTGATTATTCTGCATCAGGAATGTCCAGAGTTCAGAAATCAAAAACTACATGAAGAAATATAACTATCAATAGGCAATAACTTCTAGTAGTGCTCAACAAGAAGCTGAAATACATTTCTTTGAAAAGGAAATCGAAATTTTTCAGAATAAGTTATAAATAATAGAATGTAAGTTTTTCATTTGGTTTTTCATTTGAACCTATTATAAATAGAGGGAAATTTTGCAAATATCATGAGATCCATATTATTTTGGAGAAATTATCATTTACATAATACAAGGTGAGTCAATAGTTTGTTATCCTTGTATATTAGCCAAACCATCAGATAAATGGAGTAAATTCAAGTACAACAGAGATAGGGTTTCATGAGAACTTTCACATTGAATTGTTTTCATATATATATCTGTAGGGTGTTCGAATTCCAAGATGTATTGACTGATGATTGTTTTTTCCAAATGGGACACCCTGTATACTATTGCATTTTCAGGTTCTTCCTGAAGAGCTGATTCCATCAATGCATCACACTTGGGGTCTAGCGGAAATGATTACAGAGATATAGGGTGTTCAAAAACAAGATTTTTCAATTTTAGGATTTTTTTTTGTGGAAACTATTCAATATTGGTCAAAACACCCTATATCTCTGTAATAATTCCCACTAGACACCAAGTGTGATGCATTGATGGAATTAACTCTTCAGGGAAAACTCAAAAATGCAATAATATACAAGGTGTTCCATTGAAAAAAACCAATCATCAACCGATATCTTGGAATTCAAACACCCTATAGATATGAAAACAACTTTAGGTGATTGTTCTTATGAAACCCTATTACTGTTGTACTTGAATTTTCATTTTATATATCTGACGGTTTGGCTAATATCGGAGGAGAACACACTATAGTGACTCATTCTGTATACGAATAATATTCTCCCATAAATCTTGAACCTCCTTGAAACATCATCAAAAACCGCCTCAAGTTGTTACCATGATGTCCTGAGGTTGTCTCAAAAGATTTTATAGGGATGTTCTGAGACGTTATTAGTATGTAGAGAATGGTAACAGGAGGACGTCTTGAGAATGTCCTCAGGCTCGCTCTCGACGTCCTGAGGACATGATTGTGAACGCCTCAGAAGGGCCTCAAAAGGAATTTGTGCTATCTGGGAAGTGATGTTGAGTGTTGGGCACAGCAATGCGGAACGTTATATCTGATCTTGACACGGATCGTGGTACATTGAAATCAATCAGAGAGAGTAATGAGGATGAATCGATATGATCATGGATATAAAAGTTTTTAATCCTTATTGTCAACTACCTGTCGAATTTACAAATTTTTTATACGATGATGAATAATAATCTCGGATATAAAAACAAAAAAAAATTAGATATGATTGGGACATGAGTTGGTTTCTACAATTTCGTGGTTTCAATATCCTGGATTATCATTTGCCGTTGTATGAAAATTTTGAAAATTTGACAGGAAGGTGACAGAGATTATAAATCATTATGCAATCGGTTTCTTTCCATAGCCATTTCTTAATTGGGCACACAAATTCAATACTAAATAAATATAGCGCTGAATATAAAAGAATGCTGAATGTTGCGGTAAAATGAGAACTAGTGCCTGAAGAAACTTGGCATCAGCAACAAGATAAATATAAGAATCCGAGATATGGACAATGTTGCAAATATTCACGGGGTCCATCGATGAAATATTCACTGTAGAACTAGAAATTATCTGAATTCACGATACTCGAAATGTCTCATGTTCCACACATTTTTAGATTGCGCAGAGCATAAATTTTTCAAATATAAAATAATTCATAGGGTGCTCCTCTTGAAAAACATAACATATCTGAATAATAACAGCTAATTCTGGAAATCTGACTGCACCGCTAGATTCTACCTACAAAAATATATAAGCGACGGTTTCTACTTTTACGACAAATCGAATGATAGCTGAGATACAGGGTGTATCAAAATGCAACGTTTTCAATTTGGCTCTGTATCCTAAAAACGAAGCGAGTTGAAAAAAGTAACTAACGTTCACCGACTTATTACACTATCTAGACTGTCAGTGGTCATGACGCAGCAACTCGTAAATGTTGGGTCAGTTGCTCGCCTGGAAATGCTTCTGCTCAACATGCAAGAACCCCCAAGCTGTCGTTCATGACTTTGACGTGGTATCGAAATCAGCTCATAGTATCCATTTTGTGCGTAGGCGGCAGCAAGGCGGATGGCGTCGTCCCAAGTGTTCTATTAATGTCAGGGATCGGCTTGATGAAATTATAATATCAAATCAAGTAGTGATAATAATGTTTCCGTCTCATTTTCGCCAATCATAGGAAATATGAAGTAGTTTGTTATCTGCTGTAAGAATTCCATGATTGATAATACTGAAAGTATTCCTTTTCATCGGTGAGTTTGTGGGTGATTAATAATCTATTTAAATTGACTCAACTGAGCAAGTATATAGATCGAATGGAATCATGCATTGTTTTGTATAATCATTCAGCTGTGAAGAATTTGAGTTCAGGTGTGAGGTGCCATTCATGCGCGTCAATTTTGGATTCGAAGTTTACCTACTCATTCGACAATGAATAAATGGAAGGTTTCAGGCTATTAGGAGACCATTGAATCTTAGCCATTCAGGAATAATATGTTCATTTATTTCTCACCATTTCATGTGATACGCTAATGTTCCTCGTGTTCATGAGTGTAACATGGCAGATTCTGAATGCACTTGAATCCGTTTCACCAGTTCGATCTCCTGAGTCACTGCTGGCTCTATAACAAGCCGCGGTAAGATAAATGCAACACCGCATCGTCGTGATGCGGAAGGTCTACTCTCGACTGGCTACCACCATCATTTTTTGTTTTCAAAATTGATAATAATTGACTTTCATGAAAAACAAATAGCAATAGATTATTGGTCAGCTCACAGTTCAGTACACAGTTTTATGGATGAAATAAACAACTGGCACGTCCCATTTCACATCAACGATTCAAACTATTATTGCTTGGAGAAATATTTGAGTTGGAAGATATTTATTCTGGATATCGTTTGTTAGGTGAAATCAAAAAAATCCAACAGTTACAGTTCCCTCATCTCATACACAAAGGAAGAAGTGCGGTGTATATATATCGAACTTTTTTTTATTGAGTCGTCAAATGTGCTAATTTTATGTATCTTGCTAAAATATATATATTATATTATATTATATTCTGAACGTGTGACCACCTACTCAATTTCATATCATGAGGAAAAATCCATTTTGAATCATTGAATCCCAACTCATCATCACGTAGTGAAACTTGAACCTGCATCTAATTCAATACTACAACTTGATAAATCAATTTCTATACATCTAACTGTGAACATAATCGATAAATATGGATTTCACTTGCTGTCTTAAGGACTTTTCAATCTCGACAATTTGACTCACTATCACATAGCAATTATTTGCCATCTTCCCAAGAGAGAGGTTGACATTACTAACTTTGATTCCAGAAATAAAACAACAAAAAACATAACCTCAATTCAAAAACAATTTTTTATCAGACTTTTTCACACACACACAAACATCCTTCCACTCATAACTCGATCTCTAGAATATTCCTTCCACTTCTCGCTGGCTTCCAAAAATATTTCACATTGACAACACATCAACATCGTTCTGTTACATCCAGAAACCATATATCGTATTTATACAAATGGCATGAGGTAGACATTTTGAACAGTGTTGCCAGACTGGGCTCACCAGGGCTTTCCTCTTTGAAGATGACTATGCCTGAGTATAGCTCACCTTTTTTCTTATAGAAATTGGCAGTTTACATCAGCATATAAGTCGGTGCCAACGTTTGCGAAAACCGCAAATCTCTATCTTCAAAAATTAGTGAGATGTTCCGTGAGGACAAAGAGAATGGGAGAGCCTGTACATGGTCTATTCCCGTAGATCTAATATCCTCTTATACATAAAATTATATAGAGACGCTAAACTATAATTTTCTAGACGCCCGACTTGACGTACTGCTCGGCATTGTTCTGTTAACATAACTTAGATGAGATATCGAACACATAATTCTCTTAATTAAATGCATATTAAAGGTAAACAGAACAGAACTTCAACACCTGCTCGTGACAGAATTCTAATGATGAAGAGAAAACTTGGTGAGATGTAAATTCTGTAGCGTTATTATGTTGTAAAGAGGATAATAACTTTCATCGATCTGGTTTAATCTGATGCAAATTATGTCGAACATCTATGTTGATGATGGATTATCATATTTTCATATCATTATTCCATGCATATGATAGTTGTACCATGAATTGATTTTGATTTATTCATTGGAATTGGGCTGTGAATATTCACGCAGAATCAACAAGATTCATTATTATCATTTCATAACACTCATATATAACAGCAGAACAAAATGAAGTTGATCATATATCTTTGAATGAATCCTTGGGGTATACAGGACTAGCCAATAGTGTGTCATTTTTTATGACATCTGAGTAAAGCATTGTCGCTCTGAATAAAAACAAAGTTAGTAAGCGAGAGGTACATTATTGTCTGTTTAGTAGGAAAAAATGCAAAGATTACCCTCATCGACCATATTTTCAGTAAGCTAAGCTAGCTAACACTAGTAAATTTGAGAAGGCCTGTCAGAATCAACTTCACTGTCAAGTTTATGATCAGAAAGGAACCCGCACCATTCACATTGAAATCTTGTCTACGGTGAAATTTTGTGGAACTCTAGGATTATGGATAGATCGCGTCATGCTGAACAAGAAATGTATTTTGGTCCGAGGTCCGTTATGCCCGTTCTAAGGAGTAATAAGCTCTTGAAGCCAAACGATAACCTCTACCATAACAGCACATCCTGTGCATTATATGGTTTTGGCTGATATTATATTCTTGAGTTGTCAGTTAATGGTCATTTATGTTATTTCAGCAAAAGTCATCGAGCAAGAGCGTATTACTTTCTTCAAATACATATAAGATGGCTTATCAGAATAGGTTCTGTTGCTTGATATACGATAGCGAAGGCAATATTAATGCTATGGCACGCATCGATCAAGATCAAAATGTTGAGCAGCAAGCAATCGCAATACATCGTCGACAGGTTCTAGGAAAGAAGGATATACCCCTCACCGATCGTACTCGTTTATTTTGGTACTGTATTTGATCCATTATAGAGAAACTTGGAATTTGGGATAACGTTCATTATATTAACCTGAATGTTGTCTTTCCCATCCATGCGAGAGTCTGCATATTTTGTGGCACAAATAATCTTCACCTATCATTAGTTGCTAGAGTCAATGTATTTATTGTTAATAATATCTTTATTCCTGAAAATGCTCAATCTTGTCTGGGACATGTCAACGTTGGTGGTATAATATTGCGACCATCGATTGGTGGTTTACGTTATACGGAAAGGCCACTAATAGTCCCCGGTCGAGACTTGCAATAGTTGCAATGTATTTGAACAAAGTAATACGCTTTTGCTCGATGACTTTCACAGACATAACATAAATGACCATTATCTGACAACTCAAAGATATAATATCAGCCAAAACCATATTTACAGTGTTCACTTTGTGAATTTTGTGTATGGTTTTGAGAAGGAAACCGACTAGGAAACATAAACATAGACAAACTACACTTAGTGCAGTTTGCCTGATATTGTGATTGCTCAATTCTCTCAAATTCCTGCTGAACTCGCCATCTGACATTATTTGTGCAAAACTAATGTCAACTTCCTCGCCTCCTAGTTCCCATTCAGGAGCACGATGATCAGAAGTATTCTTCATAACGTTCTGACTCGTTGATGGTACTACTTGAACATCAGGTCATAATGAATAAATTCTTGCTATTCGGTGGTTTCAGGTGGGATGAATTGAAAGACGCAGTGTTTGGAATTGCTTGGGCTTGATAATTCTGATTCACTGTTGCTCTCACGACTTGATTTTTGATTGTTGAGTAATTTTCTTTATTTTATCGCTCGAAGTTGCCATTTCTCTCGATATCACACTATTTATTCGTTCATTTCAACGTGAGTCATTTGTAGGCATGAAAATACGAACATTTATATCATGGGATTTGGGTTTAACACGGTTCTGAATAAAACTTCATAAATCTTATAGATTTCATGATTGACTATGAATTCATTGTGGCTCATAGGTTCCAATGATTACTACCACATAGCAAGTAAAATGCCATTAGTTTTCATTATTGCCTCAGTCAAATTCAAATTGGCCTACCGTGAATTTGGTTTTATGATTGCTTCATGACGTATTTCCATAGGATAAGTTGGAAACCTCTTGGTCAAATTCGAGACACTAATGAAACTTGAGTGTTTCAAGAGGGTTGTTAAGAGTAAATGAGTTTGAAAAAGAATTTCAATGACCCTCACAGAGCTCTCTTGAAACCGAAGTGAGCTGAATGCCAAATTGTTTTAAGCGATAGTTCTATCATAGTATCTCAAAGCCGTTCAATAGGATTATATGGACATGAAGGCCAATATGCTTTTTCCAGGGCATGCATAAAACGGTAAAACAAATAAGACCTATCATTTGGGCTCACATAACCTCTTTGAAGCGATTAGGCATTCGGAATGTTACATGGGTGATGACCTCAAGCTTTTAACCAGTGGTGTCTGGAGTCACCTGGGGCTACCCCAACGCCGTAAGTACATGGTGGGCTCACGGCCGGCCGCGCGTTCCGCAGTTAATAATAAAAACATTATAATAGCCCGACCCGCGGCACGACACTCATGCTTCGTCAAACTTCGCCCAGCTTACTTGGCCCACGTGGCCCTCTCGGCTTGCTCAGCCTTCTAGCCCGCGCATCAGATAACTAAGCCCGCGTGGTCCGTTTGGCCCGCTCAGGCCACGAGCCTCTCACGGCACAGTAACCGGCGCGTCCGTTCCAGCCTTCGCGTTTCTTTGAACTGATTCTGATCCTCTCGCTTGGCCTGCTCAAATTGGTTCTAGGTTTACAGAAAGAATCTTAATTTAACCCAAAAACCACCTTGAATTTGCTTGCAGAATCAATGATATTCTGTGCTTAAATTTTGAATAAGCAGTATAATTCTTCAAGATTGATTGAACTGAATGCTTTCTTCCAATAGAACAACAAAGCGATATTCCTTTTCAATAATTAGATAGAAAAATACCAGAGTTATCTATACACAGCTGAGAAGGATATCGCGCTCTTGAATAGGTCTGACCAAATATTTGTTTGATTTCTCTAGAGAACTTTCTTGACTTATTCATGAGAAAAAATCTGGATTCGAATGGATATTTCTTATTATCATAGTACGTATTGGCCGAAAAAAGAATTAATTAGTTTGAAACAAGAAAATTCTTCTACTGTCAAGCCCATCTCCCATCGTATTTGAACGATCCTATTCTTGAATGAAAACATTTCGAGGCATTGTCGAAAATGAACGGAATCTCAAGACCATCAGTTATTTCCTTGTTACAAGAAATTCTGCGTTTGACAAAAGGGCATGTATTGAAGGTGTTATAGGTATGTAAACATACAAAGGGAAGAGACATATTATTATTGGGTCAATCATTTTAATCAAGAATCATGTAAGAAATGTACAAAGAGTGGACGATAACGAATACCTATTCCTATTAGTGCGTTCATCGAATCGATGCGACTGGTGAAATCGTCACTGTTGAACGAATGTGTGTTGTGCAGGTTATACAAACATGGCCATATGCGTTGAAAGTGATGTGTAGTTATCGTTTCCGGTATGATTGATATCTAGGTACTTAGCATGTTTTCAATAAAATAAGAAGGGAAAACACCTCACTAGGTACAAGTATGTTAAAAGAATATACAAAGTTCTTACCCCGCAGATAGTTCCCAAATATGGAATGCCGCATTGGTGTGAAGATAAAACCACACCATGACTCAGCACACTTGATTCTTTAATACTTCACCATTGAGAAACAGAGGTACTTTGCACCGTCTTCACAAGAAAAACAACAGCGGCAATGACGAATAACGACTGAGAAGTCGAATGGGCGCAGGCGTACCGCTGTATATACGTCACTGCAAATCTCTTGAACAAGCAGAGATTTTTTTGAACCAATGTAAATTGAGATTGATATCCCTTATAGTCGCGGTTTCCTCGAATGAAGGGATATACTTTTTATGTTAAATCAAATTAATATCAATGAGTTTCAAGAAACAGAGCAAGCAAGCCGATTAATTCGGGGCAGGTGTAACTGTTCCATTCAAATGAACATTTCTTGAACGGAGCAATTCACTCTCCTGAAAATAGAATTGTATGATCGAAGAAGTCCTTCCTATCTATGTAGATATACACGGAGCCCCCACGGTCAGGGTAACCCATACGGTCCTAATTACCCTCACGGCCCGCGTAACCCGCACGGCCAGAATAACCCTCACGCTCCGTCCGGCTTCATACTTCAGGACCAGGCCTAGGTCCGCTCGGGTTGGCCGGCCCGTGCAGAGCTGTAGTTGTGTGATAAATTGATGCTGACCTCACTGTGTGTGGAAATTTGTGAATTAAGAAAACCAATCACGGATATGTGATTCAATGATTTCAAAAGCAAATATCTATCGTTCAAGTTTGAACTCCTTGATTGAGTATGAAAGTCATCATCATATAAATATCATTAAATCTTTTCCAGAAATCAAAGTTACAACCACGACTACCACGACTACCACAACGACCACCACCACTGTATCCACCACAACTGCAGATACCAATTTGATTCTAGGTAAGTGGGTAATATGATTCTTCACTCATACCGTGATATTGCTTTTGGATCATACCGTTGAAAAATACAAAAGATCGAAATGGAATTTTAGCTTATTATCTTCTTCTGTTCGCCAGTGTATTATCATTGTCACGTCTGTATGAAGTGGAATGAGTTATTAATTTCTCAATAGATGAATTCCGACTGTAATCTTGAAATAATGATTGAATTTTTTGTGACCTACACATAAGATATAGGTCGAAAGAAACAAGCTGGTGGACACCAGTAAGTCAGATCAATTTTGACAGTTCATCAATTTGAAGATGGTTATCAGTATAATACCGAATGATTTGAAAGAATTACGCATTGCTATTAGTTGAACCAACGAAAATGCCACGTTCTCATATGTGAAAAAAATAATCATAAGTAATATATCACGATGTTCAGAATATTCGAGATGATTCTGTCGCTTCAGTGTTCACGAAATTGTGTTGCCGAGCAACATCACGAGTCCGTCAGGAGAGATATTCAGAACAAGGAGGTATTTTGCTACACTGATTCTCGTTCAAGAAGTATCCATTATAAATGATTGATTCATTCTGACAAGTACAGCCCTGATTATTTTATGCCAAACTGACAGAGTTTGCTTCGCTATCCATGAAAACATCAACGCTGATAGAACAATCAGAATTGAATGACAGCTAATGTCTTCGCGATAAGCACAAAATGTCTCTGGCTTGTGATTGGTCAGATTATGTGATGAGTGAAATAGTCGTATCAATCTTCGAACAAAGACGATGCCCATCTCTGAATATGCTTGTCTTTCATTCATGCATTGCACAGCAAAATGAAATCACAATCATATAGGACTCACATTCCGTACACCACTGGATTTATTATATTTAAATATGCTCACGAGTGATTCATCCTTGTTTTTGTGCAAATACAATAATTACAATACATATAATGATTACGATTACAATTGGGATATCTAGGAATGATAAAGAAGAGAGATGAAGTGTCATAGTTTATAATAATTTCTTTCATCTGCATTTCTGATTTAGTATATATATAAGGATAAATAGAATTTTTCGTACCTTTACAAACATATGGCAACCCCTTGATACGTTTTATATCGTTAATCTCTGATGGTAGCGAAGTGTAATAACTGATATTCCAATAATCAATTATAATTACACAATTCTAAACGTTATACAGTGTCATTCATAAAGTTTGCTTCGTATGGGAAAAACTTCTAATAATGATTTATTTCAAAATTCGACTTTGGCATTGAGGTGTGCTTCAGGATAGATGATAAATTGCCTACTCGTTCGGAGTCACATTACTCTCGCTACAGGTCAAAAGTTAAATATTCTCGAATGAATGAGCATATTTTTTAAAATTTCAAGAAAGTTCACAAAGAAAACTTGTTTCTATTCCAATTCCACATATCTGTCTAAAACTCGAACAATTTATTGCAACCTTCAGTTATTGATATTTTTTGATACCTTCTTATAATTATCGTAACTTCTCCAAAACTGCCCTATACTTTTCGTTAGATGCGTTTAGTGGTTCGATGTTGATATATTAGTAGATAACTTTGGCATCATTTTACTATTGAAAAAATTTATTCGAATTGATTTCGCTTCTGAATGGTAGACATCAACTTTGCATCAAACATAACAAAAATTTGGAGCGGGGATTATCATTTTCTGAAAAAAATCATATTTCTATGGATAATTAGTGATCGAAAGTTAGAAGAATCATGATGAAGTTACAAGAATCAAATAGTTTTGTCGATGTTAATTTCTTTTATCAAAGACATTTCGTAAAAATTCAAAAACTATCAAGAACTCAGAGATGTTATACAATTCTCGCATTCGAGAAAAAAATGTGAAATTTGAATGAAAACCACTTTGATATGTGGACTTTCTCGAATTTCGAATATATGAGTCTATTTTCAGCGAGTATAATTTGCAAAAATAATCATCTTCCGACATGTAGCGACAGTCACGTGACCCCGACCGAGTAATCTATATTTTTCATATTTTCCAAAGAAAAACTCAACGCCCAAGTCGAATTTGGAAATAAGTCATCATTAAAAGTTTTTCTTATATGATGCCGACTTTATGAATGACACTGTATCACACTGTATGTTATAATATCAAACATTGATTCATTTCACACTGATTGCATAGGCAATGGTACCTGCTTGTGTATACTGCATCTTATTGACATCATTGACAGAGATTTTCATTATTCACCTAGGTGAAATGTATGTACGTATTATAATTTTCATAGGTTGAAAAAGTGGGAAAAACTGCATAGTGATGTTATCGCTTGTAATACAACAAGTGTATTGATGATTATCGAAACACAAATTCCTTCGATTTTGAGAAACAAATTGTGTTGCTTGGAAACCACACGAGCGCATAGCGCTTGCCTAAAAGCAACACAATTTGCTTCGAAAAGAGAAGGAATTTTCGATAATCATCAATTACACGTGTTGTATTTGTCAAGATTATTTCATGAATGAAAAATAAATCATTTTCACTACCTATTTATTGTTAATATTTATATTGAATGTACAGTTATTGCAATTATTTATTTTGACATAGTGACATTCATCATTACTGCTACTAGATGCAACCGTCGTGGATATATCCATATTATCTTCTTTTCTGAGGTTTGATATTATATCAGCATGATGTTCTTTGCTCAGTTGTAAATATGGTTTCAATGACATTGAACTACTGTGCCCAGTAACTTTTATTATCTATTGTTCCCCAATTCCAGAACTTGCCAATTGACTCACAGCTGTAGATCTGTTTGAATGGTTTGATATTTTCACGTTTTTTGTATCTAAACCGATCTTTTCAGCATACAATTTGGTCCATTTACTCATTTCATTTATACCCATTGGCATATTTTAAAACCAAGGACTTTTATGATCTTTATTCCAATTACCATTACCTGTCAAAAATAGTCGATCAGTTTTATTGTTCTCTCCCCTTTTTGACATCAATTTCTTGAATAAACGAACTGGACAATTTTCTTGATTTTCTTTATTTGACACAAGCCATTTACTTTCTGCAATATTTTTTGATCCACCTTGTGCGGTTTTCGCGAATATAGGGTTCATATTCCAGTCTTCCAGTTGGTGTTCCCTTGTTATTTATTTCTTCCTTGAAATTATGAATCAGACATCGGCATGCTTCACCGCCCTGCCAAGCTAATTCCACTGCTATAATATGATACAGTTTCCTTTGTAATCCATTTGGAGTATTTTCATCCCAACTTTGGATAATTTGTGTCAATTCTTCCGATGTGAATGAAACACATGACTTTTTTCGTTTTTCCGGAATATTTTGTAGTTGTTTCCTTTTAGTATTTTTGGCATTTCTAGCAACTTCAAATGTTATATCTTTGAATAAATCAAATTTTCGATTGTATTCATGATAGTATTTTTCTTGGAGTAATTTAGCTGTATTATTCCAAATAGTTTTCACTACCATGTCCTTATACTCACTGCCATTGGTTTTCCGCATATTAAATGCCCATTCTGTGAGAATATTGGCAAGTCTTTCATCAGATGTATTTTCGTTTAGCTGATGATTTCGCTGTTCACAAAATTCTGTGAATTGTTTCCAAACATACTTTTTGGAACGCACGGTATTTTGAGGCGTTAAGTCTTTGACTTCATTTCTTGTTTCTTCTACACTATATTTACCGAAACGATTTTCACTGCCCATTTTCAAGCTATACACCACACCTAGTAACGATATTTATCAACATTTAAACAGTTTTGTTTTCTTTGATTCCTTCACAACTGGCCACAGCCTTCTCAATTGAGTTTCCCGCAATCGTGATCCCGCATTCACTCTTCCTCTTCACTCGCGATCGAAGGTACTAGGGATGTTATGCAACTAACAATACATCAAAGCGTTGAATGGATAAAGCAGCGTACATCATAGGGAGTGAGAAGAGAGAGATGTAGAGATGTCACGTCAGTCGTGGTTGAAAAATTATTCCTATTTTAGGTTATATCAAGCGAATCATGCTCAATCAATAATTATTTGGAATTGTCTTATAATAATTGTGAGGACAATTCAAATCGTGATAGTATTGGGTTTTGAATAGAAGTGTAGTGTTTTTATTTCCTGAACACGAATATATTATGACAGCATTCATATCCAGCTGTCATGCTACAAAAACTCAAACAGTAAGTAGCCAATCAGGTGCCGAAATACAAAATCGATAACATAGTGTTTTCGATTATCAATACAGCTGTTACAACCAATCAAAAGCGTGAATTTTCAGATGAATGAAATAATCAATATCAATCAATATGAACTCATTTCATAATCACCTTGAAAAGATGAACCTTGCTAATAATCATAAACGATACTATATTTATCGAAATCATTGTCGCAGAGTCTCTAAACCATAACTACCAACCAGCATCATCATGAACCAAGCATCATATTCAATGGAAGGGGACGTATATCATCTGCGAATTCCTAATTCTTGCCAAATGGACCATCCGTTAGAGTATATTAGTATCCATTCCTGTGAGGGAGATTTATGGCAGGCAAATTCCGAAATGCACGTTCAACATGTGGGGAAATTAATTGAAGACTAACTACAGGGATATTCCGTTTAGGGGTCGCCAATTTCTTGAAAATTTCGAAATCAAGACAAGAGAGAATTTCAGATATCAAGACACGACAAGGAAATTTATTTCAATACCAAGATTTCTTGTCGAGAAAACAAAATATCTTGAAATTTCTTGACTTGAATGCAAATTCTGAAACGTGCGTATATTATTGATGATGAAAAAAGAGATAGTATCAATATAATGTACTTTTTATCACCACTTCACCAAACTGACATCATTGCAGGTGCGCGACGTCGTTGGCATTTGTCAGAAAACAAAACAACCAGATTGCCGTGTTAGCACGCGACAGGATTATAGCAGTTCTACTGAATATCCCGGAGATCTACTGATTTGCATATTGATCTACTGATTTACTAAAACATTCATAATCTAATGAAGAAAATTATAACACCTATTCATTATTATAATTACTTATCGATATTGATTTTCAGTTATTCACAAAGACTCATAATATCTTGGGAGATATTTGGAAACGGCGCCACTGATTAAAAATTCGAATGCGTCTGACCGTTTGATATGTTGGTTAAAATGTACCCATTCCTCTCGCAGGAAAAACGTTATTTCATGAAAAGTGATATTTTGTTATCTGTCAACATAGATATAATGTCAAACTTTTTTCCCGTCACAAAAAATAGTAGATTGTTTCATTAGGATCAAAAGTGACACTTTGTTTGACAGGCGAATTTTGCATTTGCGAGGCGGAGCGTTTAGCGAAGCCGAGCGGAAGCAAAATTTGCGAGTCGAACAAAGTCACTTTCGATCCGAATGAAACATGCTATTTTTTCTGCAACCGAAACAATTAACTCAAATAAACATGTGAAGTAATCACCAAATGCCGTGCCAAATGTATGCAATGCAACAAATATTGACAAATAATCCATGTGGTGAGAATATTCTACCTGCATCAACACTATCAACAGCAGGTTAGGTTTTTTGGGATGTTCGAATTGTAGTTTCAATATAAATACAACCACAGAGTGACATATTTGTGTATGGACCAGGTGCTCTAATGGCAAATACCGCGCCAGTGCCATCTATAGGAACGAGAAGTGGAGAATGTTAGGTTTATGAACATATCAACTAAATATCAACAATGATAATAGTGATTATTTATTCCTTTACAAACTTCACTGTGTTTGATTCGATAATCAAATGAAGCTAAACAATATCGTTGTTTGAGACAAAAAACTATTGCTTGCCGTGATTATTCAGAAACAAGTCCATCCCGACAATAACGAATGAAATACAGATCAAGCAAGTATTTGAATCTTGAAGGCTTCCCTGATCGAAACAGAAATACTTAACTGAGATGTTTATAATTCCAATAATAAACTATAATGAGGTGTATTTATATATCTCCAGCATGGGTATATGAAATGCCAAATCTGCTGAAATCGGAAACAAATCAAGTATGCGTCTCAACCCAAATAACGAACCGTCACAATGTTGTTCATTCTTGATGACGTCCAGTAGATCCTTTTAAGTTCCTAGGAGCTAAAGTTCAACTTCAGCTCCTAGGAACTGAAATTCAAATTTAGCTTCAAGGAACTAAATATGTTGCCTAGCAACATACCCATTTATTGTGTCAGTAATAGAAACGTCAATTTAAGAGCTAATTTTGGTATCAAAGTGGACGACTTTTGTGTTGGTTGCAGGAAAAACATATTTTTTCGACGTCATAGATTCATTCCATTATCCTGGAATTTGTATAGCATAAATAATCCAGTACGTGGGTATCAAAAAGGGGTGTTTGAATGCAAAAGGTGGGGTAGTAGCGATTTTTTGGTATGTTGTTGAGCTTGTTGCCCTAATGAAAAATCCAAGTTCTCGACCTCGAGGCGCATGCGCTCGAGCCGCCATCTTGGATTTTAGGTACACAAATTTGGTTTTTTAATAATAACTCAAAAACGGTGGCTCTCACGACAAAATATGTGCCCAACAATATTAAAGAAGACAAAATTTCCAACATTTTCTATGGGAATTTTTTTTTTGTAACACACATATGTTATGAGTTACAGCTTCGTGAAGTTGCACTATTTGAAAAAAAAAAAGTATTTCATTTTGTTATTTGGCTGTTAATAACTTGAATAAATAATTCAAACAAATGCAAATCATGTTGAAATGGTTCTTAAAGAGATTCTACTTCAATTATATAATTATAGGTTGCCCAAAATCTTAACGGATAGGCAGATATCGAGAGCACAGCTGCTGTCTAGTAAGTATTGAAAGAGGGTAAATGACAGATGCCACAAAAATGAACACGCCGCTTTTCCAGGCATGCGCAGTGGATCAAAGAATTGAGGGAAAGATTTTCCTGAAGTGCGCTTCGCTTCGCTACGCGCACTTTGGAAGCCTGGGGAAAACATCATTGAAAGCCTAGATCAATATAAAACAGAAATAGCACGCCCTGCACCCAATCGGACTAAAAATAATTTGAAAATGAGAAAAAAACATGAAAACAATAGGGATTCGAACCCGGGACCCCACGCATCACAGTTCAATGCGATGCCGATGTGCTAATTGTCAATACTGCAATTTCATTATCATTATCAATATTTGATGCTGTTTTTGTGATCGGGGAAAACGTTGACCTTTTAGTACTTCTGACAGCCTTAGCACCAGCCGAAAGTTCTATCTACTTCCGTAAACCTGGAAGAGGAAAAACTGCTGAGAGGATATATTCAGCAAGTAGCTTCAAATACGAAGAAGCAACTAAGCACATTCTGTTCTTGCATGCCTTCAGTGGTTGTGACACTACGTCATTCCTATTCAATCAGGGAAAAACTGAATTTTGTACGCTGATAGAAAAAAAACAGAGCGGTTCATGAAATAATTGAAATTTTCAACAAACAAGATGCCACGCTAGAGGAGATTGCCGAGACCGGAGTACGCTTTCTTGTAGCATTAAATATATATATATATTATATAAGAGAGTTTGGAAGAGATTCGTTTCCAACGCCTCGCCAAATCTACGCTAAAAACTAAATTTAATCTTGCCTCTTTGCCACCTACTAAAGACGCGGCGAAATTCCACGCCTTCAGGACGTGTACCACCAAGTACAGAAATGGAGAGGCATTGAGAAAAATCCTGAAAACTGGGGTTGGAAGCATGGCGCTTACGGGCTCACTTCCATAACAATGACGAAAAAAACAGCTCCCGATTTATTATTAAAGTCGGTATCTTGCAACTTGCAACTGCAAAAAGGGGTGTGGTGGGGCATCCAGCTGTTGAAAGGCTGGACTTGAATGTTTGGTTGTATGTGGCTTCTGCAACGGAGAATCTTGCGTAAATATGCCAGAAATCCGCATTGAAAGCGAGGACGAGGATGACGACATTTTTCAGGCTACGAACCAAAACTACGACCAGGACACAGATAACTACGACCAGGACACCGACTACTACGACCAGGACACAGACAATAACCAACCCGGACCATCGAAACGTACAAAATGTAGTAAAAATTATTTTTTGTAACGCTCTAAAAACCTAATTTACTATTCTTGAATTTAAAAAAAAATCGATTCACTTTCCGCCTTCAACTTTGTTCACGAAAAGTATAATACTGTTAAATAATGATATTCGAGTGCCTTTCAGTTTTTTTATAATTATATGATGAGAAAAATAAACTAAAAGTCAACCAAAATGAAGTTCCCGCATTTTTTTTCAAATAATGAAACTTCACTGAGCTGTTACTCCTCACATATGTGTGCTATAAAAAAAATTTTACTAGGAAAAATTCAGAAAATTTTGTCCTCTTCAATTTTGTTCTATTTTGTCGTGAAAGCCGCCGTTTTTGAGATATTATCAAAAAACCAAATTTGTGTACCTAAAATCCAATATGGCGGCTCGAGCGCATGCGCCTCGAGGTCGAAAACTTGGATTTCTCATTAGGGCCCCAAGCCTAACAACATACTAAAAAATCGCTACTACCCCACCTTTTGCATTCAAAAAACCCCCACGTACTGGACTAAAAATAAATCAACTGAAATCTACTGAATTTCTGACGAGTTATGTCTAATGATGATAAAGAAATCGAGATGGCAACCCTGGCACGTAACGCAATGAAAAGTTTGCCAAGGAATCACCATGTACGGTGTCACCGGTCAATCAAGAAATTCCAAGATCCTGAAATTTCTTGAGTAGAGACAAGAACTGATATGTCAAGAAAAACGTTAAAATAGGCTTTTCAGAATTTTCTTGACTTTTTCCTAAGACAAGACAAGAATTCTTGTCTTGGCGACCCCTAATTCCGTTTGAAACACTCGATACAGCAACGAATGAGGCAATATCCTTTAATAAACTCTAGCTCCATCTGTATCAGATATCTTGATAGAAAAACATGAAAAAATATTCATTTCATTAGATTGAGCACTTCGTGATATGAGTATGATATATTCTTTATCGTTCATACATCATATTAACATAATTTCAAGAGACCTGTTGGGGCATTTGATATATTGCACATAGAAATCACCTATGTGCGATATCAAATGTCGAATGTCCTGGAGAGGAAAGCCAAGATGGTTTCATATAGAGTCCTGTCATTGAAAACTCAAATTCAAGGAAAGCGACTGCTGGATCACTCCAAGATATTGTGTGAAATGTTTCATCATTTTGTTTCAACATATATGAAAGTATCAATTAAGGTTTCAATACTGATGGTTGCATCACATAATGCAAACATTTTATACTATGCCGTTCGATCCACTGAAGAAAGGATCTACCTGATTATCACCACAAGGAGGTATAGACTTCCTAAAAATGTTATTCCAACATCATACTCCATTCCCCTAACGCAAAGACGCGTGGCCAGAATACTCAAGAGATTTTGTGAACGACATATTGACAGAAAGTAAATCTCTTTTAACGCTAAGTGGATTTTTGTATGAATTAGAATTCAGCTCTCGTGGACCTTCTCGAGGGTGGAAACAGAAGAACCCATGAGTTCCTGCGTGAACTCTGAACTATTATCGGGATTCTAGCGGAAGAACACACTGAAGGTGTGATGACTAATTTGAACTGGAATGATGACTCAACCTAATCAATTCACAAACATGATTCTCAATCGAAATGCAGTGTTCTGAAAATTCATTCTTCCTATTGGAGATTCAGAGTTCAGAACTCATGAAAATCGGAAATCTAACTAGGGAAAAGCCAGGTGGCGTTCGACGTTCGCGTTCGTTTCGCGGACTTTAAACGCCTCGTGGGGTAGAGAGGGGTCACACGAGCGTTTAAATGACGGACGTTGTAACGCGCGTTGTAGCGGACGTTGTAGAATAACACCAGCGAGATATGCGTCGGTCACACCACCAACGCGCGCATAACTCGTCGCGCGTTATTCATCGTCAACGCTCAGCACCTCTAGTACGCCCGTTGGTGGACACAGCGCGCGTTCTTGTTCAACACATGGTCAGATGCTGAGATGCGTTCACGTTGGGTCAGGTTCGCACCATATAGCGGGCAATAAGCTTTCTGGGATAGCCCTGCACTGATGAGAGCCAACAGCTCGGAACTGGTCTGCAGGTAGTCACGCTTTCCTGATCCGCTTAGGCGCAGCTCGGTGTTTAGGAAGGAAACACTTTCGATTTCATTCGTTCATACGAATCATTGCATACATTCCGGAAGGATGTTATCCAAAGTTCTGCGTGGCATATAGCCATTTTTTCTAGTTATCTACCATTTTCGTTCATTTCATGAACTTTTGTGTTAATGACTAAGTTTTCCTCCTCTTGTGATAATCGGGAATGTTTTGAAAAATGTTTCCAGAGGAAAAATCTCGAAGAGAATGAAATATAGAGAGCATGTGCATTGTGCAATTCGAAAAGAGGTTGACAGTCGCTGATGATGTTAGAAACAGTTAAATATATCGAAGATAAGAATAATGGATAACAGTTTTTCATTTACAGTACGAAAACTCTCTAACCGATTCTCATTGAACTGTTAGCAGGTTTGTTGTGATATGAAATCTTATTTTTGGCCGAACTAGATTAACCGTTCATTGGACAAGTCATTGTGCTCTATTGGTTTTCTTGAGGAATATATATTCACTAGGAGATACAACTTTACTGTTGCATGATTTTTTTCCGTATCTTGCTCGGTTCTTGAAAAATAAAGACGATAAAATATGATGAAGATTTTTACTAGCTGCATACACGTAACTGATCAATAGAATGAAGAGATTTTGTATTTCGTGTAAATTTTTTTATTATAAATCGCAAAGCGCTTTCGGCTAAAAAGCCATCATCAGTGCTATACTCGTCAAGTATTTACAAAAAGGTCCAGAAATTAGTGATCACAGACATCATTATGGTACAAACGGGATTATGAACAGACATTTTTGTTAAATGTATGTCTGTTCATAATCCCGTTTGTACCATAATGATGTCTGTGATCACTAATTTTTGGACCTTTTTGTAAATACTTGACGAGTATAGCACTGATGATGGCTTTTTAGCCGAAAGCGCTTTGCGATTTATAATAAAAAAATTTACACGAAATACAAAATCTCTTCATTCTATTGATAAAATATGAATCAAAATTTCAATGTACATACCTATATACAGTGTCATTCATATAGAGTCAGCATCTCATAAAAAAAGCTATCAATGAAATTCCATTTCAAGATTCCAGAACTCTGAGTTTTGTTTGAGAAAAATTTGAAAAATGTAATACTCCGTTGAAGTCACATTATTTTCGATACTCGTGAAAAGTTTGATTTTTTCAATCAAATCGCTGAAAATAGGCTAAGTCATTCGAATTCCGAAAAAGTTTACAGAGAAAAATTGTTTCTATTCCAATTTCACATATATGTTTGGCATTCGAACGTCTCATAGCGACTTTCAATTTTTGATATATTTTCAATTTCTAAATTTCTGTAATATTGAAAAAATGAATACCGACAAAACAATGTTATCCTAGTATTTATATCATGCTACTAACTTTCTATCAATAATTATCGATAGACTTATGGTTTTCTTCAGAAAATATTGATCCCTGCTACAATTTCTTGTTGTTTGATGAAGAGTCTACATAATTCAGTGGCGAAATTCATCCAAATAGGGTTTCTAGGTACTGAAATGATGTCGAAGTCATCTATCAAAATATCTTCAAACTATCCCAGCCCTAGAAGTGGTTCGTATTCCACTATAAGCTGTAGGTCCCGCTCTTCCTAACCCCGCACAAGTTTCGACTTCTGGGGAGTTGGTTCCCAACTTTGAAGTAGCGATATACAAATTTTACAAAAAAAAAACATTTTGTGTTTCTGGAACGTTCCTGAAACAAACTCTGTGAAATATGAAACATTTCACCTACATACTCCGAAACATTTATAAGACATTCTACAGACCATAATAACCAAGGATGTGTAATGTTTCATTAGAAGGTTTCATCCCAAATCTCAATGAAACATTCAATGAACAGTTCACATAAACATCTTTGAGATATTTCACTATTGCATTTCATGGAACGTTTCACAAATATTGTCATTGAAATATCTTCTATACATCTCACTTTTGCTGATACTGGAACATTCCAAATTTGAAACCATTCTCAGGTCATACCAAGACTACATTATCACAGCAGTTAATTGAGATCACTTACTCATAATGACAGTGAACCCTGATTAACATCATGTGTAATGTAGTCAATTGGTATAATATAGGTATAAGGAAAAAAGAGCAGGGTGAATAAAATGAAACTGCAGTTTCAGTGGACTTCATACTATGAAAAAAAACTATTAAATTATAATGAGAAACCATTTCAGTTCATATTCCCCTCTCGTCTGGCTAACCTGAGACCTGATTGGCAAATCCAAGCTGCTACATATTTCTCAAATTCCATATCCGTGATACAAAACCTTATTCTGACAGCTCCTGAAAAAATTTTGAGACCGACAAATCAGTTACTAAAAAGTTGAGGTAATTTTTGCCACTACCGCCCCACCTTCTACGTATTCTTTTTTGGTCTGATTTTCATTCCATTCAATGAAGCATCGAATGTTCAGTTAATGAACAGGTGATCCCACTCACCTTTTTTATATCCATAGTTGTTATTCTGAAGTTTCAACATGAGCAGTACCAAGGGACGCTGAAAATGGCTTCACCTCCCTACCTTCACTCCTTCACAGAAAAGAATTATAAAAACGAGAGAAAGAGGCTTCGTTTTCGTATTCACCCTCTCTCTTCTCGGACCGGACAGTCGGAGCAAGTCGGAGCCGGCCGTGCCTTGTTCGGAATGTCACATGCCGATGTTGCCAAAGTAACCACCCGTCTTCAATGGTCACACTCGAGCATGTGATGCATTATAGCCAATTGATCAGATTCATGAACCTGGCAACGTCAGCATACGAAGTTTCAAAATATGTGGTTGAATTTTCACACTCGATAGTTTCGTAATTATCATTTCTATAATGTTTTCTAAAGGTCAAAGTAGAGATATTATCGTTGACCCGTATTAGAGTACAATTGAAACGTTTCGCACATGATGAATCCTAAACAACTAGTTAACACCTGTATTGGAACATGTCAAAGATGTTTCACATCACGCATAACAACAGAGAAATATTACACATACCTACGTAAACATGGCAATGTTTCAGATGAGATGGCAAGAGATTACCGTGCGACATTTCAAGCAGAGAATTTTGGTGATGAATATGAAACGTATGTATTGACATATTTCTGAAATATTTCATATAACATGGAGAACTTCAGGGAATTTTTCTTTATGTCAACATTAGAATGTTTCAGATGACACGTCTAGAGATTCACGTGAGACATGTCAAGCAGAGAATTTTCGTAACGAATAGGGAACGTATAAATTGACATATTTCTGGAATATATCACATAGCATGGAGAGCTTCAAAAATGTTTTCCTAATGTTAACATTGAAATGTTCTAGATGACACGCATTAGGGAAGTTTTGGAATGTTTCTGGAACGCGTTGTGTTTACTAGGACTTTACAAGGCGTTTGAGTCGGATATACAATAAGAAAAAAAAATATCAAGAGCTAAAAGTTGCAATAGATCATTCAGAATCGAAACACATGTGTAAAATTGCAATAGATTATTCAGATTAGAAACACATGTGTTGAATGGCAATAGAAACAACTTGTCTCAATGAACTTCTTCAAAATTCGAGCTAATGAGCCAATTTCCAAACATCAATTTAAAAAGAAATCCTATTGACATGTATCGAAAATCACGCAACTCCAGCCGAGCAAGCCATTTGAAGCAAAACTCGACCCCCAAGTCAAATTCCAAACAGAATTATCATCGAAAGGTTCTTTCATTTGATGCCAACTTCATGAATGGAATTGTTAGATTCAGTCAGAATATCCAGTGAGATCAAGTTGAAGGCCACAATTTGTATGATTTGGAGATTTTCATATATTTGTCATCCACCCACTATACACTGAATTTTGACATCATGAGATCTGATACAGACAGATAATAATGGAAAAAAGCAAAACGTATTTATAACGCGAAAGCCTTGCCAGAACCAAGCTCCAAAACATGAAAGTGTATTGAAACATCTCTCTTCATTTTAAGTGATACTCATCACCTATCAAATTTTTTCAATCAAAACATGAAATGATTTGTATATTGTGTACTAACTTACAAATCGACTATTCTTTTCGATGCAGCAGCATACATATACACAAGCTATTTAACGTGTCTGCTCGTCTGTCAACTGATAAAAAATAACAGCGTTTGTGCCTGGAAACATTGCCATACAGAAAAGGCAAGATAAAAGAGAAATGCTCTCCTGACGGGCATTGGCATGATGGCATGGAGGATGTCGAATACGAAACAAAAGCTTCAATTATTATGCCAAACACGTTCAGTTACATGAAGATAACGTTAAACAATGGTATAACGTAGTTCACGTATACAGGGTTTTCTCTAAAATACATGAAGATATTTCAACCACAGATTGTAGGGACAAAAATATTTAGAGGGGATTCATATAAACATGGGACCAGAAATGGCCCCCTCACGGGTTATAGCCATTTGAAAGAGAGCCCGACATGTTGATTTCATGTAAATATTCTCGAATCACTGTGATAAAATCATCAACTTCTCACATGAAGCCCAATATTCCTAGAGATTCCTAATGTACTTGATACCTCTCGTATATTTAGAGTGCGAACACTATGACGAGCACTGTGATCGGCTATTCTGAACCAGGAGGAAGTGAAGTTCATTATGACTTCAGTCCTAGTTGGGCTCAGAATATTTCAACTTTGGGTTTTTCCAAAGCCTTTGTGAGAATATCATCTGTCTGGTTTTCCGATTTGACATAATCCAATCAAATTCCTCCTTGCGCCAGAATGTCTGATACAACATGGTTAACAAGAGAAATTGCACAGTGCATCATCAATTGGAAGTCGATTTCCAATTCTTGATTAAACCTCCGCTACCAGATAGCCGCTTGCATTGCCGTTGATAGGAAAATATATTCTGCATCACACGAAGAAATAGAGACGGTTGGTTGCTTTTTAGAGCACCACGATATGGCTCTTTCTGAAGCCACGAAGCCAAACCCAGTGACTGATTTCCGGCCATCATGGTTAGCTGCATGATCGACGTCGAAGAATCCGTTGATGCGAATTTCATCACTCTAACGAAATGTTAACATCATTGCCGCTGTTTCTTCCAGGCAACGGAGCATGTGCTTGGCAGCGATCCAATGATTCTATCCAGGATTTGAGCTGTATCGACCAACAAGGTTATAAACACCATAACAAATATATGGTGTTGTATAATTCGCCAGATACATCATGCATCCTACAAGTTCCTGGGATGGGACATTTCGCATTCTTGCTTTTTCTTCTCCAGTGACAGCACAGTCTAGCTTAGATATACTTGCAGCTATGTTGATTGGAGTACTGACTGTCTCATCCTCTTATTCACTCAAACCATTGTAATATGGAAAATAGAAAAAAACAGAGCTTCAGCCATGTTCAAACTCTTTTCTAACTAATACCATCCTGTGACTTCATTTCGAAGATTCGTCAAATTGAGCCATCGACGATTGGCTCCATGATTTCTGCATATTAGTCTCTGATGTAGTAGATTTGTACATCACAAAAAGTAAACCTATTATTAATACTGAACGGACTGATACGTAGTGGTAAATAAAAATATCATGAGCGTAACATTCAACACAATCCTAATACCACTACATGAGAGATATTCATCAATTACTGGATATGGACCATGTTATTTGATAATACGTTTGTCTGAGTATCGATCACTCGAATGAATGAATATCAAATAAATATCACGAATATGTGTTGTGTTTGATGAAACAAATTCGAAATCACGTTTACATTTAGTTATAAAAATTTTCATTTATTTTCTCAGTGTAAAGTTATCATAGGTTCTCGAAAACACAAAGAATTGGCTGAGCCAGTTTTACACAACTAGAACTAGGATCTCGAAATCCTCTCTTTGTTATACTTGTACGCATTTTTATTGAATACGACTGTATTCTCTCCTGAACATGAAGAGGATGCGAGAAGCCTAAGGAAGGAACATTCTTGTCCTTTTCTGACACAACATATGATTCACTTTAAATCATTCTTGTTTATGTCTCACTGTAATTGCTTGTCGTGCGTCCGTACTCTGATATACAAAATACGTCGAAACAGCAATGCCATGTACAATCGTCTTCAGAAAACATTTCGCATATGGACGATGATAGCGTTCTTAATAACTCTTGCAATAAGAGCGCTGACACCGTACAACCGCGACATGATCTCTGAAGATGACTGTACATTTAGGAGCTCTGATTATGCCCAACTCAAAAATGTTTTGGGAATTTCTTGAAATTTTGATCGAAAGCATCATGACTGGTTAGAGCTAGGGGCACTTCTTTCCCAAACTTCTTCGTCTATACAATTCGTTAGCGAGAGCTTCACGGTAGTATCGAGGAACTAATCCAAACTCTATTAATGGATATATTCACAATGAGTTTATAGGTAGATATTCAAGTGAACTATTGACATATCATGAATTATTCTGACATTCCGATCTTGACAACGTCTTGTGTTAGTACAGAATGCGTATCGCCCATACAGAGCGTTCTCTCCAACACTTTTCTTCGAGACGTGATTGGACTGTTGCAAATCAATTTATTTTCGAAGTCCTATTATTTGAATACCAGGAGGTGTGCTTCGGTCTTGGTGATCCTTTTGTCAGAATATTGGCAATCATATAATCTGTGGATATATGTGACATTCTGATTTGATTATTTATCGAAGCCTCTCGATTAAAGTGAAATCTTATATCTATATGTTAGCTCCGAGCATGGGATACAGCATTTTCTGCAAGTTTCAAAGCACTTTTATTATCGCAGTGGAGAGTTATTTCACTCAGTTCATCGAGATTCAGCTCTGACAATAATCCACGTAGATGAATTGTTCATTTAACAGCTTCGGTCATCCCCATACTCTGCTTCAGTCGAAGAGAGTGCCACGGCTTTTGTTTCTTGGTGTCACATGAAATTGGCCTACCTGATGAAATGAAACAGTAACCTGTGAATGAGTGTCTGTCATCATGGTTGTTAGCCCAATCTGCAACCACATATCCTTAAGCTAGATTCAGATCTGGCTTGTATATCGATTTTAATTCCATGGTCCCATTCAGATATCGCAAAATCCGCTCTGCTGCAGTCCAATGAATTTTACTATAGTAATTGTCCTTCTTGGATAAAACATCGAAGCCATTTTTAGTGTGTAATATATTCACACTCTGTATGTAGTATGACCAAGAACGGTAACGTAGCGGCGCATGATCATCTATGCGCACACCGGGGTATTAACAACAACGATAGTAATAAACAACTCGTGCTTTGGAACCTTTGTTTAATTAAGTGGTTATCATCCCATCCTCGTCGCCACTTGTTAGCTTTCAAAAAAAAACGCCTAATAAAGCTATTTTAGAATGTTGGCCTTTTCCACCTCGAATTTGGCATCGTCTACACATTGATTTCATGGGGCCATTCCTAAGCAAACAATTTTTAATAATCGTAGATGCGTATTCGAAGTGGTTGGAAGTTTTTCAATTGAATTCCATAACTTCCAAAGCAACAATTGAAATTCTGAGATCAGTTTTCGCGAGATTTGGCCTACCAAAACAGATTGTGTCAGATAACGCAACAACATTTTGCTCGAAAGAATTTCAAGATTTTTTGAGAATGAATGACGTAGTTCATATTACATCTCCACCATATCAGCCATCAGCAAACGGGGCAGCTGAAAATTCGGTGAAGACAGTCAAAAATAGCCTCAAGAATAGTTTGGGAGTCAACAATAGTATTTCATTGAATAAAGCACTTTGCAATTTTTTGTTTGATTATAGGAATACCGCCCACTGCACAACGGGTTTGAGTCCAGCGGAAATTATGTTTCAAAGGAAGGTGAATACCCGTTTTGATAATTCAAAACCCCCAACGGAACTAGTACAGTCATCGGATTTGAAAAGTCGCGTCCTTGCAAAGCAGGCAAAACAAAAATATTATCATGGAGGGAAAAGATTTGTAACTTTTGAAATAGGAGAAGTGGTAACTGTAAAAAATTATAAGAATGTTGACCATCCAACGTGGATAAAAGCGGTCATTCATAAAAAGATCGGCAGATCTACTTACATAGTACGAGTTCCCGAAATAGGAAATGTAACTTGGAAAAGGCATATCAATCAAATGCATAAATATCAGTTTAAAACTTCCGGAATTCCTGAAGTTGATTTGACAAAGATTGAGGGGAACCCCACTGGAAAAGTAGACCTGGCGATCGAAAATAACGTAGATAATAAGGAGGTAGTGCATATTGTGTCAAGTGAAGATCACAGTGACAGTACAAGTGGGGGGGAAAGACCTAAACGAAAAATTAAACCTATCGATAGACTTGTGTATACGGAACTATAGACAGGACTAATGCAAAAAAAAAAGTAAAGGGGGAAAATGTGTAATATATTCACACTCTGTTGATCATCTATGCGCACACCGGGGTATTAACAACAACGATAGTAATAAACAACTCGTGCTTTGGAACCTTTGTTTAATTAAGTGGTTATCACCCAATTCCCGTTGAAGATATCTTGCGGGGGCGACAGACATAACATAGTGATTCTTCCAACTGACAAGAGATTGACACGCAAATCAGGAACATGTGATACATCAGCTAGATTGATATTTTTCAATTCACCAAATACATCTGCATTGAACGATACTGATCCTTCGCCAACGATTTCTGTTGACGTACAGTTCGCTAAATTGAGCTTTTCACGAAAAGAGTCGTTTACTTTCACGAAATCAGTCAAATCATTACACGAGTGTAATGGAGCGCCACTGTCCAAACACCATTTGAGCTTTTCACTAGATAAACCAACTTGATAAGCATCCAATGTCAATAAACCAACATTTTCAACATCATTTGCAGTAGGTCGAGATCCTTTACCTCCATTTTTACACTTGCAGCTTTGTTTGTATCTGCAGAACTTCCAGGTGTAACCATATTTTTTCAATTCCAATTATGGTTTGATTTCTTCGAGTACATTGCGTTTTGCATTGAACATCTGGTATCATTTTTTCGAGCATCATTTTCTTCAAGAATTCTCATGCGCAGAAAATCAGAGGTTGGTAAAATGAATCTTGATTCGATTGCGCACCGAAAATTTTCAAAACTTGAAGGCAAACTGTATAATAACATAATTGACACCAAATCTGGATTAATATCCACTTACATTTCACCTAGTTTATCAACTGCATAAAAGAATCTGTTGATGTGGTCACGTAAATCACTACCTTCTTCCATTCTTTGAAGTGTCAACTGTTTTAGAAGTATAGCCTTCCTGGCAGGTCCTTTGGATTGGTAGATATCCTCCAATTTCTTCTCAATAATTAATGCTATCGGAACTACACAAGGGTAGGTAGGTACTATGCCCGAGTGAGAATGTTGGGATTTTTATATTAGCTGGTCAAACTGCCAAAAACTGGATGAACAAAAAAGCTGAATAAAAAGTGCCCCTATAGCTCACCTGAATATTTCAGACGCCCGGATCGAAATTTCAGAATATTCTTAATATTTTTGAATCGAGCATAGAAAGTTAGGTATACATGTACAGAATTTGAATATTTCATCACTGGGGGATTATGAAATATTGATATGAAACAATGATCACAGGCTCTAATATAGATGGCTATGACCCCCCATATGGGGCCATTTGTAGACTCATTTTCATATGAATTTTAATTTGTAAAATCTGGTTTTGAAATTCCTCCATGTAATTTCCGGACACCCTGTATACGCACAGGGTGCATCTCAAGAAATGAAACCCTTGATAATCACTGATTCTCGGGATTCCGAACAATGATCAGTAAAAGTTTTTTGCAGCGACTTCAATATTGATTCGAGTGGTTCATTTCGATTAGACTATTACTCAGTCAGGGTTCAGACAACCTTTGAGGCCTGTTCATTTGTGCTTGCTCTACCTGCTGAACTTGATTTTTTCCATGACTTTCTCTGTTTACATCATGCCATGAGCAGAGGCAACTATGATGAAAAAATCAACTTCAGCAAGTTCAGCTATACAAACGAACAAGCGTATTATGTGTCAACTCAACTGTTAAATTCTTCAGGATATGTTGATTTTTCTGAAGAAAAAAAAAGGAGAATACGGCGTAGAAGTTCATATGCTTCTAGCAACCAGTTCAAAATTAGATCACCAAATGTTGTGTAATGATTACCTGGAAGTCTATAAGCTTACTCCTGAAATGTTGTTGTACCATATATGAGCGCTGAAAATTGCCGAACTCAATTCTCTCAAATGACACCTACTATTGTATTTGACACAATTTGAAATAAAATCGCATTTGATTCAGAAGCTACAGCACTGGCCATTTTCTGTGCGGTTTCCTGTTTGTAATGTTTCATACACCTTTTTTTGTTTCAGAAATAACCAGCAGTGTGAGAAGTACGTCCCATCCATTTGATAGTATGAGTAAGTAAATCATACTCGTATATAAGTGGTATCTACATGTACCATACTCGACAATAGCCCTCAGAAGGAATTACCCGCAGTCAAATAATAATAAATTTCGAGCTTTCCGCCTTCAACAGTACGGTCAAAATAGTGCAAAAGATTGGCAACACTTGTAGACTGTTGGCCCGCGACACAGGATTCATCGATGTTCTGAGTCGGTATGCCATTCAAGGGGCCCACTCACTCCAAGTTGTAGCCCTGAAAATGCAGGATCCTCCGACCGAAACCACATTTGTGCAGCTGGCTTCTGTTTGTTGACTCCGACGATTTTCGATTTTTTATATCATATTGCACCAAGTGATTTCTATCTTTTGCACTTTTTTCACCGGTCTGATAAGGACTGAAAGCCTGAAACACGTAGCTGCGATTAACTCTCTCTGAGGGCTTTGTCCAATAATCTTTTCCTAGTGTGTTGAAAATAGTTCGTTGAATATTCCTCTCATCTTATTATATACTTTATACATACCTACATATTATGGAATATTTGGGAGCCATATGTACTGATGAATATAGGAATTTGAAATTTGCCATTTCCATCTGCGAACCTGGTGCTCATCAGAAGAAAATAGCTCATTAGTGGAGAGAGAAAAAATATATTTAAAATGGGTGAAATCATATCGTTTTTTGAATGTCTCGTCAGTCGTTGGTTTCTTTGAGGATGGCCCCTCCACTCAGGTGGTTGGAGGTTGCTGGTTCAAAAGTTACTTCCCAGAGAGAAAAATTCGCTTCGTTCGCTCCGCGAAATCATGTCGTTATACAAAATGACGCGTTTCCTAACTGGTCACGTAGACATCTATTCCCGGCCTGGAATTCATCAGTATGGTTTATGCAAAGTCAGTTGAAAAAACACATCACCGCAAGCCGTCGGTCCCTTTGAAAGTTCAAAGAGTGCGACAGCGCGGCCCGACATTCGTTTGATGATCTTTTCAACTAACTAAACTAAAACTATAACTGTACAGTACACCACTATGCTGATGACAAGCAAATTTATTTTTCTTTCACAACTTCTATTCTGCAGAAGTGACAAATCTCTATAAATGAAGATTTGAATTCTCTGTTTGACATTTCATGAGCACACAACTTGAAACTTAACTCTGGGAATTCTATGGTGACGCTATTTGGCTCTAGAAGAGCAAGAGAGGTAGCAACTGATCTGAGAATCAATGTAGGTGATAATACTCGTCCTATCATGAATGAATGCAAAACTCATACTCAAAATTTGCTAGTCCCTAATTTTCTCTTAGTTATCTCACTGTGACAGTATTCATGTTCCAGCATTATTAGCTACCGACTCCCACCGCATCAAACGTATTAGAAATTCCTGCTTGCGATTTTTTTATGAAATGCGGAAATTCGACCACATGTCAGCTAGAATGGTCGCTGCAGGTTGATTGAAATTAGAACAATCGAGGAATCTGCATCTGCTGAAGTACAGGGCTAGAGTAGAGGAAATTGTTACACACTGTATCAGTATGAGTGTCCGCGAACACTCTTTACTAATATTTATACAGAGCGTTGAAATTTCAAGATTATCATATTCTCCAACACTTTTTATAAGAAGTCAATTTTTGTTCGGTTCATTATTTTTTAGGTTAAGTTAAGCAACTTTGAGGAACCTCTCGTCACAATCAGAACAGAATCGCTACATATTTAGTTCATGATTCTGTTAAAAACATTGAATAAATCTAGCGAATTCAAAACAGATATTATTTTTTTCGATAACGTTCGTAGGTGCGTTGAGATTAAAGGAGACAAAACAGTTCACAAACGAAGCAAATAGCTTTCTTCAAAGTATTCCGCACACTTCGATAGGGAAAGTGGCCTCCTGTCGAATTGGCTTAATTCTTGATATGATATAGTCCAGGCCATTCCAAACAAAAAGTTCAATGGGCACAACTCTTTCTATGGGCTAGTTTTGGAACTAGAGGCACTTGAAAATTTTCATTTGTTCTTCATTGTTCTACAACACGGAACGGTATTCTGGGTAATAATCACTATTCTGCATAATCAAGATCAAAACAGTCATTAATATGAGATACTATTGGATGTATTGTTCATTGCAAGGATCAATTATACAGTGTGTTCCATATATTATATCTATTAATACTTCAAATTAATGATATAACTCATGGAAAATATAACAAAATGGTATATCATTTTGATAGGGGTTTGTCGAATGAGTATTAATATGATTATTATATTGATGCTCAAGGAGTATCGCGGAAAAACTCCTCCTGAGTCAACCAAGCCTCTAGTCGCACATTCAGTATAAATGCGTAATATGGAGAAAATAATGGGCTATAACTCAATTATACGTTACATTTAACGTACTCATTCAACCTGGTATCGTCGACCCTATATAATAGAAAACCTTTGACTGAACCCCAATTATTCATCTAATAACTCACAGGGTGTTTCATCTGAGAATATATCAATAGTAGGTACGGAATTTTCCGAATGTTGGAACTTTCGCTTTCTTTTACAATGAACACTCCTTATATTTTTTGACTATGTGATGTAGAATACGATGTAGGATAGGATTCATAAACATTTTCTCATTGAAGATCCCTAAGACGATTTGTAACCATTTTCGAATTATTGAACTTTGGAACTTGTAAGTAGCTAGAACACACTGTATAATTGACCAAATATAACAACACCGAAGAAAAATACTTCCGATAGTATCTGATATTGATGACTGTTTAGATCTTGATTATGCAGAATAGTGATTATTATCCAAAATACCGTTCCGTGTTGCATAACAATGAAGAACAAATGAAAGTTTTCAAGTGCCTCTAGCGCCAAAACTAGCCTACAGAAAAAGTTGTCCCTCTTGAACTTCTTGTTTTGAATGACTTGGACTATAACATATCAAAAATTCAGCCAATTCGACAGGGGGCCACTTTCCCTATTAAATTGTGCGGTATCCTTTCGATATCTTCCAGCGGCGCACCATAAGATAGTAACCTATGTTTCGAATTCGATCTGAATATCACGCCTATTAAAAGAGCTATGAAGAAAAAAAGATGAAAATCTTGAAATTTTAACACTCTGTACCATCGGTAACGAAGCGTTTGCAAACACAATCATAATCATGGAACAAAAGGCTTATTTTGACCTGAAAAATATGCAACTGAAATATTGACACTGAGTTTTGCAACACTCTGTATATACGTTTTCGATTGGCAGCCCTGTCTATACACTTCGTTCTGAGTCGGAGTAACACCTTCAATGAAAATCGCTCTGCTGAAAATTGATGTCGAACGTCGAAGTTCCAGTGACCGAGACAGATGCGACTCTGCCCCGTCATTTCAGATGACAGGTGATAGATGGCGACCATCCAGAAAACCGACTGGGCTGCCGAAACGATTAGAGTCTAGAAAATGCACAGTCTGAGGAGTGAATATCACCGGAACGCCGCCTATACCTGAACGGTGTCGTATTGTACAACATTTTTTCACCTCAGAATATGTGCAGAGGGTTTGTCCAAAATTATAATAATGATGAAGATGATGATAACGTTTATTGAAAAATATATGGGCTCTTCCATCTGAAACACACATTAGACGTATTTGGAGTCCGTGAAATGATACTGATATGAAATTTTTTTTTACTGGAATTATCTAGTGGTCCCTTACATGCAGTTTCCCAGCGCGTCACTCCCGGAGCGAAGTTCCATGCATGTGAGAGTAACATGCCATTTCTTCATTTCTTCAAGGTTTTCTATTTCGTGGATCTTGCTTCGCGATGTGTTCATTACAATCATAAGGAAAAATAGCATGTTCGATACTATTCAACCATCATTATAAAGAGTCCGCTAGAAAGAAGAAAAAAAGGTCTACAAAATTGTATTCCCGTCAGAGCGAACTAAACCATGTGGAAGAAATCACCGAATATAATCGAAAAATCTCAAACTCATTTCGTGATATTTCGTTCTTCTTATCCTCCATAATTATGAAAAAAGACGATATAATTAACTTGATGAATTCTGTCGAGAAATTAGTTGGCAAAGGCCACACAATTTCCGAATAGTTATCAAAGCATGAAGTCTGCATATACTTCTTTCGTCATTAGCTATACAACCTACCATTATTCACTCCTTCTTGAGGTTCAAAGTGTGTTTTTACTTCCAAAGTAGTTTTCGTCATTTTATAAACCACAAAATCCATGCAAGACATATCCACCTCTGTTATAATTAACCCGGATTCAATGTTCTGATGCGATTTTCAAAGGAATGGCACTCGAATCTGGTATGAGGTATTTATCGATAACGACTTGTCATATGCAGTCATGCATGGTGACTAGATTTCAATTAAAATTGGAAAGTAGTGCTTTTATAGTGACATGAAAACAAATAAAATTTGTGTTCCTCGAGGAACTGTTCTAGGTCCAATTCCTTACCTCACTTACATAAATGATATTTGGAAACAAATATCACTTGACCTAATATTTTCTCAAATGTATTGATGATGATTGTTGACTCGTGATAGTATGAGTAGTAGTATGAGACAATGCTGCTAACGTACCAAACGCGTCCAATAAGCTCTCAACATTCGTGCGTAGGAGATAAAATCTGGAATTTTTGTGTGCTTATCATCTGTTATGGCGCCTGGTTGCGATTTTACTAAATATAAACTATTGCAGCACAAGACACGCCCCCTACTACGGCATTGCAAAATATAATCGAGCCCAGCACAATCCTGCAAAATCCAATCTTTGACAGCACAACGTAGCTGATTCATATAAATAAATCGATTGAAAAAGTAGCACATACCACGTTATATCTCATCTTCAAAGTACTTTACTTAGGCAAAACTCAGAGACTATTTATCCTCAACGAACTAACCTATCCCTGATTGCAATATTTTTGAGGAAGGAAAACCGAATGGAGTGTAGAAACACATTGATTAATAATATATTTCAAAAGTTGAGTTCTTCAACAAAATTGAATAAAATGAGACTGTTTATCCTAAACGCACTAACCTATTTGACTTCAAATATTTTATGAGAAAGGAAAACCAGAATGAAGTAAAAAAACATTGGTGAAAATAAAAAGTCGCAAAAAAAAGTTCGAGTACACAGCGATTCGAACCATGAACCTTCAGACTGAGAGTCGACAGCGCTAACCAGTAGACCATTTGGGTGTATGAATTTACTGCGTACAAGAGATTGACAACGAGAAAGCTTCAGTTCTTGCGTTGGAGCACAGTATGAGATATGACGTATTATGATGGGCGTGTCTTGTGCTGCAATAGTTTATATTTAGTAAAATCGCCGCCTGGTTCGTCTCAAAACATATGGAGTCATGATGCTCATTTCTGAAGCAGGTTCCACCAGAAAGTTTTCAACAGAAGCAGAACTTCAAAGAATATTGTTATGGAACTTGGATGACGAACTTATCATACTGTCCAGATACCTCTGAAGATTATTTCCAGCAATATAGGTACGACAAAAGTCATAAAGATGAATGATATCAATATATTTGCAAGCAAAATGACAAGATAATATAATATACAAGTGTATACTGTATGAGACACTACTGAATGAAACTTCGAAATGATTTTATTTTCACCAAATTGAGCATGGGAAGTTGAGTTTCCATACCAGATTGCATCATTTTATCACGTGTGCTTCAGAGATATTCAAGAAATATGATTTACAGGAGCCCCCTTCCAGGGGGGCGTATAGCTTTCCTATAGGAAGAAATGTCTTTTATAGAAGACGTTTCTCGACTCATGTTCTTTGGATTTTTACTTCCTATTTTTGGCCGTAGAAGCCACTGAAAAAGTTTGGCAGGCTTAATTCGGGACACCCTATAAATAAAGTTTCTGATAAAAAACGGCAGTCAAGAATGTTAGGCGATGCTGCTTCACTTCGAAGTCACAAAAGAAGTGGAAAATCAACAAAGTGTAGAGTTAACATTAAAATATGGAAATCAGGATTTCTTACAAAAATGGAATTGCAGCTTCTGGGAAAAAGTGAGTCATTTGGTCAGCAGCTAACGTGTTGTTGGAAATTCCTTGTCACAAGCTGTTACCAATGCTGGAAAAGATATCTATAGCAATAGTGAAAAATAACCTCCATTCAGCTTGTTAAGTCTATTGATAATCCATTATCAGAATTGGTAACGTGGATTCAATAAAATATCTTCGTAATCTTGGTTTAAGCATTGATCAAAACGTGAAGTAGAATAATCATCATTGTTTCGACGTGATTATTTGAAGAAATTGCTGGATGCATCTACTGTTGAGGTCACAGGTTGAGGCCGATAGTGATTCGTTATCTCAATGATGTTTTTGCTGCAACGAACTCGTGCTATCACCAATTTTCAATCGTATAATTAAACTCCTCAGATGATGCTCGCTCTAGTTTCAAGTGTCAAACCAGGGTCCCTAGTTTATAGTGCCAAGCCGGGATATCGCTTATTTTTCATTTGCCTTCGCCATCATTCACGTCAGCTTCGGTCGTGAATGTCGTCATATTCAAGAAAGAAACGGTAAAATGCGGGTGAATTCTTCATATACACGATGTTCTAGAATTTCACGGGAATCTAGCACGTGCTCATTCTTCATGACGAATATGAGATGAATGATTCATATCAATAGGGGTTCAAAGAGCCGAATGCTAATCTTTGAAAGGATGAGGATGCTGATTACTCCAATTCAAAAGTGGAGGTTCTGAAGAACTTAACAATGTGATTCTATCCAATGATAAGAACTCATCTTCCTCGAAATCTGTTCACTCAAGAGCATTGAAGCAAGTGGAACTTTTTTTGTGAATGATAATGGCGCTTCAGAATATGCTTAAAAAAAATCACGATTGCTTCAGTGGCATGAAAGTTCGGGGGGTTAAACCCTTACATGTTCATTACTTCTGACCAAATTGTGATGGTTGTTGAAGAATAGTATAAAAATCTTGATAGGAAGTTTCATTCCTGTCTAGAGATCATTCGTCGCTTTGCGTCTCTGTTAACTAACTAATATCACGACAGGAATGAATTTTTTCCATCTAGGTGTGTAATATACTATTTGTGCAAGTGACAGGACTGACAGATTGAGACGGCAGTGCAGTGACGAGTGACGGAACTGTACAAGGGCACAGCGTCGGGACAATTTGTTTGTTTATTGTTCGAATTGAAGTTGAAAGTTTCAAATGTGAATGATATAAATTACCATTGTTTAGGAGGTGGAGTAACTGGAGTCGATTCGTATTTATTTATTGTTGTCGATAGGTTTGTTCCAATGGAGAGGTAACTAATTGAATGATGAATTATCATGATAATATGAATGTTCTGTTTTTTGTGTTGTATTATTTCATCAGCTTTTTGAATTTTCTGCATCTTGTTCCGTCCAAGATATTCATTTTAAACCAATCACCTATGATTAGTCGAGATATCACTCTGTGGATAACAAACGGTAGTCGATTTTTTCAATAAATGGACAAGTTATATATCTGCCACTCAAATTTCCTGCGTTCTGTCGGTAAAGAAGGAATTCGGTAGTGTAGATTCAAATTTAGTTGCTAACCAAGTGATTCTTAGTATATTTGGCAACAGAAGCCAGCACAACCCTGCTTCGGACTGCTAGCTGGAGACAACCCTACGATGATGAGATACAAGAGAGGTCGAAACCGCTCTGAAGGTATCGTTGCGTTAATCTGGATAAATCGAAATCAATCGGCATTAGGAAAAGAAACCCTTGCATGATTTCCGGAAGAATGTAATTCGATATTCTGCGTAGCTTTAGCCAGGAAAATAGTTGGTTTTTTCTCGTCATCTACCATTATTGTACATTCTATAAACATTTGTACAGAACAAATGAAATTCAATATTCTGTGGGATCAGCCAGAAAAGTGGTTGTTTCCTGTTTTTGGATGTATAACATATTGATGATCATCATACAGGACGTGGAAAGGAATTCTGAATTTATATTATTATTCATCATTCTATCTACCATTGTTGTTCATTTCATGAACATCCGTGAAAATGACTGGGCTTATTTGTATTTATTTGACATTTCATTCTACTTCGTACTTGGAATTATACCTGATACTGAGACGATATAATCTCTAAATGTAACATTTATTGAAAATCAATCATCAATGCAACATTATCTAGAATCAATTGGAATTGAATAAATGAAGATAATGATAAGTAGGATTAATGAACGGAAATTGTTTGACATACATCATGGAGGTATAGTTTTGATGTGTCGATATAATAATAAACTTAGTAGATTGTTTATATTAACCCATTAGTGCATAATGTGTCTTATAATGGACGCTCCTTGTCTAATTTTTTGTGACGTCAATCATGCAGGAATTGAATGTTTCATGCACCAGAACTATAAGTGTAGTTCAACAACAAACAGCTATCGCTTCTATTTCATGAATTTGTATCTCGACAATATTCTGCACGTGATCAAATGGATAACAATTTGTATTGCACCCGACAAGGAGGGTAAGTATTTATTATGACGGGGTATAATGAATTTCAGAATTTCCTATCACTCAAGATCTCATTATATGCATGTGTTTATGAACCTATAAGGTAATTCGAATAATTATTTTTTTTGTAAGACACTCAAAATATTGCTTTTGTGTTGTGTCCATTATAATGGACTCTATGCATATCGGTCATCAAGATTTTTTTGTAGATCATTCTTGTAAACACCTCTTAGACATATGGAAAATGGCTCAGATATCGATCAACCAACAGATAATCATATATTATATTGCCTCCAGAAGAAAAGTTGGCAGAAATGCAGTTATTCGAATTTAGAAACTGTGAATCCATGATAAATCATATTTCTAAAGGAATTATCAAACAGCCGTGCGACTTTCGTTATTCTGATCCTGATTTTGATGAAATTGAAAATAATATACATCTTTGCATTATGAAATAGTTATTTATTATACAAGGGAAAAAAGTAGTAGATTTTAGCTCCAGGTTGTGTTGTCTCCCGACGCGTAGCGGAGGGAGACAAAAAACCGTGAGCTAAAATCTAATATTTTTCCCGTGTATAATACACTATTTTTTTCTGTGACAGAAGGAAGGACGAATCAATATTGAGAAGATATTACATTATTTCGAAATCTGAAAATTATCGACATGAAATTTCAAGTTTTTAACAGTAGGGACACCTGCGTTTTATAGGCATCTTCATCATTCTTTTGAAGTAATCAAATATCTGATGTCACTTCTGTCAGTTCAATTCTGTGATTTGATTTCGAAAAATTGCGAATTCAGTAGTTGTTTAGTAATATACGAAACCGCGAAGTCGAATGGAAGATAAAAGGACTTGCAGTTCTTTCTCGGAGACGGTATTATTGACTCATTTTTCAGAACTATAGCACAACAAAAGCCATTAACAGAGTATATATATGTGATATATATCCGGGAAGAAAGTACTCACTTTTTTCCCACGGGAAAAAAGTAATTTATGAAAAGTGACATTTTATAACCTGCCAACAGAGATGAAATGCCAAACTTTTTTCCCGTCACAGAAAAAAGAAATATTATAGCATCAAATGATTGTACGTTATACTGCAGCACGTCAACTATAGACACGACTCCATCCACTTGTTCGACTCCTCTTCTTCTTCAACGGGTTCACATTTCCTTCCACTAGATCGTGTGAGGAGCACCGAAAAAAGGTCTGGAAGTATCATCCCAAATAATTTCTTGATATGATGCATTTCCATATACTCATCAGCTGAATTCCATTCAGTAGAATACACAAAATTGCAATTTTATATGTAAAATAGGACTGACTGCATCTGAGAGATGCTTCAAAACGTATCAAGTCATCATGATGTATAATTTTCATTATTATTATCATTATTATTATTATTTATAATATTGTGAATGATGTTATTGAGATTTTCATGTTCTGGATATTATGTACTTGAATAAAAATGAATACTGAAATTCCCTACTGATCACTTTCATCAATGAACCAATTTGCATAGAGTCCATTAAAATGGACGTGTCATATAAAAAAAATCTGTTGTAAAAAAAAATATTCGTCATGAGTTATCATTCTTTGGGTATATTTGAATGAGTCAACATCTTCAGAATATAGAGATTTGAAAAAAGTAACTTCATGCACTAATGGGTTAAAATATCTGTTTGTCAGATATTCTTTGATTGGACAAGGTGTATTAGGAGTGTGAAGCTAATTGATAGTGAACATATTAATTCTATAATTTTCGAGAAAAATATGACACTTCTCAAAACTGACGGATGTTTTGGAACGTCCTATTTCAGGTATAACCAGTTGCGTAAACTAAACTGATGTATCATAACTGGTGAAGTGATATTCATTATTGTGTCACCCGAATTCCTGTTAAACGCGATATTTTGACAGATGAAGAAAACTTCGAAATAACGAATGAAATATTGTACTTACAAAATTCCCGATATAATTTCTTTTGGGGCGCACGAAAGGAAATTACTATGATGTTCGAAGAACATCGTGCGTACCTAGGGAAACTAGGAAGAGGATGTAGGCTTTGGGATTTCTCCTGAACTTTTGGAGGCTATAAGTTCTTGGGAATGCTTCTATTGGAAAAAAATAATAAACCTTCGCGTACGAGTGTTGAGTTTTGTTCGTTATATTTCATTGAAATTATTAATCTGATCAATTATTCACGTGATACATCTTTATAGGGCCATGTAATTTTGTGTAGCGATTAGGTTTTGGGGAACGAGAGCGCCTCCTAACTGGTCACTTAACTATCTGAATATATTTTTGTGATTCCAGGTGGAACAGTTATCAGAGCCATCGACGAAGATCTCCCGGAGAACTGGCTCTTTCCTAGCGCTGCCCCAGCCCCTCTGGAACTCGAGACGCATTCCGGAGCTAGAGCGTCACTAATTTCTTCACATTTCATTCTGTCGCTGATGCTGGTCTGTCTACTGAGGTGACACACGGGTCGGTATTAGTCAACAGGAGACGAGTTCGTGTGTAACTGAGCTGAACGTTTTATTATGGATGAGGTCACAGCTCTCTGGAAATTCGGAGGGTGTCTAGCTGTGCTAAGAGATCTGATGTTGGTCTGTCTACTGAGGCGACACACGGGTCGGTATTAGTCTACAACGGTCTAGAGAAGACGAGTTCGTGTGTAACTAGGTCAACGTCCAACAAAAGTTGGACAACGCTTTATTGTGTATAAGGTCACAACTGCTGAAACGCTAGATAGTCTTTAACTGTACTGAGAGATCTGGCAACGCCGCATCACGAAATCTGAAAGAACTGGAAGGCCATTTTAAGTCTGAGGAATTCACAAAATCATATACAAGCCTAGAATGCCAATACATACGGCTGCGCGAATACAAAATTACACACTTGAAATATGGGTTCAATAGATAAGTTGGTGTGCACTTCTGAGTCTGAGCATCACGACATTGACGTCAAATCTGGAATGTCTTATGTCATCGAGGGGAGTATCATGGAGGCAATATGAAGAATGCATAAATTCCTCATAAATAATGTCAGAACAGTTATTTTCGAGAACATATAAAACTATAATATTATTATGATGCAGTGACCATTTTACCGAAAAATTTCACGGAACAAAAAGTTTGATATATCCACTTGTGTATGAAATAAAGGTCGTTTTTGTCATAACTGTCAAATCGAGTGCACATCAGGTCTGGTTCTGGTCACAATCACAGTCACATTTCACAATAGTTCGCAGAATGTTGTGGTTTCAGGAGATTTCCAACCGATTCATTTCATGAATGATATATCATGTACATAAACAGAATTTTGGGGGCTGGTCCTGACTTCATTCGAATAAAGTATTGTCACGAGTAGAACATACGGTATATCAGTAATTTCGAACCATGAGGGTTTCATAAACATAAAGTAAATCAAATCATCCGTTGACATTGAATTATAAAAACTGACCAAGGAACTCTCATGAGAAACGTGCATATCTAATAAAATGTTGTATATAAATATTGGATGTGAGGGTTCTGACGTTAGTCTGGTCTGGGGCTACTCTTGACTTGACAAGAGCTCGTCGTAATGGTCATTATAATGTAAGTTGTTATTCGGTCTTTATATCCATTGTTGTTTATTCATATTTTATAATCACTTCACCCATAATGTTTCATGCTATAATAAATATTATTATGTTTGAATGTAGACTCGTACTTTCAGTTACCCCTAAACTATTAGTGCCTATTTGAATATTTCCTCTCGCAAAAGCCAAGCATTACCCCTTAATAAATCCATAAAGATGATTTAACCATCTCCTTTTAAATCGTGACATAGAGTGAATCAACTCTTTTGTCGTGACCCAGATAGGCATGCTAAAACCATCTCGGTGCCTTCACCATGTCACAACAAAAGAGTTGTGTTTGTTAGAAATATATTGATATTTTTCACAAAGTTTTTGTATGGGTACAGATGGTTTTAGCATGCCTATCTGGGTCACGACAAAAGAGTTGATTCAATCTTTGTCACGATTTAAAAGGAGATGGTTAAATCATCTTCATGGATTTATAAAGGGGTAATGCTTGGCTTTTGCGAGAGGTAATATTTAAATAGGCACTAATAGTTTAGGGGTAACTGAAAGTACGAGTCTACATTCAAACATAATAATATTTATTATATCATGAAACATTATGGGTGAAGTGATTATAAAATATGAATAAAGAACAATGGATATAAAGACCGAATAACAACTTACATTATAATGACCATTACGACGAGCTCTTGTCAAGTCAAGAGTAGCCCCAGACCAGACTAACTTCAGAACCCTCACATCCAATATTTATATACAACATTTTATTAGATATGCACGTTTCTCATGAGAGTTCCTTGGTCAGTTTTTATAATTCAATGTCAACGGATGATTTGATTTACTTTATGTTTATAAAACCCTCATGGTTCGAAATTACTGATATACCGTATGTTCTACTCGTGACAGTATTATCATTCATTGACCATTCTAGAACACGCGATTTTGACATGGTTTCTTGAGGGGCATACGAACTATCTGTTAGGTTACCATCGATGAGCATTGCCCTGGCCATCTCTGCCACATCCACGATATAATTACAGTTTCCCCAAAAAAAATTATGGAATTTCTTCTGATTCCAACTTGGATTTCATGGAAAACGATCCCACTCACTCTGGTTTTATATGAAAAATCTTGAAAGAATACAATGTTTACCCCTCAGCAACCTGTCCCCCGCTAGCTCAGAAGTGCACGTGCGCGATATCAATTTGAGTCGATGATTGTTTCATGCATTGGCATCATAGGTAAGTGTATAAAGGGTGATTCAGGTTCTGGGGTACAAATTGATAGATGTCATAATTTTAATAATAAAAGTTTATATTCGAATATTTTTTTCATCAATTGCCATATCTCGCTCACTTCCTGAGATATTATTTCGAAATCGTGTGTGGTAAATACTTTTCATATGAAAGATCATCATTTGAACCATTTCATGAATTCTCAAATTTCACAGGGTGATACGATTTTGGGGGAAGAGGCTCCTTTCCCCCAAAACTTTTTCATAGTTCGTCTATGACATCTTCCGGTTACCAAATCTTGAGATATTATTTCGAAATTGGGTGTGGTAAATACTTTTCATATGAAAGATCATCATTTGAACTATTTCATGAATTCTCAAATTTCACAGGGTGATACGATTTTGGGGGAAGAGGCTCCTTTCCCCCAAAACTTTTTCATAGTTCGTCTATGACATCTTCCGGTTACCAAATAGGGTGGATCGTTCAGTTTGAAGGATTTCTCGTTCCTCAATTCATTTCAAGAAACGAACTGTTCTCAAGATAAATAGGCCAATTTTTTTCATAACATGTTGATTTCGCCAGATTTTGCCTGTTCTGCTTCAATTTTATTCTTTGACAAAATGTGGGTAGGAGGTCAGGTTAATTGCTTCTAACGACATGGAAAATTCGTATTAGATAACTGATGGTTAAGCCCCACCCAGTTGGATCTAATATCTCCTGCAATATGATGAAATTGAAATGGAAATTAATATTCATCCTGTCGAGAAAAGTGTACGGTTCCAAAGGATATTAGGAAGGTAATAAATAATCAAATGCTATGTGAATTATTGAACCTTACTATACCATAGATCTGATGAATGTAGCTTTATCAGTCCACAATACATATTCCACTATTCGTCATTGTCAATATTGTAAACGTATTTTGTCCAAGAATAAAATTCTATAGAAGAGAAATAGATAGAATTAACATGTTTCAGAACGGATCTCGGAATCGGTGTATTTCTAGAAAAAAATTGAGGTGTATTGAAAACCTGAATCACCCTGTATAATCCTGTAGAGAAATAACATAAATCCGATACCACCAGTGTACTTCGTATACATGTGATATCTCACATGTGATCATGCGCATACATTATCGACATTATTGCCAGATATACAAGGTGTTTCTGAAGTACGTGTAAAGATTCAGGAAAATGTTGCTGACGTCAAAATGAGAAGAAAAGTTAGTATGAACATGAGTGTCTCCAAGTTGTTCGATTGCTATAATTTTTTCAGGGGGATATTTTTGGACCTATATATGTTTATATGAACTTTGTCTGTGTCATTTCGGGACACCCTGTATATCAGTCATGAATATATACATATAATAATCATAGTTCTCTCAATTCCTCACCGAGAAGGGCAAAAAAGTTGTTTTAAATCATGGAAGAAGGAGGGAATTTTCTAAGGTATCAAATCATGTATATTCAAAAATCCAATCATCTTTCGACTGTTGTAGAAAAATAATGTAAACAATACATTAATGAAATGTTAGTTCGCTTGCAAGGTTCGAAATCCTTTTCTACTTGTGTGAAGTGTTCAGCACTCCAATGACATGAACAACTATATTTGAAGTCGATAGTGTAAGATATAAATAAGGAATATTATAAAATTATCTATCTAGATTGATATTTCCCCACACAGAGCGATTCAGTATTTCGAAGAATTGATTTTGATTTGTAGTATTCGTAATGAATGAGTTGCTCAGCCAAGACTGCTTTATTATAATATATATGTAGATGTAGTTCATGTGGAAATAGTGAGATATGATCAAAACGTTTTTTTTACTATGAAATAAGTACACATCGTATGAGTAAAGATATAAGAGAGTTCATGTACTGTATCTCAGTTGAAGGGTATCTTATCAAACTGACCTGACTGAATTCAGATCGAATGATATTCAATAGTTTTGGTTCTGATTTAGATATTAGTTTTTCCATACTGGAGGCAAGCATATAATGATATATTGCTACAATTTCAGTATGGTGTAGGTACTACGGAGAAATCACTGAAATCTAGTTACTTGAGCAATCAAGAGTAGTGTGAACATGACCCATATCTATGTTTTAGTTGTCGCAGTTGATTTGACTCAAATCATAAATGGTCGATTCGAAATTATTTCTTCATGGAAGGTTGGGGCATATTTTATGCAAAATTCATCAGAATAGACAAATTTACGGAAGATTGCCAATGAAGAAGTTGCCAAATTACTAGGGTCGAGAACTCACTGATTATTTTGGACCTATGTCATTGTCCTGGTATATTGACCATTTCGAGTAGCACAGGCCTTCTCTATGTTTCTTCAAATACACTGTCACGACATCAATCAAAAAATCTCTGAATCAACGAAATGTTGCTGCTGTACTTTGGATACTCATCATCGAATCAAAAGCATGTCAACAATAGGATACAAGTAATTCTACTTATTGGTTTTCATATGTTCTGTGGCACTTCGCAATATTGAATATTGTGACCAAAGAGTAGACGCCTTTTCTAGTTTCCTCAAAGTAAACTTTCCGAAAAAAAAATATTCTTGTAGTTTTTTTTTCATTCCATAAATTTTTCATCTTTTTTCTTGAAAATTCCGGCGCATAGTCTAACTTTTGCAGCTTTTTCCATCATCTCTGGCGGCGTATTAACGTCACCACTCTCATTATATTCATATAATTTATTATGAACTGTTGGAATAATTCTATGGGGATTACAGATTTTATCATAGCACTAATAAAAACTAGAGTCACTGAACAGTAGCCAACTGAATTTTGATAATTTTTTGTTGATTCTCTGAAACTGAGCAAGCTATGGAAAATATGCTTCTTTCTATAGCAGTTGTAGATGAAGTTCTTCTGTGGACTGTAGGAGGACAGGGGATCAGTCAGGTAATCACCAAACAGGCGATATTCGGTCTATATCGCCTATTTGGTGTACATACATACAGCCCATTCGAAAAAATGCCTCACCTTTGAAAATACCCCATATATAAACTGAAAATCACTCATGAATGTATGCTCTGATAGAGCAATTCTGCGAAAAGTTCCATGACTATTTATTGAACCCAAAAAATATTTTAACTGGAAGTAATTTCGAATAGTTGCTGAATAATCGATGAAGTCATTCATTGACGAATAATTTCTCATTCATTGAGAAATCATTTCTGAATCATTGATAGTTCCATAATCAATATGATATGAGGATTCAACAAGTACTTCCGAATTATTAATATAGGGAGATAAAACGATATTTGTACCATCATTAGTTTGAATGTTATGTATTAAATTGATATAAATGTACATATCCAGGCAGAAGATGATGAATACAATAATAGTTGTTATTGATATTATGAAATATATGTTGATGGATTATAATATTTTTGTTTGTTTTCCTCCTCATACTGTGTGCAATTCTCGATAGAATATAAAACCCTTCGAATTCGGGAATTCGAAAAAAGAAGTAGAATGTAGGAAGCAATAGTTTATTATATACCTTTATAGGGACAAAAGTGGTATTTTAAATCCTGAGACGACCAGCAGGAGGGTTGTGATTTGTCAACGGATTCAAAGAATCTCTGAACCTGGGGTGTATACAGGGTTACTGTTAATTCAATACACTCGTTTGGAGATGTGATAGTAATTAAGGAGGAGGTCAAAGGAGTCCGGACCCCCACCCAAGAGCTTTCTGGAAAACCGAATCAATCTGGTGAACAATTCTAACGATAATTATGGAGAAAAAGATATGTGTACAGAAAATATCACAAGGATTCAATTAAAAATTTATTGTAGAACATCCGAACGAATAAAGTTATAATAATAATAATAATAATAATAATAATAATAATACTTTATTTTCTTTGTGACATGCAGTTACATGTATAGAATTGGTCAAGGACGATTACTAAAGCTAAAACTAACTAACTTAAATATAACTAAAACTAAGTCTTCAAAATTCATCTAAGGAGTAAAATCCACCATTTATTAGGTATTTCCTAAGACATTGCTTGAATGCTTTCAATGTAACACATGATTTAATGTCGGCCGGAAGTTTATTGAACAGCCTTTGCCCAGTCACAGTAGGTGATCTGTATAAAAGATTTGTTCTTGAAAATGGCACATGTAGGTCATTTTGCTGTCTTGTGTTGATAGAATGGATTTGTTTGTTTGTTTTAAAAGAGGTTATGTTAGAAAATATAAAAACACATACGTGCAAAGATGCACTATCCATCAGAAATCCTAGGAAACTTGAATTTTTTCTAGTCCCATGATATACTTCACATTAAATTTTTTACTATACCTTTATATTATTTTCATGAAGTATACTTTCTCAAGTTTCATATTATCCAAATTTTTATTTTCAATAACTGAATAAGTCGATTTTTCATTCTCGTTATTTTGTTCTTCTTTGTTCCTACTTCAATGTTCGTACCTGCTATTGATATGAGATATTATTTCATTTATGCACTAGCGGGCCGTAATGTGCACTTTACCTCCTGGTTTTGCGGGCGTTAAGTTGCACTTCACCGCTCTCGGGCTCATTATGGCTCACGGGTCGTAAAGTGCACTTTTTCCGCCCGCTTTTCTCAGTTTCCTTATATCCACATATCAATTAATGAAAAACCTATGATCATTTTCCTAGATTCTTATATTTCCAGCGGTATATCATAAACTTCTTTTTTATCCGATTCCACAGTGTCGATATTATCATTATCACGAATTTTTACTTCTCAGTCGAAGAATGACAATTCAGCGTGTTTACTCTGAATGTATTGATATAGACAACAACCATCAGTTTGCTTGACAACGTCAAAATTGTAGGTATATATACTGGGTATGCATATTGTAAAATTCTGATGAATGAATATCTTCTAGAGATCAAATAGTTCTACTAATACGATAATTGCAATATCCGTATGATAATTTTTATAAGTGAATCATCTATGATCATCACGCTTCTCTTGATTACTGGATTCAAACGTAACAAATTAAATTCGGGGGAATATTAGTTTGTCGAAATCTATAGTCATTACTGTTGAGTCAGGAAATATACCACTAGTGCAAAAAATTTCGTATGTATCACGTGCGTGAAATGCGTTTATGGCCTTCAGCGTGTAATGACCCTCGGCTAGCGCCATCGAGCCATTATTCACGCCACAGGCCATAAACGCCTACTTCACGCCCTTGATACATAAATAACTATTATTTTCCAATACTCTTTTCTTTATTGTGTTGTTGTAATCAAATAATGCACACATTCATTAAGACCCACGTCAGTTACGATTTGCTTTTCATTTTCCAAATTATTGGTTATTATACCTAGAACCTCACCTAGGAATAAATATTAATTACGCCACTGATTAACCCTAATATGCATTCTGCACATGGTTATACTTCTTGAGATATCTACATTTTCTGTTCTTCTCCAAAAGGTATACTTTGAGGATTTGAAAGTTAGTGTCCCGAAAATCTGCTCTACATTTTTTCAATCCTTCAACTAGAATACATGATCAACACTATGGTCTTATGATAAATTGTAAATACAAAGTCGTATTTCTTTTGTGGATTGTAGATTTTGATCACATTCCAGCGGTAATTTTTACAGAAATCTCTAAGCCACATTTGTCAAAAATAATGGTTGAAACTACCTTGAGGCAATCTAACTGGGTACAAATGAAACTGAAAGTGCTTGATACGGAGTTTTTTATCTATGTTCATTTGCTCGAGGCATCCAAATAGCATACATCACAAATTTCCTTATCCAACGGTGGTTTTTTGTCAATGTGTGGATGGGACTCTTTGACAGTTATTCAATAGGACTACATTTTTTCCTAGACAATTTGAGCATTTTCTACGGCATGATCTACTTGAAGATACCTCTCTTGCTTTCAGAGGACGAACGATATTCCAACAAGACGGTTGTTCAACGCATTATCGGCTGATCGTTCTGCAGTTCCTGGAAGAATGTCTTTTGAACCGTTGGATTGAATGGTCGGGTCCAATAGGTTGGCCAACACGAAGCCCAGACCAAACCCTCCTTGATTATTAGATTATTATGTGTGGGGTCATATGGAAGGGTTAGTTTATGGAACCCAGTAAATACCTGGCAAGAACTCATACACATACAAATGATAACCGACGCTGCCCTGCAAGAACGGAATAATTTGACTATTAAAATAACAAGGACAAGAAAAGGAGACGCTGCAGAGCATGTATTTGAAATGGAGGTCTCACTTTGAACAAGAGTTGTAAAAAGTAATCACTTATGAGACTTTTTTTTTTAGTATCATTTCACTATTCATGTAAAATAACAAACCCTTATCAAGCTAGAAAGTGTTGAAAACCACAATTTACAAGCAAAAATACGACTTCGTATTTTCAATTTATCTACGATCTGAATTAATTCTGGATTTTTGTCATTTCGAACATGAGACCATGGTGTTGTTCATGTATTCTTGATGAAATGTTGAAAAAATGTTCAGCAGATTTTCCGGAAACTAGCTTTCAAACCCTTGAAGTTCACCTTTTGGAGATGAACAGAAACAATTGAATATCTAAAAAACTAAACTCTTGCATAATGCATATCAGGCTAAAGTTCACTCCCTACCACCACCCCTATCATATCTACAAGGAATGAATCGAATTACCAGTAACCCGGTATACTATTTATGCACTTCAGGATCGGTTAAACGTTGAAAATAACGAAAAAAACTAGATATCACTAAACGGTTCAAGTACTCTTCCTGTAGAAAGTCATTGAAGGGGCTGATTGTTATCATAACAAAGACCTTAGTAACTGTGGTGTTCCAAATTTCGTGAAAAATAGTGGTACTTATTCAGCCTCGAAAATAAAGATTTCAAGTTAGTTTCCTTCGAATAAATCCCTGAAGGTCCTATCTGTTACTTATGTATCAAGGGCGCAAAGTAGGATTTTATGCACCGCAGTATGCATGTGAGTGAGAACCCGAGCGACAGTGAGGGCATTTATCAACACATACAGGGTGATTCACCATAAATAACAAGGTGTTCGGAACAAACGATCTACAGGGTACTATTTGATTTTTTCTAACGAAACACCCTATTTTTCATTGTATCTCTAGATTCTTCCTGAAGAGCTGATTTGATCAATGTATCACACTTGGGGTCTAGCGGGAATGATCACAAAATCGAGATTTTTCAACTTTAGGATTTTTTTGTGACGAAACTATTCATTATCGGTCGAAACGGCTTTCATGTTCGTATCTTAACTCTTGATTCACTATCTACTGACATTTGATAATTGGAACAAATACATGGTGATCAGAATTCTGGATCTTGAACCACCCTGTAAATGTTTCAATAAAATATCATTAGATAGTTAATTGAAAGTGAAGTGAAGACATCGAAGCCGTTTCGAACGAAAATGGATAGTTTCGACACAAAAAAATCCTAAAGTTGAAAATTCTCGATTTTGAATACCCTATATCTCTGTAATCTTTCCCGCTAGACCCCAATAAGTGAGATGCATTGATGAAATCAGCTCTTCAGGAAGAATCTTGAAATACAATGAAATTCAGGGTATTTCATTTGAAAAAAATCGAGTAGGTAGTACTCTCTGTAGATCGTTTGATCCGAGCACCCTGTATTTTTTGATGCAACGGAAATAAAATGTCTGAAAAATCATTTCGGATTATTTTTCAAATCTTTAAATCGGTTAAAAAATGAGTGAGCTAGGGCGGGGGACTCATCGAAATTGCTGAACCGCAATGTCATGTTTTCATAGTTCTTTTCATCATCAGGAAATTTTTTGCATTATACACATATGGACTTTGACATAAGTGCCCCCATGAGATTTATATGTAAACGGAATAATTCCGACCTTTATGTGTTTTATGAATGATCACGTCGTGAGTTGAGCGAGGCCCTCGAAAAGGAGAATTTCTCTCGCTCTGTGACAGGTCGACAGCTGATGATGAATTGTAGCACTCCGAAACAGTTGCGTTCGTGATGGAACAGACGGAAAACGAGGAAAAACTCAGTAGGCGTTGGTGCTAGGATCATAGCTAATTGAAAAGTGGGTTTATTATAAAGTCTTCCAGCCATAGCACAAGATGATTGATTATAGATATTACGAATTGAAAATTCGATGGATAGATATCGAAGCGAAACAAGATTTTCTCTTGAACCTGAGATCATAATTCATTCAACATATTATGATACATAGATATACCGGATGTCAATGAGCTGCCACTTGTTTGTATGCTGATGACTCTTATTCTCTTCGATTTGAACGAGAACATTTGATTCAATTGCAACAAAATGTCAATTTTGATCTCGCCAGCTTGCGAAATTGGCTCAGTGAAAACTTGTTATTCTCGAATGCTCGCGCATGAACGATGAGGGCAGTAGCTTTTCATAACGCCCATAATACTAAAACGGTAGACATCAATTTGAAATATCCGAAGTTGAGATGAAGAGACGGAAAAGTATGAAGTTTCTAAGGCTGTTTCTATAGACAGCAACTTCAAGTTCAGTCAGTACTGCCAAAATCGCAATAAAATACTTGATGAGCAGTGTTGTCTGCTATGAGAAACCAAAGAAGAATTTTGGACAAATCAGGTCTGCTTTCATTAACTTCACCTGTATGTATATGCATGTAACCGACTCCTTTGGACTCGATTTTGACCCACTTTGAACGAACTGATTGATTTGAAATTGGGCAGGTGTACATATATTTCTAGTGGCAATGCATCTTGACATCGTTCGTTAGACGAAGAAACAAAATGGCAGATGAATTTTGTGAATATGATTCGATCCTATTTGAAATAGGTATTTGGTTTCTAGGTCGGGGATTAAAATTTTTTCGTCAAAATTGGTAAATTCGAGATGGCGAATGAGTTTCGTAATTTCAATATGAATCTATACGAGAATTGTATCAGAGGTATTTCGAGTCGACAGTTTTATGATTCTTTCATCAAATTTGGAATATTCAAGATGACCGTTCCAATATTTAGTGGACGAGTTTCATGATTATGATCCGATTTCATCCAAAATTGGTATCAGAGGGTTCTCGGGGTTGATGATTATGATCATTTTGCCGAAATTGAGGAATTCAAGATGACGAATCCGATATATTAAACGAGTTTTGTATATTGTGAAATCCAAAGTTATTCAAAATTAGTATCTGGCGGTTTTCGGGGTCGGAGATCAAAATGGCGTAATTCAATATGGCGGATACAATATACACCGTGTCCCAGTTAAAATGTCCCCTCCTGTAAAAAATCAACCGCGCGTTCGAATGACTTGAAATTTGGTTACACAGTAGGTATATTTGATGATGCTCAGTCGAAATATGCTATTGAATGAATCGTAGGTAGGAAGAACCGCTATGAAGTGGACACTTCAAGAAAAATAACGGAATCAAAATTTTATAGACCATTAAATTATTCAAAACTGCATGAGCGAAAATTTTCATCAATTTGTTTGTAAAATAAACTGAAAAAAAAATTCAGACAACTTCATGGTCTGGGTAATATTCAAATTCGAAAAAAGTTGCTTTCGTCCATTTCAAAACATCGATGTATTGAAAGGGCAGTGAAGGTTTTGAAGAGGACAGTAGTGATTTTGAAAATTATATTCGCAATAAAGAACATTAATTGCTTCAAAAATAACTTTTACTCGAACATGACAAATAGGTCTATTTGCGAAAAAACAAGGTCGATGATGCAAAATACAAGGTGTCCAAAACGTTTCTGGGCTGAAGCATGCAATACTGCTGTCTACCTTAAGAATCGAAGTCCACATGCATCCACTCAGGGGAAGACACCCATTGAAATATGGACAGGAGAAATACCCAACTCACGGCATCCAAGAGTATTTGGTTGTGAAGTTATGGTGCATAGTCCTAAGCAGAAGAGGAAAAAATGGGATGCTAAGAGTGAACAGCATGTGTTCGTGGGATATTGTGATGACTCAACTGATGACAATTGCTATAGATTATCAGATAGTGATAATAAACTGATCAGATCTGAAGATGTTATATTTTTCGAAAACTCGTCATTTTTTGAGTTACCTCAAGTAGAATCGAATACGCTCGAAAATGAGGTACGGATTCTGGATAAAACGGTGCAAGAACGTCTAACAAATCCTGATGTACAGAAGATTGAAATATCAGGAAATGCTGATTCTGAACACTCCATATCTGAAGGTGGGTCTTCTTTAGTTGTTGGGACTGATGTAAATAGAGCAGGAGATGAACCTAGTGATATCCTTGGAGAAGATATAAATGTTGAACGCAGGTATCCACGTCGAGAAAGGAAAACTAGAGAATTCCCAGGCTTTATGGTTTACAAAACAACAGAAAATAACATGCATGATGATGATCCAGCTACAGTTCATGAAGCACTGACTAGAACTGACAAGCACAAATGGCTCGATGCAATGGCTGAAGAATATAATTCAATACAACAGAATAAGGTCTGGACACTTGTTGAAAAGCCAGTAGATATATCTCCTATTTGTAGATACAAGGCGAGATTGGTTGCCAAAATTTTTAAACAGATTCATGGTATCGATTATGATGAAACCTTCGCACCAGTTGTTAGGAAAGAGACAATTCGAATGCTGATAGGTATTGCTGCTGAATTACACCTCTCCATTGATCAGATGGATGTGAAAACTGCATTCTTGAATGGTGATTTACAAGAAGTGGTATATATGAGACAACCCGAAGAATTCATTGACCAGGATAATGATGATAAGGTGTGTTTATTGCACAAAGCCTTGTATGGTCTGAAGCAAGCAGCCAGATCATGGAATAAAAAAATTCATGAGGAATTGATCAGACTAGAATTCAAACAATCAATAAAATACAGAGAAATATAGTCTGATGATTGCTATTTATGTTGATGATTTATTGATCTTCTCGAGCGATGATAATGAGAAACAATGAATCCATAAGAAATTGATGTCAATTTTCGATATGCAAGACCTAAAGGAGATGCGAAATATTGTTTAGGAATCCATATCATCAGAGATGGAGATGATATTTAGATAAATCAGAAGAAATACATTTTAGGAGTCCTTGAGAGATACAAGATGATGGACTGTAATTCTGTGAAAACACCCATGGAATCGAAATTGAAACTATGTTTTCCTGAAACTAGAGATATACCGGATGTGCCATATATCAGAGTCTCATTGGTACACTTATGTATTTAGCTATATGTACTCGACCTGATATATCTTCTGCAGTGAATTCATTGAGTCAATTCAATTCGAACTATTCAATCGAACTGTGGAAGCATGCAAAGAGGATTCTAAAATAATTGAAGGCAATAATCGATCAAAGTTTGGTATTCAGGCCTACTGGAATTAGCCTTATGGGTTTTGTTGATGCTGATTGGGGTGGAAATGCTATAGATAGGCGCTCATTCAGTGGATTTGTTTCAGCTTTTGCTGGGGCTGCAATTGCTTGGGGTAGTAAGAAACAACGTTCAGTATCTTCATCCAGTACCGAATCTGAGTACATAGCACTATCAGAAAGTGCAAAAGAGGCAGTATACTTGCTTCATTTGCTAGGAAAACTCACAGAATGTTCTAAACCAATGATTATTCATAATGATAATCAGAGTGCCATGAAATTGTCAGCTTATCCTGTTTTTCGTAGCATGACTAAACATATTGACATTCGGTTTCATTTTATTCGTCGATGTATATTGAAGATAACAACATAAGTCTCAGTTACATGTCAACTAGTCAGATGCCGGCCAATATGATGACAAAATCATTGTGTGGATCCAAACATAATGATTGTATGAAACATATTGGTTTGCTATGATATCAATTTTGTAGGTTGTATCCAACGACATTGAATGTTGAATTAATTCATTAAAGGGTGATTATGTATTTCTAGTTCAAGGGATAGTGTTGAGAATTATCATAAAATAGGATACTATGTATATGATTTGTTACCTTGACATTGAATATTATTGAATGAATTGTCTTCTAGAAATACAAGACAAGACAAATACTGACAAGTCATTTCCTCATTAAAAATCTTCACTTTTCATCTAATAATTAACAAGTTCATCGATTTCAAGTTCCAGAGAATTCACAAACTAACAATTTCTTTGTTTCAAACTCAATGGAATACCGTACTTATTCTATAATAGCTAAACGTCGAGCAAGCTGCCATCTATGTGAATGAAATGAAACTATACACGATTGGATACAATCTCCTACAGATTTCATCAGAAGAACGTGGAGATTATTGATTCCTAAGAATCATCTGGAATCATGAAGCTGTCGAGAATTTGAAAGTAATAAGAGTTCACATGATATTTCCTAAAAGGTATCGAGAAGTCGAAGAATTATAAGGAATGTGTACTCGATGGGATTGTATTGATTCTTGGTGATACCTACTAGTCATCACTTCACTAATTCCAGCTGATTCCAAGTATAATGCAACATCTAGAGTAATATTTCAATCTTTATGTGATAGATGACTCAACCGAAGCAAATCGATAATGTTTCGAATATATCTATCTTACCAAGACAATCTATTAGATCAGTTATCCATCACATGGAAAAAAATATGGTGTAGCAGTCTTCATGCTATACATAGTTATCATCACTTCAAGGAATTTTTTGACACTGTCGACGAATATGATAGCTCAAGAGATATTTACGCAGGAGTGAATGTAGATGGCACTACTGGAATATAAAGAAGATAAAATAACTGAGAGCTGAGCAAATGATTGCTGTGAAATCTATGAAATTCATTCACTCCACCTCAATTTTGATTATATATAGTTCAGTTGAACAGTGGAAGTTGAAGTTAATATATATTCCAAAGACGTAGAACGTGATGAGTGTGTATCATTGAATAGAATTAACCGTAGTACATTGATAAAAACTTCTCACAATATGTGTTCAACAGCAAGAGCAAGAGTATTTTCCATGAACTAGTGAAATGAATTATTCATGACTGAGCATATATTGTTAGCTAAGAATGACAGCTGATATAAGTACAATGAAACAGCATAAAGAGTAATATATTTTTCTTCAAATTCATGGGTCAACATCAGTTCATATTGCGGTTCAGTTTCAGGCAATAGGTTGAACGTATATTGCTATATATAGGGAATCAAAATCTCTTGATTCCAGGGGAGTATAAACACTATTTTATTCTGATATGATTAGAGATAAAATATGACCAGAGCTCCAAAACATTATTCAATACAACCAGAAAGTTGCTACTTATGCCTTTCTGTTAGATCGTATATTGAGTTATCTTCCTCTTCTTCCCCACCGTTTTTCCCAATTTCTCCTCTCTATGAATAAAGATGATGGGGTCTCCTAGAGTATAACACTCCGGAAGGAAGATACCTCTTCATTCGGATTTCCGTGCGAGAGGTACTCGAGGGGACTCATCTCTGGAAATAATTTTTGCATCATCCGCGAACTCAACAAAAACATCAATGACGTCCACCATCATCTACAAACAGAAAAACCAGATATTCTGCCACAGAAACTCAAGTGAACTCGTCCATCAACACGGTTTACATGCTCTGTCCTGATTACGAACTCCATCCTCGATTCAGGTTCAGAGGTGGGGTCTGCCTCTTCGCTAAGGCTCACCTTTCATGCCAGCGTGGAGAGAGTTCGGAACCAAAAAACTCTGATGTGATCTGGTATAAGCTTGTGAATACCATACTGAACAAATCCATCTACTTTCTCTACCTATCGCCTAATGATAATGAATATAACAACCTCTTTGAGTCGAACTACCAACCTGCATTCCAGATGTCAACAACCATTTTGCCAGTACATGAGATCTTTTTCTCACCAGCAATCCTGATCCATATAGAATAAAGTATTGTGCCTCACTTGGAAACTCTGACCACACCCTCATCTCCACAACCTGCTCTTTCCATGTACCATCCAGCACCACAAGTCAGACCCGTCTCATGTGGCATTACAATTCGGCCGACTGGAAAGGTCTTCGTCTGTTGTTTTCAGCATTTCCATGAAAGAGAGTTTGTTTCTCCTCAGCAGATCCAACACGATATGCTGAGAAAATTTATAAAATCATCTTGTTGGGGGTGCAAACCAACATACCGAACACTGCAAGGAGAACATCTTCTGATAAGTAAATTCAGTAAGAACTGCTCTAGAGCTGTCGCTTCCAAATAGGCAGCATTTCATCGATGAAAGAAAAATCCAGGCCCTGAGACTAGAGCAGAATATGTCGATGCTAGAGGCATATGCAATGAGACAATTTGATCATCAAATCATGCTCATAATGCCAAAATAATATCAACACTTGAGGAAGCCATTATTTTTGCGCATCCATTTGCTGGAAATTCCACTCTGGATTTATCGAAGAAACAATCAGTCCCTAATTGCAATTTCTTATTGAATTAACGTGGCATTTATGAGTTTGAAATGTGTATTGCAGATACATTCATAATGAGTCCCTTATAGCAATTCTATTATGGACCCTATGAGTATGAAATATGTTTTGCAGGAACATTCATGATAAGTTCCTATTCAGAGTTCCTTATTGAAATACAGTCGCATTTATGAGTTTGAACTGTGTCCTGCAGGTACATTTATAATAAATTCCTGATAGCAATTCCTCACTCCTATTCGGAATTCTTTATTGGAGCACAGTGACATTTATGAGTTTGAAATGTATCCTGCGGGTACATTCATGATCAATACCTAATAGCAATCCCTCAGGAACAATTAGAGTATAACTCTGTTTTGCAGATACACTTATCATCAGTTCCTAATTGGAATTCCTCATTGAATTACCGTGGCATTTATCAGTTTGAAATGTACTTTACAGGTACATTTATAATGAGTTTTTATTTGCAGTTCTTTATGTACTCTATGAGTATGAACTGTGCTTTCCTGATGATACATTCATATTCAGTAACTTATAACATTTTCTTCTGAAGTCTAGCAATGTCTTCCGAAGTGTATGACTATAAACTCTGTGTTGCAGATACAATGATCATAATCAGTCCCTAATCGGGATTTTCTATTAGAATACCGTGGCATTCATGAGTTCAAAGTGTGTATTGAAGATACATTCATAGAGAGTTCATATTATATCTACGAGTATGAACTCTGTTTTGCAGATACATTCATAATCAGTCACTAATCGGAATTTATTACTGAAATACCGTGTTATTTATGAGTTTGAAATGTGTATTGTAGATACATGCATTCATGATGAGTTCATCATAGCAATTCCATATGAACTCTGATTTGCAGATCAGTTCCTAATCAGAACTCCTTATTGGAATGCAGTGGCATTTATGAGTTTGAAATGTGTATTGCAGATACTTTCATAATCAGTTCCTCATAGAAATTCCATATTAACTCTATGAGTATGAACTGTGTTCTGCAGATACATTCATAATCAGTTCCTTATCAGAGTTTCTCATTGTACTACAGTGGCATTTATGAGTTTGAAATGTGTTCTGCAGGTTCATTCATGATCAATTCCTGGAAGCAATTTCTCACGAATACTATAAGTATAGCTCTGTTTTGCATATACACTTATCATCAGTTCCTAATTGGAAGTCTCAATTGAAACAGCGTAGCATTGATTAGTTTGAAATGAGTGCAACATGTCTATTCATAAAGTGTTTCTATTGACTGTTCTTCACGATAATCTGTGCTTTCCAGATATATTTGTAATCAATAACTTATAACACTTTCTTCCGAAGTCTATGAGTATAAATTCAGTTTTGCAGATACATTGATAATCAGTTTCTTATCGAAATTTCTTATTGAAATACCGTGTCATTCATGAGTTTAGAATGTGTATTGCAGATACAATAAATAAGAGTTTCAAGTAGCAATTCCAAATGAACTCTATGAGTATGAACTCTGTTTCGCAGATACATTCATAATCAGTTCCTAATAAAAATTTCTAACTGAAATACCGTGGTATTTATGAGTTCCAAATGTGTATTTTATATAAATTCATTCTTAATGGGTTCCGTATAACAATTCCATAATATGAACTCTGTTCTGCATATACATTCATAATTCCTAATAAGAGTACCTTATTGAAATACAGTGGCATTCATGAGTTTGGAATGTGTCCTGCAGGAACACTCGTCTTCAGAGGTTATGTCGCACATGGACGGTGTCACCTTTTTTGATCACCGCTGCAATAATAGTGCTCATACCGTCCAACCGCGACATGTTCGCTGAAGAGGAGTGTACCTACATTCGTAATCAATTCCTAATAGCAATTTCTCACGAATACTATGAGTCAACTTATTCTCGAGGATACACTCAACATCAATTCCCAATTTGAATTCCTCATTATTGGAACATTGTGGCATTTCTCAGTTTGAGATATGTTTTATAGGTACATCTATCATGAGTTTCTATTGACAGTTCTGCAGGTACTCTAAGCGAGTGTAATCTGTGTTTTACATATATATTCATAATGAATTCCTAATGGCAATCCCTCACGAAGAATATGAGTATATACTCTGTTTTGGAGATACATTTATAATCAGTTTTTTAATTGAAATTCCTCGTTGAATTGCCATGGCATTCATGAGTCCAAAATGAATCTCGCATCAGAAACATTCATAATAAGTCCTTAATAGCAATCCCTTATGAGCAATTCTTCTCGAACAAACTTATGAGATTTGAATAAGAGATACATTCATGATCAGTACCTAAATTAAATTCATCATCAGCAAATATGACTTTGAAATGTATTTTGTATTGAACCCCTGCTTATTTTTGTATGTATTATTCGTTTTTTTCTTCAATAACGATCTTATATATTTTTTCTGTATATACCAACAGAAAAACAGTTGAACTTTTCAAGAAATAGTCATTTTTTTTATTGGCATATATAAAATTTACAATACATAAAAAAGTTGAGTAGGGGTTCAAAATATTCTCGAATACCCTGTACAGGCTGTCCCATTTTCGATGTCCTAACGCGATAGGTATCTCATTTAATTTCTAAAATAGAGTATTTCCATTTTCGCAAACGTGGGCTTTTTCTTGTAGTGAAACTCACGATACCCTAAACCAAGTTTTTGTAGCCCGCTGCCTTCTTGAGATACAATGCGAAACTGAAAATGTTGCATTTCGGAACCCTTCTTGTATCTCAACCATCTTCCAATTCATCGAAAAAGTCGAAAGTGTTTGTCATACATTTTTTCACGGAGGATCCAGTGGCGTAGTCAGAATTTCAGAATAAGCTGTTATTATTCAGATATAATCCAAAGTTATGTATTTTCAAATGGGACGTCACGTATAGTGTTCCTCATTTGAAACATTGATGCTTTTCGCTTTTCAAAAATATACAACAGTTATGAGATATTTCTAGTCTTGGCCCAAAATTCTGATAATTCTAGTTTCTCAGTAGACTTTTCATCGATTGAACTCGATGTAAATATCTAGCAACATTGTCTATATCATAAATTTTCATATTTGCCTTGTTGCTGATACAGTGTTTCGTCACACACTAGTTTCAATGTTTACCAACATTGAACATTCACCAATATTCAGCAGAATTTATTGAATATAAAATCTGTGGACCCTTGTGTAGACCTAATTGGTAGGTGGCTATGAAAAAAAAAGCGAGTGCAGAATGTTTTATAATATTTGTGACATACCTCTGTAGAATTTACAATTTGTTCATACAGCGGCGAATAATAATCCAGGATATCAGAACTACCAGAATACTTATTTTATATCACAACCATTCCTCATTTTCGTAACCTGGATTAGTATTCGCTATCGTATGAAAAATTTGTAAATTCGACAGGGAGGTGGCAAGGATTTAAAAACATTCTACACTCGCTTTGTTTTCATAGCCACCTACTAATGAGGTCCACATCTTTTAGAGACAATAAATATTGCTGAATATTGGTAGATCTTTAATGTTAGTGGAATTGAAACTAGTGTATGACAAAACATTGTGTCAGCAGTAAGGTCAATATGAACAATGTTGCCACATATCTACAAGAACCATCGATGAAAAATCTACTGAAAAACTAAACATTTTTCAAATTCATGCCTACTACTCAAAATATCACAAGTGTAATATATTTTTGGAAATCGCAAAGCCTTAATGTGCACAATATGAAAAAATTTACAGGGTGTTCCATTTGGAAAAAACGTAATTGAATAATAACAGTTTAGTTTGAAAATTTGACTTTATCACTGGATTCTACGTGAGAAAATGTGAAAAAGGAGAGTTTTCACTTTTTCAATGAATTGAAAGATAATTGAGATACAGGGGTTGACCCAGAACACAAGATTTCCAATTTCGCCCTGTATCTTTGCAACGATGCGAGTTATGAAAATTTTATTTGCGGTATCGTGAGTTTCAATAAAAAGTAGCCAACGTTCTCAAAAACAGCAAATCTTTATCTTCGAAAATATGTGAGATATCCCGTAGAAACATGGAAAATGAAATAGTCTATACATAACCCTATGCATGGGTATAAACTGCGATGTGTTTTACAGATATATGTATTATTAATCATTTCCTTATAGCAATTCCTCACAGACTTCAAAATGCAAATACATTTATAATCAGTTTCTAATAATACCTTATTGAAATACCGTGGCATTTGTGTGTTCAAAATGTGTTCTGCTGATATATTCAATTCCTCATCGCTTTCGCTTATCATTAGTTTGAAATGTATTTGCAATCTGTTTCTGATGGCAGTTTTCTAAGCGAATACGTGTATCATCAGGTATTAATGGCAGTTCTACAAAAAATACTGCGACATTCATGAGTTCTACAAATACATGTTTCATTTAGAATCTCTATACTGATATAGGATATGGTTTTCAGGAGACATCATTTTTCTTCTTGTGAACTGTGAAAAATTCGATGTGTGTTTGAAGAAATACCATTCAGATAAAAAACTTATATATTCCTATACATACTGATATAGGATACGTGTTAAATTATGCCAGATATTTTTTTCAATTTGTAATTTTTGGAACATACATTATGAAGCCTCCTGAAGCCCTGAGTAATATGAAAGCTGATAGAAATCGCATGAAATCAGGTTAAGGTTTCCTATTCAATCCTTTTCTCACTCTTAACACACGATTTCTGATAAGATCTCATCTTATAAATTCCACATAAATCCTCATCAAGCTTGTGATTCAGCATAAAATATAATTATGATTGAAAATAAAATATTCTATTGAATATCGCTCCTTCACAGCATTGCCTGATACGGTGACATGTACCTAATTTGATTACGGATACAAAGTCTCATCGATTATAATATGAACCTATCAAAATCCTGAAATAGACTGAAATAAGAACATTCATGACATCTTCCAGGATAGCTCAGTATTGATCGAAGTTCTGATTCCTCAATAATTCTAAATGAAAAATAACTCACAAAAACCAATACAAACACACAAACAAAAGTGACATACTTTCTCATTTGGTCCCGTGAATTCTCGAAAATCGATTGTCTCATGGAAACTCATGATATTCATTGCATATTGGGATAGTGATGTCTTATACAATCTCATTGGTTCTCAAATATTCCATTTCACATACATTCAATGAGGATTCAATGTAATCGGATATGTAGTTCCTCATTCGACAGTATGAATTCCTGGAAGGTATTTTGCTTATAATAACCTGTAAGATACGATTGTAATCAACACTCAATTTCACCATTAAAACTTGTAAATTTGGAGTCGTTTTGAATCAAATTGATGCTCATAAAAATCGCATTGAATCAGATGCGGGATTCCTTATTGCAGCTAATAAATGCCGCCCTCACTGTTTCCTGTCTTTCCACACGATACCATACACGATTTTATTTGTTGATTTCCACACATATATCATAGCTTCTCAGGATCGTGAATGAGCATAAAATATAATTGAGTATTGTGATTGGAAACCTTATACAAACAACTAACAAAATACGAAGGTATTGAGATATATGTGTAAAATTGTGCCAGTCATTTTTAACCTTTGATCTTTGAAACACATAAACCTTACAGAAACTTATAGAACCCTATATATATCAGCAATGGATTGTCTATTTCAAACTCAAGAATCTTTATAAATCCATATCAGCAATGAAGATGAAGTTATGCAATATTCGAGATAAAAAATACTCACAAGTTTGTGCATCATGGCGGATGTTCAACCTCTTGGTGCGAACAAAGAAACAAATTCCGTTGCTAATCATGAGTAATGTTCACATTTATCCGAAAGTTATTCCAGATTGGAGCACTATCGAATCCACTACACTACACATGATATGACTTGCAATTAACAACTCAATTTTCAACAATAATTTCAGAATAATGGGTTTTCTCAATCAGAATCGAATCAAAACAGAGATACCTGTCTTCCTTCGCGAGCAACAAAAACTGAAACAAATATGGCTGGCTAGTGGCTAGCTCAGTCCCAGAACTACCAACGCAAAAAAGTTACTGTTTTGTTACCAACTTAAATTTTGTGTTCCACTCTATGTGGAGACTTGATGACTCTCCAAGTGAATTTCCAAATGTGAATCTATATGGATTTATGAGTAACCTATGTTATGAATTTGGCCTTGTTTTTCTGGTATTCATGTGGATCTATCAGTTTCTAGTAGGTATGAAAATATATAATAGTTTCTTAATGCAATGCTGATAGGAATTATGAGAATGTATGAGAATATGAAGTATATTGAATGGTTTTTATGTGATCGAATGAGGATTTATTTGGCAAAAATCCTCAGGCTTCTTCGTCTCTTCGAATTGTGTGCGTATTCAAGTTGAAATACCAGTATCAATATAAGAACAATTCTGTTTTGATGAGCTGATGTTTGTGAAATGAATCGGAAAATATGGAAATATACAGGGTCGTGTGATTAAAAAAAGAGATGATAAAGGATGGCCTGAAAATGTTTTGTAACGAAATTGTGTTGGATATATAGAAAAAAAGGAAATCAATAAGTTCTTTCCGAGAAAGTGACAATCATTATAATTATATTTTCAAATAAAATATACAGGGTATCTGTAAAAGGTTCGGACATGGCTCGGCTGTGGACTCCTGGGATAGAAACAAGTTGATTTAGGCCAACTTACCTATATCCAAAATCGTCTCGTTGAGTTGAATATACATCCTATACAAACTGATCAGATAAATTTCAGATCAGATATGTATTGTCCAATCTGAATTTGTGAATCCTCATAAAACCTCTCAACATACCATTGAAGTCATAACTGTATATCCTTATCAACACTTATGAATTCTGGAACACATCCAGCCTCAGCTTGACCCATAGGATACGTTTCATTTCGAATCAGTATTGTCTTTTCAAACTACAAAAATCATCAGAACATACACATCTCATACAAACTAATTATTCACCATCCAGATTAGACATGTATTGTCTATAAAAACTCGTGAATCCCCATACAGAAATAGCGCATCATTCATCTCAACATATGAATACAGTCATAACGGTAAATCCCTATCAACACTCATGAATCCTCAAACAAATATTTCCTCATAAGGTACGTTTCATTCCAGATCAGGATTGTCTTTCGAAAACTCTCAAATTCTCAGAACATACATATCTCATAAAAACTGATCAGATGCATTTCAAATCAGACATGTATTGTCTAATTTAAACTCTTGTATCCTCATACAGCAATCCCACATAAAACCTCTCAACATACCATAGGAGTCATAATGGTATATCCTTATCAACACTCATTAGTTTTGAAAGACATCAAGCCTCAGCTTGACCCATAGGATACGTTCCATTTCAAATCAGTAATGTATTTCCAAACCCCAAAAATCCTTAGAACTAACACAACTCATACAAACTTATTAGATATCATTCAGATTAGGCATGTATTGTCCAAAACTCGTGAATCCTTACAAAGAAATAACGCATGAAACATCATAACATACGAATACATTTATAACGGTATATCCTTATCGACACTCATGAATTCTGGAACATATATTACCTCAGCTTGACTAATAAGATACGTTTCATTATAGATCAGTTATTACTTATAAGAAATTTCGAATACTTGAAACCGATAGAATCAAGGCAGCAGTTCCCTATTGGATATCATAATTTATCGAACACTTTTTACCCTTACAAAAACCCATGAAATACGTTTAAGATTATATCTATAGTGTCTTTTAAAAACTTATGATTACTCAATAATTATTTACCGCATTCAAGCTGATAAGAAACCTATAATTTTAGAACCGTGTTTTCATATTTGAGCTCATAAACCTAGAAACTAGTTCAGTCTTATAAACACTCATTGGACACATTTCAGATTAGGCATTCATTGCCTAATTGAAACTCGTAAATTCTCAGTTATTCTGAGTCACATGAATGCTGATAGAAATCGCATTAAATTAGATAAGGAATTCCTTAGTGAAACTCTAAAATCTTGAACTATTTTTTTCCCGACGATACCCAATAGAATTCTATTTGTGAATTCCTACACATTTCTCATATATACTAAGGCGCATGAATGTTTATAGAATACTTCTCCAATTGGAAGTGCAATATCTTATTGAAGGTCATAGTCTCCTCAAACCACTTGTGCCTGATAAAAACTCTTATACTCCATATTTGTATACGCTTATAAATCACATATACTTATGGAATATCATTAAACCTTTTAGAAAGTTCATGTGCCAGAGATCATGTACTCATACGCTACAGAACTCGGTTATATATCCTTATTGATACTCATATTTCGTCTATATATCTTCATGAGACTTCATAAGGTATTTTTGGCAGGGAACCCCCAAACATAACGTCAATTGACAGTCATATGCCCAAGATCACCTTCCGCCAACGTTATAAGAAAGATTTTATTGGGTCTCAACACCATCAAGAAATGTGCTCCCGAACTAACACCTGTTCTCTGCAAGTTGTTCAACTACGCTCACAAATTAGGGATATTTTCGTCCAACTGAGAAATTGCGAGAGTACAACCAGTTCCCAAAGAAAGAAACTACAGACCGATCGCACTGCTATCTATCATTTCAAAGATCATGGAGGAAGGTTGATAGGCAATATGACTTCCGTCATCAGAGATCAGCTGGTGACCTGGTTGCTCACGTCTCACATATATGGCAGAAGTCTATTGAAGAATCTAATGAAACCTTAGCCGTGGCACTTGATATCTAAAAGGCATTCGATCGAGTCTAGCACCACGGACTCCTCGCCAAGCTTCCATCTTTGTTCTCTGGTAGCTAGTTTTCTCTCAAATAGGTATCACCATGTAGTGGTCGACGGAGTTTCATCAGACTCTCTTATCATAAATGCTGGTGTTCCGCAAGGATCAATCCTAGCACCAACACTATTTCTACTCCATATCAACGATTTGTTGGAAGCGACTTCATGTCCGGTACACAGTTTCGCGGATGATGGTACACCTCATACCGCCTTCTCTTCCAGGGCTCCAATACCAGCCAGGCAAATCAGAAACGAACAAGGAAGAAATGTTGACAACATTAATATGGACTTGAAAATAGTTCTCGAATGGGGATCCATTAACTTGGTAAATTTCAATGCAAACAAAACACAAGCATGCCTCTTTTCTAGAAGAACAGATCTCCCTGTTTCCAAAATGAGCCTGTCCTCCAAAGACATTTATTTCGATGCTTGGTATTACTTTCGGCAATAACCTCCTTTGATAAAATCACGTGAGATCAATTGCTAAAAGTGCATCCCAAAAACTTGGTTTTCTGTTACGGACCAGGAGGTATTTCACTTCCAGTCAGCTGCTTATGATCTACAAGGCACAGATCCGACCTGTCCTGTAATACTGTTTCCATATTTGGAGTGCAGCACCCAAACATACCCTGAAACTGTTCGATTCTGTCTAAAAAAAGGCAATTCGTCTCGTGGGTGATGCCTTGTTCACAGATTCACTCACTTCTCTGGAACACCGTAGAAAAGTTGGCGATCTGGCTCTTTTTTATAGATATTTTCATGGACGATGCTCTTCTGAAATATCAATGATTGTTCATCCCTTGGCAGTCCCAGCAAGAATAACCCGTCGAGTTGAGGCTCCGCACCCCTGCGTGTTCCCTTTGGGGATCTGGAGAACTTCTCCTTCCAAAGACTCGTTTATTCAACGAACAGCAAGGCTCTGGAACATTACTATACCTTCCGTTTGAATATTTTATTCCATGTGAAGGCTCAATGAGAATCACTCTTCAACAATGACGTATATTTTGATTATTTTTCTTGGAGCGCACGCAAGGAAATTACTATGATGTTCGAAGAACATCGTGTATACCTGAGGGGGATATGGAGAAAAAGTAGGTGAATATTGATTTCATTTAACTTTTGGATGTCCAGTTCTTGGGAATTCTTCTATTGGCAATGATTCCATATAATCGAGTGGAGTTAGTTGAAGGTTTCATCAGTACACTCTGAGTTAAGAACTATTCCTTTCAGAATTCGAACGGAAATATTTAGAATTGTTTCATTGACATCTGGGATTGACATGATCATTATGTGGATCATGTTCACGTTAGGGTCATCAAGTTGCAAGTTGAGTTTAGTACGTTCAATTCATCAAGTGAGATTCTTGGAGCAAAAGAACTTCAATTTTATTTGTCAATAAATAATGTTGAATGCCACTAGGTATACTGATGGAGCATTTACAATAAATCCTAATAAACACAAGGCTGAATTGATGATTATATATTTTGTTATGAGATGAATTGCGACTCCAACAAAACATTAGTGACACTTTCTGAAAATATCATCAAAATATACCCAGATATCTCCGATCTAATTGAGAACTGACGGCCGACTATCGAAATGTAATGCCATCCTGGCGTCGAGATATCCAGGCGGCTGCCAGCCGGCCGTAATACACATTACCGGCAATTGAATTTTTGACTCAGACATGCTACAGCAGCAACGAATTTCGATGCACTATAGCCACCAACGTATATGCACCTGCAAATTCGTATCAAGGAGGAGTTTTTTTCGAGCACCTTTCAAGTATCTGACAGCGAACTACAAACTCTGCACATTAGTAGTTCGCCTGTTCCATACCTATTTTCTTCTCAGTTCTAATGAGGATGATGACTTATTTGTGGTAGCAGAAGAAAATCAAGGGGCTCAAGGCCATATTGTCAATAAAGAGATTGATACCATCAAACAGATTACGGTTAACAACACTAGTGTTCATTAACATTCCCAGTCAACCTCCATGTCTCTTCTATATATATAAAATTCTCAATGAACTTTATACTTTCAGTATAGCAAAACTCTTTGAGAATTTGAGCATTCGTATCTCTTTCAAAACTACTTCGAATCTCAAACCGATTTTTGTTAATTCTGAGGACATGTTTTTCCTCAATGAAAAGTCAGGTTGGTTATGAATGTAATTGCAATGATTGTTAGGCTGCTTATATATTGGCCAAACAGGTAGACGTCTTGATATTCGTTTCTCTGAACATAATAGAATCATCATCAAATTCTTGTCTGCAGTTGATCCTAATCCATCATTTTTGTTTGCCAATCACATTATAGACTCCAATCACTGCCTTGTTGTCAATATTGATTCAGATATTCTTCATATCTCTGATAAGAAACCTAGGTTGAATCATCTTGAAATCATGGAAGTTCAGAAATGCTTCAACAACCAAGATGTTTTATGTCTTAATGATCTGATTAATTCTGAACGTAACCATATTTTCCGGACTATACATTTTCCATACTTTTTTCACAGTCCGGCGATAGAGTACAACTCACTTTGCAGACTCCATTGTGAACCACGAACAGTTTACGATTCCCCTGAGTCTTGACATCTGTCGGAATGCCGACGTTGGAATACATCACGTGGGCAGAACGAGTCAACCATGGCTGGGATTAACTTTCTGTTAAATGGCATTAGTTTGGCTCCTGACTTCTCAGTGTGACCCCCTTCTCATAGTCTCCGCTAAAACAGTGATTATACTACAGGGACGGGTCCAAATTACTATTCGGCTTTTTTCCCTCTTTGTTAGGTATATATTCCACACGTTGGGAATGTGTTTTCTGCCTTTCTATATAATAATTATGAGTTTTTCTTCTTCCTGGAAGAAATGTTTGCGTTTCATCACCATTATTTTGGAAACACTAGATTCTGTTTTGATCTATAGATTCTTTCTCGTGAAAGAATAAACACGGTGTTGTTGAGCTAAATAAATTGAATTCGAAACCTCAGAAGGCTCGAGGTATCTGGTATACTCTCAAATACATAGTCCAATTGGAGACAATATTGTGATAATTATGAGATTTGGGGCAAGACCTTTTTCCCCACCTAAAATTTTCCTTATAATAAAGAGGGTATCCCGAAATTACATAGAGGTACTTCTACTGGAATACATTCTCGAAACTGTTTGTGATAAGATAAACAAATTTTGTGCAGGTTCCTTATACTTTGTTATGCATGATTCAGAGATGTCAAAAATATTTTGATATTTCGTTTAGGCACAATGGAAATCCCTCTGACTTCTTCTCCAAATTTTTTTGGTCATGCAATTTTCACCAGTTTGATCAGGCAATATGAAAGTCTCTTCATACACATATATCTACTCAAAAATATGGTAGGTACTCTTGTTTAGTTCCGATAGCATTCACTGTTTTTGAGATTTCAAAATTCTGCTTCGTAACTTCTGTATGTATATGTGGAATGGAAATATATTTTCTTTTTCGATGGGGTATATATAATATACTCACCATAATCATTGTTCGATCAATTTGTACTATTGCAGCTTTGATATTTTGAATCGAAACATCAGAGGTAGATGTTGCAAGAAGGTATTGTCACAAACTGTAGGCGGGGGTTGCCTAAGTTGTGTTCTAGATCCATTAGAGAATGAACTTCAACAGTGATAATGATAAATAATACTCAAAAAAGGTTTTCAAACGAAACATACACACACATTTATTCTTGGCATAAATGAATAACAATTAATGAAACCTCAACTTACCCTATATGTACAAAATTAACTGATATTTCTGGGAGCCTGAGGAAGGGCATCTTCTGTTCTGCCCGATCTCCGAAGATTCGGGCACAGTGGCAATTTCACAGACTTACAATCGGTAGAACTCAGACTTCCCTAACTCGTATAACGAAAACAGAGCTAGAGCTCGAACTGTCAGTTGAACTCGAAGCCTTACCGGTAGTCGAACTGGTAGTCGAATTGTCGAATCCGCTTCCTCACGTCTTTTAAATAGTTGTCTTTATTTTCGGAAACGTGACAGTAAGGAAATCAGGTCGATAGTCCAGGTTCGTTGAAGTCAATGTCACGCCTGTGTTTATGTTCAACTATGGAAAAAAGTTCGTTCAGGATTCGAAAACTTTGGAATTAATAAACAAAGACGCGACCGTTCAATGACTCCGAACCTTGTATGAATTTGAATGAAAAATAACCCTATTCGTGACAGTATTTTTCAACAAAGCATCCCTTTTGGAAATATTCGGACCTCTCCAAAAAAAAAATAGACAATTAACATCTACGATGTTGTGATATGAAATATCAAGGATGTAATGAAATGAGAAATTCAGAAATAATTATAAGTACCCTATTGAAAAATAGTACATGATGGAAAAAATATCGGGGGTACTGTAAAATAACTAGTACGATTATTGGACATAGCCCTCACAAATTGATAACTGTACACACGCGTTTCAGGCTTTCGGACCTCATCATGAGTTGTTTGGTCTCCTACCGAGTGCTGCCTTATCCTTTGCACTTTCTTTCTTTCACCGTACTGACGGGGGCCGTCTCCATTTATTTTGATATTTATACAAACATATGACACACACAAGATATTGTTTGTCATAGAGATAGTACCAGGCCCACTTCACAAGTGATACATGAAAAATCGCTAGGAAATATCGAACTATAAAGCATATTGCATTTGTTTTGCTTCATCTACTTGGCAAAAAAGACTGGAGACTTGATCAGGAGACTTCTCAGGAACGTAATTGAAGTAGCCCTGTCTATTTCATTACCATGAATGATTGTTCAATAATATGGTTCTCCACGTTTAATTCAACTATAAATCATTTTCACAATGGAATACAATGATTAGTAGAGCGCTTACTAGAGACGGATGAGTTTCTGAATCAATGATATTTGATTGCTTACCTGAAGGCAGGAATATCGTTTATTGATATAATAACGAACAAGATATTCACCATCAGGAAACTTCCAGTAATGAATGGAAATGATAGATTTGTGAGGAACTTGCGAGCTTGACAATCATTCGTGAAGAAGATATTGTTTGTCATATAGAAATAGCCATCAGGTTCACCTCACAACTAATAAATGAAAAATCCCTCAGAAAGATCAAACTATACAGCATGTAGCAATTGTTATGCTTTAACTAAGTAGCAAAAAACACTGAAGACTTGATCAGGAGACTCCTAAGACGTAATTGGAGTAGTCCAGTCTATTTACTCACCATAAATGATTGTTCAATAATAGTTTCCAACTTTTTATTCAAATATGAATCATTCGTACACTGAAATAAATACAACGATTAGCAGGGCTCACTAGATCGAGTCGAATGAGTTTATGAAACACTGATTTTTGATTGCTTATCTGAAGGCAGGAATATCATTCATTACTATAATAACAAACTCATCATTCATGAAATGTTAGGTTGAGCGTTTGAATGGTTATAGGTATGATTCGATTCAAATTATATATCATTATTCTCAAATACTTTGGGAGAATTTATGGAGTATGAATAAAAAATCTCACAGAGGCAGTAAACGCTGAAACTGTCAATAATCTATAAACTGATGGTTTGTTATTCTCACTTATGATATCAAATATTTCACAGCTATCCCTCATGTCATCATCACTAGAACTAGAGGTAGGTACCACAGCTTGGTGTTTCTGATGAATCAGGATCACGATGTGAAAATATGCCATTCTATTCCATCATTAAATTCAATGTTAGAAGAGAATATAATAATATGAGTGGTGGAAATAAAAAACCAACAAAACAATACATCGAAAATCAAAAAATCACAGGTTGTGGTTATGTTTTGCTGCCATTGTAACAGTACTTCCGAAATCGTTCCGAAATGAAATGGGAGGGGACGACAACATAAATACAAAACTGTTAGCTCTCTACTGTGACAAAACGTTACATGATCGCAATACTTGGGTTCGAGTACAGGTCCACGTCACATGCTCCTTCCATCGCAGTTGCGATAGTGGTAAAGAATGCGATTCGTGGTTGCGGAACTGACGAGTACCTCCTCGAATTCTTCCGTTGGAATCGAATACAACCGAGTACTTAAGAGAATCGAATACTCAGCTATTCTTTTTACTCGAGTACCCCATCACTAACTGACGCTTCTATCACGAGGCTATCTGGTCTAGGAGGAATAGATCCGAGAATGATTGATAAAATCATGCAAGCTTCGACAGTACGATGCATTGTTACGTCACATCTGGATGATCATCCGGAAATTATCGCAGTAACATCAATTTTAATCCGACAGGAAAAATATTGCAAGTTGACGTTGGATTATTTGGCACGTAATCGAAATCGGTTTTTACGCTCAATTGTCCGACTATCTGATTCCGGAATGCGAATAACAATGTCAGTATTGCCGGTTCATCAGGAAGAGGAAAAATTGATTTGGACAGATGCATGGACGCAGTGATGAAAATGGATGTCTTTCATTTCCTTTTTGATCAGGACTCATTAGCGGATCTACATAAGGGCTTATGGGCTGCAGCCTAGGGTTCCGTGGATACGAAGGGCCTCCATCAGCCTCTATTGAAAACAATGAGCAACAGTCTATAGAACAAAATTAAATTTGGAAATTATCTCATTGCTTCAAAATTTGTATGACAGTAAAACAGATTACCTCTGTGCATTAATTTTGCAATAATGTCTTTCAGTTGTTGTTTTCGTGTCTAGGAAAATGGTTATCTTATTAGTTATGCAACCAACTAGTGTTATCAATGAGTGCGAAAATGTGAATATTTCAAATCAATAATCGCTTTATGCATATACCAGTTGGTTACGAAATTTTGAGTCGACCATTTCCAATGAATAAAATTTGGTTCGCAAGTTCATCATTCATCCGGGAACTACTAACAATCACCCTTTAGTTATGAAAACCAACTAGTCACTGACTTTATAATGACATTTGACATTTATCGAAATTATCAACAAGCAAAATTGATCCTTCTTGTGCTGAAAAACATAGATTGAAATCAGATCTGAAACGTTGAAATGATAATTTTGAATGCGATATATAATTCTAAAAATACCGATAACTATCAATATAACGATAACTATCGATATATCGGGTACTATGGATATATAATTATTGATGTATCGATTGATATCGATGAATCGATAATCCCCGATTGCTTCGCAATACATTGGAGAAAATTCATTTATCTTATTAGTGTGAACCATAGACTCCTTCGTATTATCCAGACAAAAGTTATAATGCTTTTGATATTATTCTAATTTTGTGATGACTTGACTCCTTCGTATTATCCAGACAATAGTCATAAGGTTTTCGAATCAATTTTGATTTCTTTCATCAGGTTTGTTCAGGCATGAATGGTAATTTATTATACAAGGAAAAAAAAATTGTAGATTTCAGCTCCAGGTTGTGTTGTCTCCCGACGCGTAGCGTATCGTGAGCTAAAATCTAATGATTTTCCTGTGAAAATAATACACTATTTTTTCTTGACAGGGAAAGGGGCCGAATCAATATTGAGAAGATATTACATTATATCGAAATCAGAAAATCATCGACGTAAAATTTGGAAGTTTTCAACAGGAATGACACCTGGTAGGTAGGTAGGAAGGTAGGTAGGTAGGTATAGGTAGGCACTATATCGATATATAATTCCAAAAATATCGAGATATCGTTGTTCCGATGAATATCGAGATAACTATCGATAAAATCGATATATATCGATATATGTGAAATCAAATATCGCAGAGCTCTATAGTTGCCTTTGCCTCAATCGTTCGTTTTGAGACAAATTGATCGTTAATATGGGTAAGATCGAATTCGTGAACAAACTTATTATACGAAGAAGAGGAAAAAACATTTCATTCCCCTCTTTCCCTTTTTCTACCTCGTATCTAGTACTAGTACATCAGACGAAATGTTTACTAGTTGATGGTTATATTTAGGTCGAGCCCCCAAGTGGAAAAGAATATGATTGACTTTTTTGACCATCGCATACAATGGTTCACAGCACGTCACATATTACACAAAATATTGAGAAAAAATAAGTAAAAAATTTGAAAACAATCAGGTCATTGTCAGGAACATTTTCTAGAACAAGAATAATTCAAAAATTCTTTCACGATATAAAAATAATTCTTCAGGAGTCGACATATCACATTAACTTTTGTCTTTCATTCAAGGAATGTATTCGTGAGCTCAAATTGTTATGAAGTTTCTAATTCAGGGAATTCGACTTCGACTTATCCAGCCCAAAACGTTGTAGAGCTTTTTGGTTTTCTGATCTCGTTTCTCATTTGTGAGTATTTGACGAGGAATTATAAATCGTTTTTTCAAAAAGTTTCATATATATTATGTAAATGTATTGTAGTGTCATTATTTTCATATCAGTAGAAAAGGGACGACAGTGTTCTCTGAGTTCGACTCCAGCCAGAAGACGAATGGCCTCCTTCTGGGATCTGAAGATGTTTGGCGCATTGCTGGAATAGAATGGTTCCATAGCTGATACGGCAGTGAAATAGATGTCGAACAGCACTTTAACAAAACTCCTTCATCCATGGAACGGCTAGGCTCTGGAATTCATTGCCTGAGGAAGTATTCCCAACAACATATTATCTCCAGAAGTTCGAGAAAAATTCCAATACCTACCTCCTACCCCTATCCTCCCTAGGAACGCACGATGTTCTTTGAATATTATAGGGATTCCCTTCCGTGCGCTCCAAGCGAAAAAAAAATATATTTGCCTTAGTAATTCTGAACATATCTCAATTTTCTTGAGAGAAATATTGTACTTGAGAGCTCGCTGTTCAGTTTTTTAGTATGAAAATGCCAGCTTAGAGTGTCATCGAATGTTATTCCAAAAAGTAGGTCCATGGTCCGCCCCTAATTTTGATGGTCGATGGAAAAAAACGTACCAATCTATCAATGTCAGAATACCATGTGTGCATACTACATAGTATGGACATGATTTGTTGAATGTGAATTTTTTTGATTCGCTTCTTTGAAACACGCCTATACAGGGTGTCCCGAAACTGGCCTGCCAAACTTCAACTGCGGCTTTTTTTATCCAAAATAGAAAGTTACGACCCCCTGAAAGGAGGCTCCTGACGATGATATTTCTTGAGCATTTCTGAATCTCCATGTGATGAGAAGATGCAATTTGTGTATACTTCATCAAATATTGCTCTCAATTTCTCATACGCATATTTCTCGACAATTTAATCTCGGATTATGAAAATCCACACATCTACAGAAAAAAGGTACTCATATATGTTCCGTAACGATCAGATGTATCATTATCGAGTAACATTGCAATAAGTCGTAGTGAAAATGGAGAAAAATGTTCAAGAATTGTAGAAGTCATCATTTCCTAATTCATGTGTTTTCATGAGAATGATGAAAAATAAGTTGTTGATTTTTTTATAGCCACTCTGATTTGAAAATTGGCAACGTTATGCATAAAACGGGTGTATCAATATTTTCAAATCGATTTCACTCGAAAATGATACTTCTGAATGAAAAAACCTTTTTTTGTGGATTTTTATATTCAATAATAATGATAATAATAGGTCTTTATTTCCCATAACAGGTACAACAGAAGAAAAAACAAAAAACAAGAATAATAACAAAATATACAGGCATGGGAAAACGCCGAAGATCAGGTGGCCAGTGTAGCATGTACACAATACACAGTACACATACCTCTGTTATTATTCTTGAGCGAAGAAAATAAATCTAAATTCTTGAGTCATACATACATACATCACTTATAATTATTATTTTTAATCCCAGAGAAAACAAATTGAATCCTATTCACAATACCCATAATTAGTAATGTTTTTTTTTCATTCAGGAGGTATTTCGAGGTTGAATTGTCAAAAAGTATTCATACAAAAAAGTTTGAGCAGTATTTAATGAAGTCTTACCCTGTATTTCACACTCCTGTAGGAAATTTTCGAATCATTTTCTGTTTGCCGCATTGAGCATGGAAAGTTTAGCTCTTGTATAAAAATTGCATCATTTCATTATGCGACCTTTCGGAAATATTCCAGAAATATCACCAGGAGCCTCCTTTCAGGGGGCCGTTAGCACCCTTAGGAGACATTTCTCGGCTCATTTTCATTAGAAATTTTCCTCCGACTTTCAGTCGTAGGATCCGCTGGTGAAGTTGGGCACGCTAATTTCGAAACACCCTGTATACAGTGTGTCTGACCCTTCTAATGGAAACACCCCTGTATCTAACGTAACGGAAGATCCTGAAAGTTGCAGGGAGCGAGAGATATACCAGAAATACACTGTATGACTGAGATATGTCATCTTTAGTGATATACACTGCTCGCCAACAGTCATGGAACCATCCAGGTTTCCGAAAATTTATATTGGGAGGTAAGATAGGTTGAGAATCAACTTCAGATTTTCAATCGAGCCGTCCAATTTCATAACTCTTTTCTGAAGAATTTCATTTCTGAGATTTGAATTTTGTCTCCTTTTCAAGGAAGCAACCTCGTATTATACGTAATTATTGTGGTAGCGTTCTGAAATTTGCAGGAGGAACCAATATTTCAGAGATGTACCTGCAATTTTCAGAATCCACTAAATACTTCCGATTGATTTGAAATTTGGCATGTGTACATTATTCTGATGAAAAGGAATAATGCCATGCTTGTTGAACAAAAAATACGATGGCGACTCCGAAATGGCGGACGATTTCATTCAAAATTGGTATCTGAGGATTTTCAAGGCTGGAGATTATGATTCGTCTAAATTTGGAAATTCAAGATGGCGGATAGAATATAATGGCAGACGCGGTTTGAAATTATGTTCAGATTTTATTCAAAATCGCTATCTGGGGGTTTCCGAGGTTAGAGATTAGGTTTCTTTGTCGAAATTAGGAGATTCGAAATGGCGGATTTAATGACGAACGAGCTTTGTAATTGTGATCCGATTTTATTCTAAATTGGTATCTGAGGATTCTCCAGGTATTCTCACGTCACAATAGAGAAATTCAAAAAGGCAGATTCATCATGGCAGAATAGTTCTGTAGTTATGATCAGAGTTTTTCCAAAATTTGTATCTGGGAGTTTTTGTGGTCGAAGACGGTCGGAGATTATGATTTTTTTGTCGAATTGGGTACTTACGAATGATTCAAAGAAAAATACGCTATCGTAGTTAGCCAAACTGATGAATATATAATAATTTGTAGTTTGAAAAACTGAAGACACATGCACGCTATCATAGATAGCAGAACTAAAAACTAGTACAGAATAAATAGTGGCTGAAAAGAATGAATGAACAAGCTTTCATAGATAGCCAAACTCTCAAAAGAAGTAGTGAATGGAATGATGAAAGTGTGCTGATTCATATATACACTTCATAAAGAGAAAAATCCCAGAGAATCTGAAATAACTCATTTTCATTCATTCATTTTTCATTACATTTTCATTTCATTTTCATTTATTGCCAGAAAAAAAGAGAAAATTGTACAATAAAACATATTGAGTGGGTCAATACAGTTGATATTACATTTAACTGCAATACATGAGATAAATACACTGATACCTACGCCGTTGTCCTTGATATTACTTGATAGTTTACAAGATATGATGATCTGTGAGTAACCTTACCAATTGTATTATATCAATGCGGAGAACTGTTCTATCTTATTTAAACCATATTATGTTTATTTTCATTCCATATATCTACTTATGTATAAGTTTTGACAAAATCAATTGTTTTTAAACAATAAATACATTTACTGGCATCTTCACAAGGCAGCAATATACCTGTGTGTGAAGGATATAATCATAATTATACAAGTAACTATGTAGAGAGGGTGAACAAGATTCAAAACGTGGAAACAAGAAGAAGATTATATATACATTATAAAAGTATTAATATAATTTTGAAGGTCACCTTGACTATTTTGGATGGTATGGAGTACATATTTAAACTATTACCTGATTCAAAAGATTTCCTTCACGCAATAATTTCAAATATCACTTGAACTACTGGTTTGAACAACTAGGTATTCATTTGTTGTCCAGTATCACGAAGAAATTATATCCCATTTCAGAATATTCCTCATAGGTTTTTATTAATCTGGAAATCTGCTTCAAAATGGAAATTTTATGTTGCTCATTTGGGACATCATGAAATATTCATGAGATTTTTTGATTCACTGAAACTTCATAAAATCTACAGTTTTTCTTGTTGTTGCTACACTTTCCTGACAAATTGGAAATATCTTAGAATTCGCATTAGCTATGCTAATTGCTCGTCGTTCATGCTCATAAACAAGCCACAAAAATAAGTCATTTCCACTTCATGAATATCAGCATAGGTAATTACTTGTTTTTCACAAATTCCAGATCATATATGGTATATCATACCAAATAATTTGATTTGAAGAAACACTTTCTTTCATTACCTGTAAATTCGTGAATAAATATGATCAGCAAAGTGAAACGACTTCCCTGAAAAAAGTCGAGTCAGGTTTTTTTTATCAAAGAGAATCGTCATCTAATTTGGCTCATGAAGGTCCCCAATTGCTGCAGCTTTGGCCTTTGAAAGCTACAGTGAAAGTCGAAGCTCACTTGTACAGACTTTGATCAGTAGAGACCAATAAGGGCAAATTGCTTAGAACGAGAGGATGGGAAAAAATACATGTGGAAATCAGAACGAAAACAGAATGATAGATCTCTTCAACCGAATTGATTAAGGTGTTTGTGAAATTTCTGACAATGTGTAGACGATTGTTCCAATTGCTTCTCATTGCAAATGGATCTGTTCAAATAATACCTCTTTGACTCAACTACAGTGTGTTATAATTTGGTCACACTTTCGTATTCCTACGGCGATTTCGAACATCATTTCCTCATGATATATTACCCAAAGTCATCAACATTATCGAGCAAAAAAAAGATCAATCAAAATTTGCTCTTGGGTTTATGATAAATTGACATTCATCATACAGGGCGTGGAAAGAAATTCTGAATTGAGTCGCGATTAGAGGTCCATAAAAACCACTAGTTTCCATCGTTCAAGTTTGATCCCTCTGATTGGGTATGAAAGTATTGAAAAGGAATATTCTCTGATAAATTATGGACATACAAAAATGGATATATATATATTTATATGAAGCAATATATTGAGAATTCGCATTCTCTATGTGATGAGGATATCTACTCTTTTTCAGTTTATTCAATAGAAAACAACTACTTTCCTCGCTATATGCCACGACGAACATTGAATTATATCTATCGAACACACACGATAAGAGTTTGAGAATGAAATATAAAAACTTCTGAAATTGAGAATTTGCATTCTCCTTCAGACAAAAATATGTATATGCACACATCATTCTGAATATTCAACAGAATACAACTACTTTCCTGGCTATTTCCCACGTCGAACATTGAATTATATCTGATGAACATTCGAAGGGAGAACATGAAAAATAAAGAATGAAATCCTCCGAAATTGAGAATTGATATTCTTCTTCAAATCGGATGAATAATGATGTATTTATAATGATTGGCCTACTGCATCCTACTGCAATCACATAAACAGAAAAATTGAAGAAACCGATTCGGGCATTATTTCACAAAAATTTAGATCATGGAAATCGAATCGAATAAGTCAGTAATAGTTCTATATCAATCTTTGAAACAATATCTCATATGGGGTGTTTTTCATCAAGATTAAATTTTTCGAATTATTGCATTTTTCAAGTCATCGTGTATAAATATTTTTATAAGGATTTGGATGATACCAGGCATGATGATGGTTTTAATTGAATCATCTAGCTACAGAGTGGAATAATTGACAAATAAAATCACTAGGGATTTAGATTTCATATCTAGAAATGGTAGAAAAGAGATAAAACTTACTAATACCTCTCAAAACATGACATCGTTAGATTATAGACAAGACAATGAAGGTAGTAATTATTTCAAACAAGTTCCGATTTTTGTACACTGAAAGAACGGTTTTGATTATAATAGAAAAAATATGATTAACTGTTACAAAATCCGTTATTGAAATATATAGCTTATTAAACGTTAGGAACAAATCATTTGTTCACACTCCTATGAATAAGCCTCGTGCATGTTTAAATTATGATTATTTCATGATAATATTCATTTATCACCTATCTGAGAATATATATTTCTTCACTCACACCAAACAGTATTTATTGATTCGGAATCTTTGTTTCAAATTACCAAATATTCATTTATAAGTAGGTACAGCATGAAAAGAAACATTTCATTGAGTATAAATAAATAACATGTTCGCTGATATAATTCAATGTCTTGATTCAATAAGAATTGCTAATTGTTTTACCACATTACCTGCTATCTTACCTCCAGTCGTGGATCACCCTGAGGGGGTCTTTCTGAGTCTGATATCAATAACGAATTTAGTAACAGTTCATCAAACTATTCGATCAGGGCTGGTTGCGTATAAACCTATTACCTAATGTATATAATAATATAGTACTCTCTTTCAAATTCATGCAAAGCGAATAATATCAGAAAATCCTCATGCATAATACATATAGGCATTCGCATCTATACTTACGTTCAAAATGTTCAAATATTGATTGATTAGCACCACATGCACCACTGTTCTTCTGAGAACATACTGAATGTTGTATACTAGAGGATGCACTGATAGTCGTCTGACATTTTTTTTTCATATGTGATGTCGTATACCTGTATGAAATTATCTCAAGACGCTAATTGTAGACGTGAATATACATGTCCAAATGTGAACAAATTCGAACTGTCATAATATAAGGGTATGAACTAATATAATCATCACACTTCATAACTTCCGCGTTGGTCGAAATCGAATGAAAATCAGCGACGATATCAAAAAGATGCTCACGCGATATAAGATGGAAGCTAAACTAAAATAATGGCCCATGCGCATGACAGTTTTTAATTATTACAAAATCGATTATTATAATTACCAAACGGAGGATGGAATGAAATATCCATCGTTATCCTTTATATAACGTATAATGAACAAATTTATTATAATAAATGAACACATCTTTCTCTGTTTGTGATCTCCGTCATTTCTTTCTCAATCATAAAATGTTAAGGATCTTCTCGAGTGTAATTCAATTTACTTTTTCAACTTTTTTTTCTCCTTCTCCTTGCTGTAAACCCGTTTTTGGAAGCAATAAAATTATTATTATTATTATTATTATTATTATTATTATTATTATTATTATTATTATTATTCATTCAAGTTCATGTAATTCCAGTCACGACCCTGCGGCCTCCGACGTCACGCAGAGTCGTGCTGGATGAAATCCAGTGACTACTCCTCACAGCCTGTGAGGTGAGTAATCACTGGGACCAAGTACCGTGTGCCCTGAGTAGACGCAATGATCCAAGTATGACGGCCTTCTGCATACCACCAGCCAGGATGTGTGCCTTATCACGGCACGCTGGGATTTTCTGGATCTCCGAGAGTAGCGTGTGTCGTGTGCCTCCTAGGGAGCCGATAATCAGGATGACCAATTCCACAGAATGGTCTGGATAGAGCCGGCGGAGTTCGAAGAGAAGATCTCGATATTTAGTCCGTTTTTCCGTTTATTATTATTATTATTATTATTATTATTATTATTATTATTATTATTATTCATTTAAGTTCATGTAATTCCAGTCACGACCCTGCGGCCTCCGACGTCACGCAGAGTCGTGCTGGATAAAATCCAGTGACTACTCCTCACAGCCTGTGAGGTGAGTAATCACTGGGACCAAGTACCGTGTGCCCTGAGTAGACGCAATGATGCAAGTATGACGGCCTTCTGCATACCACCAGCCAGGATGTGTGCCTTATCACGGCACGCTGGGATTTTCTGGATCTCCGAGAGTAGCGTGTGTCGTGTGCCTCCTAGGGAGCCGATAATCAGGATGACCAATTCCACAGAATGGTCTGGATAGAGCCGGCGGAGTTCGAAGAGAAGATCTCGATATTTAGTCCGTTTCTCCTCCTCCTTCAAAACGATGTTCGGTTCGGCTGACGCCGAAAACTCGATCACGAACATCGCTTTGGTTTGATGGTCGAGGAGGACTACATCAGGCTTGTTAGCTTGTATTTGCCTGAGGGTGGGGAATGAGAAGTTCCAATAAATTCGGCACCTCTCATTCTCCACAACGGACTCAATATCCCCAGGAGCATAGGGCAGCACTGGGGTCTCGTCTATTCCGTACGAGTGCCTCAAGTGATAATAGAGCACTCGCAATGCCGCATTGTGTCTATGGATATAGGCCGAGACTGCATACACCGTGCAAGAAGACAGCAGGTGCATAATTGTCTCGGGCGCCCTGCGGCAGGCCCTGCAATTTGTGTCACTTATTATTATTATTATTATTATTATTATTATTATTATTATTTTTATTATTATTATTATTATTATTATTATTATTATTATTATTATTATTATTATTATTATTATTATTATTATTATTATTATTATTCTGTTCATATAATTCCAGTCACGACCCTGCGGCCTCCGACGTCACGCAGAGTCGTGCTGGATAAAATCCAGTGACTACTCCTCACAGCCTGTGAGGTGAGTAATCACTGGGACCAAGTACCGTGTGCCCTAAGTAGACGCAATGATCCCAGTATGACGGCCTTCTGCATTCCACCAGCCAGGATGTGTGCCTTATCACGGCACGCTGGGATTTTCTGGATCTCCGAGAGCAGCGTGTGTCGTGTGCCTCCTAGGGAGCCGATTATCAGGATGACCAATTCCACAGAATGGTCTGGATAGAGCCGGCGGAGTTCGAAGAGAAGATCTCGATATTTAGTCCGTTTTTCCTCCTCCTTCAAAACGATGTTTGGTTCGGCTGGCGCCGAAAACTCGATCACGAACATCGCTTTGGTTTGATGGTCGAGGAGGACTACATCAGGCTTGTTAGCTTGTATCTGCCTGAGGGTGGGGAATGAAAAGTTCCAATGAATTCGGCACCTCTCATTCTCCACAACGGACTCAATATCTCCCGGAGCATAGGGCAGCACTGGGGTCTCGTCTATTCCGTACGAGTGCCTCAAGTGATAATAAAGCACTCGCAATGCCGCATTGTGTCTATGGATATAGGCCGAGACTGCATACACCGTGCAAGAAGACAGCAGGTGCATAATTGTCTCGGGCGCCCTGCGGCAGGCCCTGCAATTTGTGTCAGGGACCTCCATACCCATGACACGGCTACGGTAGACGAGAGTGTTGAAAACCCCATCCTGGCATGCCATGATGAACCCCTCTGTTTCCGATTTAAGCCCGCCTGACTTAAGAAAAGCGAAAGTCAGTTCTTTGGATAAGCCCCGGTCTTCAATGGTCTTGAAGTAGACCGAATGCATGGGCTTATCCATGTGAAGCTGCAGAAGCTTTTTTACTTCTGCAGCTTTGATGCGGGCTTTTCTCCGAGCGGGTTCTAGCTCAGTAATTGAGTCCTGAGCCTCGCGCTCGGAGTCGAAAATCAGAGACAATTCATCGGCTGCTCGACGTGCTGCCCTGAAAAGAAAAGCTCCTACTCCTGCCTCTTCATGGGTTTTAACCATTTGCAGAAGGGGATCCGAACTCCTGATGACTTTGCAGGCGCCATCCAGAACCATTCTGTTATGGAGATACTCCAAGCTCAAGAGTCCACGGCCACCCTGGTCTCTAGGTATGTACAACCGTGGAACGGACGAATTTGGATGCAGACTCCTATGGAGATGCATCATCTTGCGAGTACTTACGTCAAGTTGTCGCAGCTCGACTTGAGTCCACTTTATCACTCCAAATGAGTAAAGTAGGATCGGAACAGCAAGCATGTTAGTCGCAGCGACTTTGTTCTTCCCCGACAGTTCTGACGACCAGATCTGTCGGAGCCGCTGCCGATACTTGCTGCGGAGAGCGTCTTTTACCCGTTGTGCCTCCTGGATGTGAGTTTCCTCTACACCCAGGTAGGTGTACGTCTCTCCGGCATCCAGGTGGTGTAGGATGCTTCCGTCCACGAGCTGCGCGTCCTTGTCGTAGTTCTCGCATCGTCCTCTCTTGAGATGAACCAGTGCACATTTGTCCATCCCGAATTCCATTCCAATTGCCTGCGTGTACTCCTGCACCACCCTGAGGGATTGGTCCATATCCCTCTCACCAGAGGCATAAAGTTTGAGGTCATCCACATAGAATAAGTGGGTGACTTTATGCCTCCGGTAACTGGGTGGGCCGCAGTTGTATCCTCTGGTTTTGCGGAGCTCAACGGATAGTGGCAGAAGTGAGATGCAGAATAGGAGAGGGCTAAGGGAGTCCCCTTGAAATACTCCTCTCCTTATGATGACTGGCTCTGTCTGAACTCTCGCATTACCTGATGTTATAGTAAAGCGGGTCTTCCAGACCAGCATCAGTTGTTCTATGCATCTCACTATAGAATCGGGTACCGAAAGACATTTGAGCAAGTACACGAGTAACTCATGTGACGTTGTGTCAAATGCTTTTCGGTAATCGATCCAGGCCACAGAAAGATTCCGCTTGTACTGCACAGAGTCCTGTGTAATAGATCTATCTATCAACAGGTTCTCCTTGCAGCCAGCGACACCTCTCTTCGACCCACGCTGCTCAGAAATCCGTTGGTAAACCGGATCAACTACTAGGAGTACTCGCATGTACAAGATGCGTGTAAACAACTTGTAACATGCATTCAGGCAGGTAATTGGTCTGTAATTCTTCGGATTGGACAAATCTCCAGTCTTAGGGAGAAGCACGGTTCGCCCCTCGATAAACCACACTTATTATTATTATTATTATTATTATTATTATTATTATTATCATTATTATTATTATTATTATTATTATTTTAAATTCATATAATTCCAGTCACGACCCTGCGGCCTCCGACGTCACGCAGAGTCGTGCTGGATAAAATCCAGTGACTACTCCTCACAGCCTGTGAGGTGAGTAATCACTGGGACCAAGTACCGTGTGCCCTGAGTAGACGCAATGATCCCAGTATGACGGCCTTCTGCATTCCACCAACCAGGATGTGTGCCTTATCACGGCACGCTGGGATTTTCTGGATCTCCGAGAGCAGCGTGTGTCGTGTGCCTCCTAGGGAGCCGATTATCAGGATGACCAATTCCACAGAATGGTCTGGATAGAGCCGGCGGAGTTCGAAGAGAAGATCTCGATATTTAGTCCGTTTTTCGTCCTCCTTCAAAACGATGTTCGGTTCGGCTGGCGCCGAAAACTCGATCACGAACATCGCTTTGGTTTGATGGTCGAGGAGGACTACATCAGGCTTGTTAGCTTGTATCTGCCTGAGGGTGGGGAATGGAAAGTTCCAATAAATTCGGCACCTCTCATTCTCCACAACGGACTCAATATCCCCCGGAGCATAGGGCAGCACTGGGGTCTCGTCTATTCCGTACGAGTGCCTCAAGTGATAATAGAGCACTCGCAATGCCGCATTGTGTCTATGGATATAGGCCGAGACTGCATACACCGTGCAAGAAGACAGCAGGTGCATAATTGTCTCGGGCGCCCTGCGGCAGGCCCTGCAATTTGTGTCAGGGACCTCCATACCCATGACACGGCTACGGTAGACGAGAGTGTTGAAAACCCCATCCTGGCATGCCATGATGAACCCCTCTGTTTCCGATTTAAGCCCGCCTGACTTAAGAAAAGCGAAAGTCAGTTCTTTGGATAAGCCCCGGTCTTCAATGGTCTTGAAGTAGACCGAATGCATGGGCTCATCCATGTGAAGCTGCAGAAGCTTTTTCACTTCTGCAGCTTTGATGCGGGCTTTTCTCCGAGCGGGTTCTAGCTCAGTAATTGAGTCCTGAGCCTCGCGCTCGGAGTCGAAAATCAGAGACAATTCATCGGCTGCTCGACGTGCTTCCCTGAAAAGAAAAGCTCCTACTCCTGCCTCTTCATGGGTTTTAACCATTTGCAGAAGGGGATCCGAACTCCTGATGACTTTGCAGGCGCCATCCAGAACCATTCTGTTATGGAGATACTCCAAGCTCAAGAGTCCACGGCCACCCTGGTCTCTAGGTATGTATAACCGTGGAACGGAAGAATTTGGATGCAGACTCCTATGGAGATGCATCATCTTGCGAGTACTTACGTCAAGTTGTCGCAGCTCGACTTGAGTCCACTTTATCACTCCAAATGAGTAAAGTAGGATCGGAACAGCAAGCATGTTAGTCGCAGCGACTTTGTTCTTCCCCGACAGTTCTGACGACCAGATCTGTCGGAGCCGCTGCCGATACTTGCTGCGAGCGTCTTTTACCCGTTGTGCCTCCTGGATGTGAGTTTCCCCTACACCCAGGTAGGTATACGTCTCTCCGGCATCCAGGTGGTGTAGGATGCTTCCGTCCACGAGCTGCGCGTCCTTGTCGTAGTTCTCGCATCGTCCTCTCTTGAGATGAACCAGTGCACATTTGTCTATCTCGAATTCCATTCCAATTGCCTGCGTGTACTCCTGCACCACCCTGAGGGATTGGTCCATATCCCTCTCACCAGAGGCATAAAGTTTGAGGTCATCCACATGGAATAAGTGGGTGACTTTATGCCTCCGGTAACTAGGTGGGTCGCAGTTGTATCCTCTGGTTTTGCGGAGCTCAACGGATAGTGGCAGAAGTGAGATGCAGGACAGGAGAGGGCTAAGGGAGTCCCCTTGAAATACTCCTCTCCTTATGATGACTGGCTCTGTCTGAACTCTCGCATTACCTGATGTTATAGTAAAGCGGGTCTTCCAGACCAGCATCAGTTGTTCTATGCATCTCACTATAGAATCGGGTACCGAAAGACATTTGAGCAAGTACACGAGTAACTCATGTGACGTTGTGTCAAATGCTTTTCGGTAATCGATCCAGGCCACAGAAAGATTCCGCTTGTACTGCACAGAGTCCTGTGTAATAGATCTATCTATCAACAGGTTCTCCTTGCAGCCAGCGACACCTCTCTTCGATCCACGCTGCTCAAAAATCCGTTGGTAAACCGGATCAACTACTAGGAGTACTCGCATGTACAAGATGCGTGTAAACAACTTGTAACATGCATTCAGGCAGGTAATTGGTCTGTAATTCTTCGGATTGGATAAATGTCCAGTCTTAGGGAGAAGCACGGTTCGCCCTTCGATAAACCACTCAGGGATTTGCTGCTCTCCATTCAGCCAGCTATTGAATATCCTGGCTAAATGGTGGTGGGTAGAGGGAAACTTTTTCCACCAGAAGTTATTGATCCCGTCGGGACCAGGAGCAGCACAGTTCTTGGAGCCTTTGAGGGCTTCTCGAACCTCCTCAGTGGTTATCGGTTGGCGCAGTAATTCGGGCTCAGGCTCTCGGTATCTTCCGCAGAAGGTACCGAACTGCGCCAGGGCTGGAGTATCTCTGTTGAATGGATGCCTCACCTCGTAAATACTCTTCCAAAAGGTTTCCACCTGATCAGCAGTCGGCGGATTGTCAACCACACTTGGAGGCGGTTGAAATAAGCGAGAGGGCTTTTCGCGGAATTGTTTATTTTCCGCCAGCCCTCTCGCTCTAACTAACATCCGTATCCTTTCGAGGCAGTGCTGTTTTTTATTATAATTATTATTATTATCATTATTATCATTATTATTATTATTATTATTATTATTATTATTATCATTATTATTATTATTATTATTATTATTATTATTATTATTATTATTATTATTATTATTATTATTATTATTATTTGAGTTTATATGATTCCAGTCACGACCCTGCGGCCTCCGACGTCACGCAGAGTCGTGCTGGACAAAATCCAGTGACTACTCCTCACAGCCTGTGAGGTGAGTAATCACTGGGACCAAGTACCGTGTGCCCTGAGTAGACGCAATGATCCTAGTATGACGGCCTTCTGCATTCCACCAGCCAGGATGTGTGCCTTATCACGGCACGCTGGGATTTTCTGGATCTCCGAGAGCAGCGTGTGTCGTGTTCCTCCTAGGGAGCCGATAATCAGGATGACCAATTCCACAGAATGGTCTGGATAGAGCCGGCGGAGTTCGAAGAGAAGATCTCGATATTTAGTCCGTTTTTCCTCCTCCTTCAAAACGATGTTCGTTTCGGCTGGCGCCGAAAACTCGATCACGAACATCGCTTTGGTTTGATGGTCGAGGAGGACTACATCAGGCTTGTTAGCTTGTATCTGCCTGAGGGTGGGGAATGAGAAGTTCCAATAAATTCGGCACCTCTCATTCTCCACTACGGACTCAATATCTCCCGGAGCATAGGGCAGCACTGGGGTCTCGTCTATTCCGTACGAGTGCCTCAAATAGTAGTAGAGCACTCGCAATGCCGCATTGTGTCTATGGATATAGGCCGAGACTGCATACACCGTGCAAGAAGACAGCAGGTGCATAATTGTCTCGGGCGCCCTGCGGCAGGCCCTGCAACTTGTGTCAGGGACCTCCATACCCATGACACGGCTACGGTAGACGAGAGTGTTAAAAACCCCATCCTGGCATGCCATGATGAACCCCTCTGTTTCCGATTTGAGCCCGCCTGACTTCAGAAAAGCAAAAGTCAGTTCTTTGGATAAGCCCCGGTCTTCAATGGTCTTGAAGTAGACCGAATGCATGGGCTTATCCATGTGAAGCTGCAGGAGCTTTTTCACTTCTGCAGCTTTGATGCGGGCTTTTCTCCGAGCGGGTTCTAGCTCAGTAACTGAGTCCTGAGCCTCGCGCTCGGAGTCGAAAATCAGAGACAATTCATCGGCTGCTCGACGTGCTGCCCTGAAAAGAAAAGCTCCTACTCCTGCCTCTTCATGGGTTTTAACCATTTGCAGAAGGGGATCCGAACTCCTGATGACTTTGCAGGCGCCATCCAGAACCATTCTGTTATGGAGATACTCCAAGCTCAAGAGTCCACGGCCACCCTGGTCTCTAGGTATGTATAACCGTGGAACGGACGAATTTGGATGCAGACTCCTATGGAGATGCATCATCTTGCGAGTACTTACGTCAAGTTGTCGCAGCTCGACTTGAGTCCACTTTATCACTCCAAATGAGTAAAGTAGGATCGGAACAGCAAGCATGTTAGTCGCAGCGACTTTGTTCTTCCCCGACAGTTCTGACGACCAGATCTGTCGGAGCCGCTGTCGATACTTGCTGCGGAGAGCGTCTTTTACCCGTTGTGCCTCCTGGATGTGGGTTTCCTCTACACCCAGGTAGGTGTACGTCTCTCCGGCATCCAGGTGGTGTAGGATGCTTCCGTCCACGAGCTGCGCGTCCTTGTCGTAGTTCTCGCATCGTCCTCTCTTGAGATGAACCAGTGCACATTTGTCCATCCCGAATTCCATTCCAATTGCCTGCGTGTACTCCTGCACCACCCTGAGGGATTGGTCCATATCCCTCTCACCAGAGGCATAAAGTTTGAGGTCATCCACATAGAATAAGTGGGTGACTTTATGCCTCCGGTAACTGGGTGGGCCGCAGTTGTATCCTCTGGTTTTGCGGAGCTCAACGGATAGTGGCAGAAGTGAGATGCAGAATAGGAGAGGGCTAAGGGAGTCCCCTTGAAATACTCCTCTCCTTATGATAACTGGCTCTGTCTGAACTCTCGCATTACCTGATGTTATAGTAAAGCGGGTCTTCCAGACCAGCATCAGTTGTTCTATGCATCTCACTATAGAATCGGGTACCGAAAGACATTTGAGCAAGTACACGAGTAACTCATGTGACGTTGTGTCAAATGCTTTTCGGTAATCGATCCAGGCCACAGAAAGATTCCGCTTGTACTGCACAGAGTCCTGTGTAATAGATCTATCTATCAACAGGTTCTCCTTGCAGCCAGCGACACCTTTCTTCGACCCACGCTGCTCAAAAATCCGTTGGTAAACCGGATCAACTACTAGGAGTACTCGCATGTACAAGATGCGTGTGAACAACTTGTAACATGCATTCAGGCAGGTAATTGGTCTGTAATTCTTCGGATTGGACAAATCTCCAGTCTTAGGGAGAAGCACGGTTCGCCCCTCGATAAACCACTCAGGGATTTGCTGCTCCCCATTCAGCCAGCTATTGAATATCCTGGCTAAATGGTGGTGGGTAGAGGGAAACTTTTTCCACCAGAAGTTATTGATCCCATCGGGACCAGGAGCAGCGAAGTTCTTGGAGCCTTTGAGGGCTTCTCGAACCTCCTCAGTGGTTATCGGTTGGCGCAGTAATTCGGGCTCAGGCTCTCGGTATCTTCCGCAGAAGGTACCGAACTGCGCCAGGGCTGGAGTATCTCTGTTGAATGGATGCCTCACCTCGTAAATACTCTTCCAGAAGGTTTCCACCTGATCAGCAGTCGGCGGATTGTCAACCACACTTGGAGGCGGTTGGAATAAGCGAGAGGGCTTTTCGCGAAATTGTTTATTTTCCGCCAGCCCTCTCGCTCGCCTCTTCAGTGACTGTTTTGCAGCCACTAACATCCGTATCCTTTCGAGGCAGTGCTGTTTGATGGTGGATAGCACTGCCTCATTTAGTGTGTGATGGGTGCGACGTAATTTAGTGGCCATCCGTCGCACCTTCGATGTGAATGGCCTGTTGGCACTCACATAATCCATCACACACTGGATACGGGAAGTGTGTTGTCTCGCCGACTGGATCTTGGCTTCCATCTTTTGTACACGCCGATCGGCCCTCTCAATCGGTGAGACCGTTTGTATAGGTCTCTCTGGCAGAGAGGACCGAACCACGTCATACACGGCACAATTGATGTGCCAGATGTCAGCCCCTTCCGGAAGTGTTTCTTGAAGCGATTCATCCATCCTTGCAAGGTCTCGGGTCCGCAGGGCCTTGATGTTGAGTAGGCTCCTGCGGTTCCTGATTTCGCTCACCTCAGGAAGCACACGGTCCCCTCTCTCGTTGTCGAGCAGGATGGGTGGAGCGTGTTGTTCCTCCACACCATCTTCCTGCCGAGAAGGGACTCTTACGTATTGTCTAGCGCGTAGGTGAGATACATAATCCCGCAGATTTTGAGCGGTGAATGCTCCATGCTCTGGGTGTTGCTCAATCCACAGAGCATGCATCCGCCTCATGTATCCCCTACGCCCTGGATCGCTGCTCTCGAAGCACTGCAGAAGGTCGTCTCTCAGATCATCTGTCCACTCAAAGCGTCCATTTTCATCGCGGTCGTTATCAGGCTGTCCGTCCTGTTGGGCCCCACCACCTTGCCTTTGACCCCTATCCGGCTGGGGTCGGTTGTGGGGGCCCTGTCCTCGGTTGATTGGAACCAGAGTATTCGGACCTGCCAGGTGGTTAACCTAGCAGGCCCACGGCTGACATGCAAGGAGAAAAGATTTTCTCCTTCAGGGTGCGCTCTCGCTGCCAGTCCGATTTTGCACCCTCAGCTCGGAAAGGTGGTGTCGCTACTCACCATGGGCAAACCTTTGGAAGATTTGCCCCTCCTGCCTTATTATTATTATTATTATTATTATTATTATTATTATTATTATTATTATTATTATTATTATTATTATTATTATTATTATTATTATTATTATTATTATTATTATTATTATTATTATTATTATTATTATTATTATTATTATTATTATTATTGTTATTATTTTTCAACGTTTCTGCCTCTGCGATATCAGTATTACTTTTCTCAGCAGCTCTCATCAAAACGGTGAACTGATCACATTGGCTACATGTATCAGTTGTTGTATACCCAAATCCAATATTGAATTTCTTCTTGAACACCTCTGTATAGGACTGATGAAATATCATATGGGTAGGATTCATCTCCAGATGAAGTCTGAATATTTTTCCATGTTAATACGCTCTATAGTATCAGTTGTCAATTACTTGTGATTTTTTGGTGCAACGCCCATTTGTTTCAAATAACGCTGCAGGTACTTCAATTCACTTCTCAAGATACCATGCACCGCTAAAAAAAATTTTGCACAAACCTGGACTTCCTCGAAAGTGTTGACTTTTTTTATTGTCACTCGACACATGAAGCTGCTTTCGTGATATTTCGCTGAACGTTCCTGGGCTCTTGATCTACGCCTCTGTATTGTTGATTCCATACTGTTGAAATGGTTCAGAATGTCTTTTCTACCATTTTCACTCACTTTTTCCAAGCACTCGAGTCTTTCACAGTTACAAAACAGTCCAAATTCATGAGAATGTAGTCAAATATTTTCCATAACCTCATAGGTACCTTCTATTGAACTCAATATTCCTAGAACCCTCTGCCATTTCATTGTTCTCGACATGAAAGACAATGTGCCGTATCTATAGTTTACTTCGGAGACTGAGGATCTGATATATTCAGAGGTACCTGATTATCATCATTTTGAACAGTACTTGTTTATTACGTCTTCGGTTGGACATTCCCTGTTTCCTTTTAACACAGCATATCTGAATATTGTGACTGTCTTTGGTTCCTGCGGATCTGTTTGAACGACGTGATGCATTTGCGATCATATGGCAGGATATCAGCATAATGACCAAAAACGGACATTCCCCTTTTTCACCCGATACAGTTTATAAACATTCAGCGAAATGAATGAAAAAACAATAATTGCATCAATTACATTCGCTTCTCTTGCACCCCAGGCTTGCACCGACGTAATGAAGATGGCTCGTGCGATCCGAAAGAAAAGAGTTACAGGATACCAAGTCTATGATTCTACCGAATATCTCATCATAAATGAAATTCAATTTAGAGAACCTCTAAATTTCATATACAAATATTGGATTAAGTTCATTCCCTAAATCGTTCGTCCTATACCCTTATTAGATAACCATCATGATGTGAAACTCTCAGAGTCAAAGTAACTGACAAATTTCGAAATAATTATCATACCCTCAGGCGCTTCGAATTGAAAATAAGATAATATAGCGATTTCAGTCGAAGGAACGAACATCCACTTACTTCTTGCATTCGCCGGTATACTGAAACAAAGAGATTAGTTCTCACAAATTTATTCTACCCGAATTAAATGATTGTTCTCGTTTCAGTCCCTGAATGCTTCATAGTTCGGATTTGCTGAAATAGTCAAGAATCTCAAGTTCAATTAACACTAGTATTCATTCTCCAGCTCTCAGAATTCATTCTTTTCATTTCATTGAATCACTAGGGAAACTTTTGATAGTTGTCTTCCAGATTTTATATTTCGCATTCCTAATTTTAATTTGATGATAGAAACGGTCTAAGGCGGATCATAATACTAATGATATAGTTTTTTCACTGCACATAGATACACACATATAAACATACTTACAATATCTATATTATATTACTATGGAGAAGTAATATCCTCAATTTATTCAAATACGTGTTCAAGTTCAAATGAAAGGGGGAATATTAATTAATGTCATGATATTCATAAGATCTATGTGAGTATACAGTGTCATTCATAAAGTCGGCATCATATGGGAGAAACTTTTATTAATGACTTATTTTGGAATTCGAGTTGGACGTTAAGTTTTGCTTAAGAAAATATGAAAAATGGCCTACTCAATCAGGGTCACGTGACTTTCGTTACATGTTAAAAGTTACATTTTTTCAAATTAATCACTGAAAGTAGGCTTATTTGTTCGGATATCGAAAAAGTTTACTCGAAAAAGTTGTTTCTATTTCAATTTCACACATGCTCCTCGAATTCGATCTTCCTATTGCAATTTTAAGATTTTGATTTTTTTTTAATTTTTCGAAATTTATGTAATATTTGGAGAATTGTTGATTCCACGAAACTACTTCATACCAGTAGTTTTTATATGCTACTCACTTTCAATTACTAATTATCACTGATTATGGACAGAAATATGATTTTCTTCAGAAAATTATAATACCAGCTTTCAAATTCTGTTATAATTGATGCAAAGTTGATGTATCGTCAAGCATTTAGAACAAAAATTCATTTAAACTGATCTTTTCAGTACTGGAAAAATATTTTCAAATGAATTTCGTTTCTAAATGCTCGATTCAAACATAACAGAATTTTGATGTTATGTTTGCATCAAAGATAACAGAATTTTGAAGCGGAGATTATCATTTTCTGAAGAAAATCATATTTTCGTCGATAATTAGTGATAATTAGTAATTGAAAGTTAGTAGCATGATGAAACTACTGGTATGAAGTAGTTTTATCGAATTAACAATTTTTTCAATATTACAGAAATTTCGAAAATTTAAAAAAAAAATTGAAATCTAAAAAATTTTATAAAAATATAATTACTTTTTCAAGTAAACTTTTTCGATATTCGAACAAATAAGCCGACTTCCAGCGATTAATTTGAAAAAATGTCACTTTTGACATGTAGCGAAAGTCACGTGACCCCGTTTGAGTAGGCCATATTTCATCTCTTTCGAAGCAAAAGTTAACGTCTAACTCGAATTCCAAAATGAGTCATTAATAAAAGTTTTTCCCATATGATGCCGACTTTATGAATGACACTGTATAAGCTGTTATTATGGAAACAGAGTAAGAGAGCCGTGAACAAACAAGGATCCACAAAGTCTTGGACTGTCTGTGAAATAATTAATACTTTTTCTACTCTTTAGTTTTATGTGGTTTTACTAATTATATTATCTAAGTTATCAATATTAGTAACCTATAATCTTCAGACAAATTCTCATGGATATAAAACTTATACTTGAGTGGTACAACTGATGTTTAAGTTTTTGTTCAATAAGGACATATGGACATAGAGATGATGTTTAACTATCATAAAAAAACTAATTGCGATATTCAATAGATATGTTCATTATATAAATATATATATTTGATAATAATAAAAAAATATCCCAATAATAATAAAGATGATGACAGCAACAACAACAACATTGATAAAAATAACAACAATGAAAATAATAACAACGACAATGATAATAGTCATTTTACTTAATTTTTTGTGATTTTATCTCCTCGTTTCTATGAAATAAAAATATGCGTATTATTTCAATATATTTGTTGTGGGACAAATCAGATGATTTGCCTCAAAATTCCACTGCGTTCAACGAATTTTTTCATCAGGGAGCCTAAAAGAAAAATCCAGTAGCTTGTCAGTGACAATTTGTTTGAAAAAATATTTGAAGGAAATGAATATAGATATATTGAAATAATATCGAATGTTTACTCATCTTTGAACGTTTCGGGAACGAATCTGCTCCCGTTCTCAACATAAAATTCAAAAAAAAAATGATGCGCATATTTTTTTTAAACAGGAACGAGGAGAAAAAATCCCAGAAAATCAAGTAAAATGGATGTACCACCTCCTCGATTAACCTACAGACAGTATTTGATGATAATACTCATATTGATAAGTAATGATGTATCAATCCAAGAACTCCTAAACTAAACATGAAAGAACTGTGTTCAAAAAAAGTTCAATGTACAATTTGTTAGTTGTTCATCCCTATAATTTTTCTTATTCCAGATCAGTCACTGTCTTTTACAAATTTTTTCAATTCAGTCTTGAATATTAACACTGGGTAGTTTTTTCAATCGTTTTTCCAGAGTAATTAGTTCTAACTTTTGCATTTTCTCTCGTACTAGTGGGATATTTCTGGTCTATGTGTCTCAAAGAATGTTTATTTATATGTTGGAAAATTACAGTTGTAATTTTGGACATGCACATTATTAGGGGAGAGCGGGGTAATCGTGGCCCACTAAGCAGTTGTTCCTATGATTCGATCATTATAATAGCAATTGGTCACACAAACGAAGAAAATAATAGAAATGATATTCGTGTTGATGAAAATCTGTTGAATTAATGAAAAAACAGAAGAAACACTTTTTTTTCACAGAATGGAAAACAATTGATGGCTACAATTGACCCCAAAAATTTGATTGAGTAATTTGGATGATGCGATAATCACAATTAATAATGTTCTTTATAGTTATCAGCACATGATTCATGGGGCAAATTGCCACAGAGATTGCATTTCAACCAATTATCCATTTTTTTTCTGTATTCGCCACACACTAAACATAATTATTATATTCTGAGCCTGCCGCAACTTCGTCGTTCTGTTATTAGTCCAAGATGCTCTTTCTGTCATCCCACAATGAATTGTTGGCATATAAAAAATTGTCTATTGTTCAACATAATGTTTCATTCAGCAATGGGGTGATGGTGGCCTGCCAGCATTACCCCGAAACGATCGGTCACCATAACCCCAATAAACATTTTTTCAAATCGATTTTCATAAAGAGGAAAACTTTTTGTTACTGGGGTTACTTTTTGTTCAGAGTTTTTTTTTTCATGTCCTGGTTCCCACGAAAAGGGATATCCTGTAATGTTCAGAGAACATCGTGAGAACCATGGAAAATGAAGTGGGAATGAGTGTTCTTTTTGAATTTCTGGAGGTAATATGATTTGGGAAACACCTCCCTTGGCAATGTGTTTCAGAGCCTCGCTGTTCGTTGGATGAACGAGTCTTTGGAGAGAGATGTATTGCAGGTCTCCAAAGTGATCACGCAGGAGTGCGGAGCCTCAACTCGATGGGTTAATTTCACGGGGACTGCCAAGGAAGGAACAATTGTTGATATTTCAGAGGAGCATCATCCATGAAAATATCTATAAAATAGTATAAGGTATATCACAGAGATTTTGTGAAGGATTTTGTAGTCTGTTTCTCAAAATGTTCGTCTCCATCAACAATATCTCACGCGTTATAATATATAGGTAGACATTTCTAGCCATCGACGACTGTGGAGCAAACGGGATGAATAAATGGAAACAAACTGTACTTGTATTCAGTTCATTTCTTGTCAACTAGTTGGAATATTCATTTGTAGATTAAAACCGAGTTTTATTCTTCTTCTGAAGAAGCTAACATAGTTAGCGAAACACGTGTGGAGGTGTAACAAATCGGTTTCGTTATTGATAAAACAGTGCGTTGTGTTCATTTAATTATTCTCATATTTTGTAATTCGGGCTCGGACCTCTTTGCCAAAATATAAACTCTTGCGATTTTTAGATAACACGCTTTCTTCTAGAAATATCGGTAATTTTTATGCACTTGTGCAGTTATAACCGAAAAGAGAATCCAATCGATTCGAAATTCGGAATCCAATTCTCTCTAGCGAGCCCTTCTTCATGAAATTCCGTTCGAATGAAAACAAAGTTGTCACATTGTTTGCTGCAAAGTTCAGCGCCCAAGAAATTTCAATAAGTTGCATCGGATGCCACGAAGGAAAATATTTTTGACGATCGGGAGTATATATGAGGATATTACTAAATTTTCCATTGAACAGTGGAATCCGAGAAGAAATGGAGGGAAAAGTGTCCCAGCTGCACGAGCAGAGAGTGTGAGATTTATTGAATTGCAGATAATACTATACTTTATTCAACTTTCGGATCTCTAATGAAACATTCCTGTTCATTTTTTGAATGGATATTGGCAGATTATGTACATGCAGCAGCCGCTCACGATGAAGTGTGCACAATCGTCCAAGTTGATTTTCATGTTTTGGATTGTACGGAAGGGGATCCATATCAAGTTCGTGGTAATCGTGGGTACAAGAATTGTCGGCACTGATAGAATAACATCCATCATTCTCTTGAACAGAACACCAGAATTGAAACCAATTCTCTACAAATTATTTACCGTCTCCTACAAGTCCGGTGTGACGGCGAAAGCCATCAACATCGAGCTTATCAATTATTTTTCAACGATTTTTGTGGATAACCGTGGATTTCCATGAGAAGGATTGGAAGAAAAGGTGGATGTTGTTTTATTTTTTATTTTTGTAGGTTAAAAGTTCTCATAAGAACCTATAACCTTCAAAAGTGAACGAAAGCAATATTGTGATCGATTATAATGATAGACAACATTGATTCCGCCATCGACGATGAACTGATGATGGAGATTTACATGCCTAAGTCACCCATATATGACAAGCTTCATTGAGCAAACTTGAGGAATCTCTAGCTGTATCGTTAGATATATCGAAGGCATTCGACGATGTTTGGCACCAAGGACTCCTCCACATACGACGTACCATCAGAAAAACTACTCCAGTTATGCCTTCTGTGATCGTGTTTCCTTTCAGGCAGATTGCTCCATGTGGTGGTAGACAGTGCATGTATCGTCTGATACCATAAGCATTAATTATGACATTTCACATGGATTGGTGTTGGTTCCAACATTGTTTCTACCCCATATCAATGATCTTTGAGATTTATCACTTGTCCCATAGACAGCTTCGTAGATGATGGTACTTTCCGAACTGCGTCCACTTCTAGAATTCCCATCTCTTGTCAGGAAACTAGCACCTCACGACAGAGACAGGTGGACGCTGTTAATGGATATCTTGCTGAAAATACAGCCTGGAGAATCAACAACCTAGTTGATTTGAACGCCATCAGAACTCAGAACTCGTTTTCTCTGAAATGACAGAGGTATTCATAGGTGAACATTATTGAGCTGATATTGATTCCAGGTCCACACAACGTCGTTGTGTCAATCGAGGTCCACACCGGATTGTTCCAACATTTTATGTCTACCCTTTGAATAATACAGACACGAAATGTCTCAGAAGTAAAAAAAATGTTCGAATTTTGATCTATTGATGACACCAATTGCGCATTTCTATTTTGACCAAAAGTATTACTCAATAGTCTACTATATGAATGCTCTTCATTTCTATCAGCAATACTCTTCCATGTGAAAATCATTTCACATTCATCGCTAGAACATTATCTGTACACCTTAACACCTTCTCATGATCCACGCACACTATATGGACAATTTTAGTAAACGTTTTTAAATATAGACTAACTAGATCTTTGACATCATTGGAACACTGTAGAACAGTCGGCCAACTTTCATTTTTCTATATAGAAAATTCCACATGAAATGTTCTCCAGAAATCTCTGCTTTCATTTCATCGCTAGCAGTTAGAGTCAGATGAACTTGGCAAACCCAGTCAGCACATCCTTATGTGGTCAACCTTGAGTTATGTCGAACAACTCTTCACCAAATCTTATTTGTCTTGAGAAACGGCGAAGCTTTGTGTAAGACTTCATTATTTCCTTGAACGAAACGCCTAGTATAAAAATTACATGGGTACCTAATACTAAGGGAAACTGATTATTTCGATAACCTGAACAAAACTCGCATAGACGTGATGAGACGTATTGTTTATATTAACACGATTAAGATTAAATGGGTATCGAGTGTCCCAGCATCTTGGGAGAAATTGTATTCTCATTTTCATATAGTTCTTTGCCGAGTATGATTAATGATATCTGCCCTTTCTCTCGGAATTATTGGTTACCTATAGTGATTTACTGACTTATAGGTATTGTGACTTTTGTGGCTGTGAATTATCGTTACACGAACCTGGTGAGTCTACTCACGGGCAAATTTATCTACCTATGCACTTGTATTTTATTCGATTATTATTCAATTGTGGATATTCTACTGGTTACAATGAGGTATATATATATGTATCTGTCGTTCAGGTGCTAGACACAGTCGTTCGTGTCGATTTTAGACGCTGTTGTTCAGTGTCACACCCATATCCCTGTCGTTCGGAATATTATTCCTGTCGTTCGGAATATTTGGCATTCTCGTTCATGCCCACATACAGTCGTTCGTATTTTGTAATTGTGATTATTGGAAATCACTAACATTGATATTCTTGATAATTTCAATAGCAGAAAATCGATGGATAAAGATTAAATGTTCACACAATAAGCTAGTTTGATTCATTAACTTGTTCAGGCAAATTCTTCCGCTCAAGAAATGGTTTTTTCTTCAATTCACAGGTAGATACCAAATGATCCAACCAAAGACGACCAACCTAGATATAATAGAGATGATTCCAATGATCGCTCGATTGATGTAAGTAGTTGATGAGTTCGTTGATTATTTTGATTTTATTCACGAAGAGGCTTCATTAATTATGATGAGATCCTCACATTAAGAATTCTACGATGAAGGAAGTATTCTCAAGAACTCATTTCGATCTCCAAAATTTCAACAAAATGTCAATAAATACCTACTTTCCTCCCTACTCTTCCTAGGAACGCATAATGTAAACAAACATTCTAGGGATTTCATTCAGTGCGCCCAGAAGACAAGAAACAGTAGGTTCTCATAAATAATTTTGACAGCAAAGAATTCCAAAGATTTGTCGTTCTATGAACAATAGAGCTTTGGTTCCGTCTGACTAGTATTGAACATAATACACACTACTGATAGAAGTAAGCTAAATCTCCTGTGGCGTTTCTGAGCCGATGAGAAACTTGTTAGTGTGACATCAGTAGACAAATAGCTCATCTTTGAAGGGTATTTAAGAGCATCAGTATGAGGTGCTACAATCTATCAAATTTGTAAGAGATCTTTGCATTGTAGATTCTTGATAGCCATCATTGTCGTGTAAAGTAAATTCTTGTATCATATAATTGAATAGAATGAAAAAGCTTAGATGTGGAAATGAATCAAAGCTGGTCAGTTTCATTCTTACAGTCTTACGGTGATTGTAAATTAGTGTTATGAGATCCTATACATGATATGTCATCCTGGAGGTTTTCTTATTTGTTCACAAGAATTGAAATCGTTCACCACAATTATTTTGGCTAACGAATTTATTCTCAGGCCTATTTATCAATACAAGCATTCCATCACTCGATTTTCCAGTTGAATTATGTTCTGAAAGTGCTGTAGTCACTCTAGTTACTCACATTATTTACATTTACAACTCATTCAATTTTCTGTCAAGAATACTTCAAATTTCAAGATCAAAAGTCTTCCTTTCAGGTCCTATTGCAGAAGTAATTCAGAAGAGAAATATCCGAGAACTATGTGAGAGACTACGAAAGCATTTATTCACCTACCTAAAAAATCTTCTTTCTGAGTCTATAACACAAGATTGCTCTTGTTTTACTGTGTTCGATATATCAATGAGGAACTTTATATGTCATCAATTTCATTTTCGTATCTGATATCCCAATGACTTCATCATGTTATCATTTCACGAAATCAGATCTCCTTTTGAATGAACTGTCGAATTTCAAGCAATGACAGCTTTGCCTGATAGATGAGAATCACTCAAGAGAAAATCAGATGGCTACAAGCACAGGTAATGAAAATTTTCGCTGTGATCTGTCACAGTCGTGAAAAGAGTATAGTGTATAACATGCACGGAATAGTAATTTCCCACTCGTTGAACAAAATAGTAATCCCATTGCCACCATCTGATTTTTCGTGCATTGTGATGGCGTACTTTGATGAATGAACACGATTTATATTTGTGAAAAACAATACTCAATTCTATGTCTCACACAAGAGAGGAGTCCGCTTCTGAGTTTGTTCCACCTCCAGGATCGTTCATCTGTCAAATGTCCACCCCCGAGGTGAAACTTCCAAGCACAACCTCACTTTTCTGTGAAATAGAAACTCAACCTCATCTTCTCCTATAATACTCACTAATATCGATTCGATATTAGGAAACCAATATCAGTGCAATATTATTGGTTCTGACATATTTTATTAGTTATATCTATCTGAAATGGGTCTCATATTGATGAATTAATATTGGCTCGAACATTAAAGGGATTCCCTTTCGTGCGATCCAAGCGATGAAAATAATATCATGCAATATTCAAAAATCATCCAAAATATAATATAGGAAAAATATTATCTAGATAATATTGATTCGATATTGAGATCAATTGCAAAATGAAATAGATGTGATATCATTTTCATAATATCGAATGGTAAAAGTGCACTTATCATGCGATGGGGTTTTTTTCGAAAATTTTTTTTGAAACTTACGTATTTTCGTCTGAAAAACACGAATTTCACAATGAAAATGTGAACAAACCACTATTTATTGAATATTTCACTATAAAGTTACAAATTTCACCATCTTTTCCGCCTGTCTTCTGGATCACATTTATAACAATTTGCCCTTCTTTTTCCATCATTGGACAATTTATATATATCACACAATGTTGGACACATTTTTTTTATTATATGAGTCAACTAGAAATATGATTTTTTTGTGATTTATCCATGTTTATTGAAAAGAAGGAAGAATATCATTTGAAATAATGGCGTGTGTAATGTCATTCCAAAGCAATCTATTGACATTTGACATCTCGTATTTGGATTGCATATGGATTAAATGGCCGTCATCTGGTATGCTTGCTCACTAAATAGGAAAAACTCGCCATAAAAATCACATTTCCTGTTGAATTTTCTATCTTAAAATGTGTCAGTGAAGTACATCATGAGTATATAAAGTGTCCAATGACAAAATAATAGGAGCAAGTACCTGTAAATGCATCCAACACAAGGGGGAAAAGAAGGCAAAATTTCGAACTTTTTCTTGAAATATCTCGATAAATAGTGGTTTGTTCACATTTTCATTATGAAATTCGTGTTTTTCAGACGAAAATACGTAAGTACAAAAAAAAATTTTCGAAAAAAAAACCATCGCATGATAAGTGCACTTTTACCTATCGAATTGATATTGAAATGCCAATATCAGTGCAATACTGCTGAATAATGAAATGCAATATTCACAAACCACCATAAATCTGATATTGATACAATATTTTTCTCCAAGATTGATTCGATATAGGAAATACAATATCAGCCTATCATATGGAAATTGACATATTGTAATCGTTAATATTTCGCCAATATCAAATAGATATTGGCAAATAAATATCGGCTGGTCACAAATTTTTCATATCATCACAACATTGGCACTGGCTCAATCATGGAATATCTGAACGATATTGGAAAGCCAATATCAGTGAAATATTGCTGGACAATGAAATGCAATATTCACTATAACCATCATGAATCGGATATTGCAATATTTTTCTTTCCAAGATTGATTCGATATTGAAAATACAATATCAGCCAAACATGAGAATTGACATATTGTAATCATTAATGTTTCGCTAATAGGTTATAATTATTGGCAAGTTGATATCGGCTGGTCACAAAAAATAAATGTTTTTACAATATTGGCACTTTATTGCTTATTGAACACTACACTATTTCACCACTCATCGAATCGATTTTTTAATCGCCTCGACACGTGTTTCGCTTACTATGTTTGCTTCTTCATCAGGAGAATATTACAACAGTTTTAATCTTCTCCTGAAGATGCCGACATAGTTGGCGAAACACGCGTGTCGAGGCGTTTCAAAAATCGGTTTGGTTAGTGGAAACACAGTGTAGTGTATTATCGTGTCAAAAAGGTTTCAGAATCCGATATACAGTGTGACCCACTTCTAATGGGAACACCCCTGTATCTCACGTTATCGTTGGGCAAGGATCCTGAAATTTGCTGGAGCGAGAGATATACCAAAAATGCACTCTATGACCTAATAGGGACATCTTCAGTGATATACACTGCTCGCCAACAGCCATGGAACCACCACAATTTCCGGAAAATGATATTAGGAGTCAAAATAGGTTGAAAATTACTTCGGATTTGAAATCAGACATATGTGATGATATGTTCCACCTGGAACCATTCCTAGAGTATGGTGTGCAATTATTCATTTCATGTTCAGTCTCTCTCAGATGATAATATGATTATATCAATTGATATTCTCATTTTTCTCTCTATGTGTTCTCTCATAGAGGGGTCTCATTTTTTTTTTCGCTTATTCAAATGGGAGGAGCTACTTGTACGGACTTATTGGGAAATGCAATTTTTCCAAAGATAACATGTGTTCTCCGAAGCAACCTGTAAAACAAGATAAACAAACTTCTACTATATACCTGTCTGATTTTATCAAGCATCATATAAAATAATAAATTATCCTTGTCACATGAAATTCAACTAATGCTCCATTTACAATCATTATTGAGTCTTACTCATATCTTACAAATCAATGACTATAAATAGTTTCAATTTGGGATAGGTCCTTCAGTTTTGTGTTTGTGGATCACGGGAATGCTATCATAGTGCACAAAATGAGTGTTTTCTTCACACTTTTGTTCCTCTCATCGTTAGTGTGCATATCGAAGCAACAAGAATGCAGTGAGTTGCAATAATTATAATGATTCAGATAGGAATATCATTTGTTGGATGATTCACTATTGGAATAATGACCTATACCAGTATTTTTGTACCATACTCATTCATGACATGACTGATTCCATACCAAGGACGACATGGGTCTGAAAACCCCGTTTCGGACTCATCCATGATCTTCTAAAATAAGTAATCTAAATTCAAAATACTTTGCGGAAAGTTTCACATGCGTGTTTTTTGTCACAGATCTCTTATACTATTCTCAAATATTCAAGAAACGCTCATGAAGAACTTGATACTCAACTTTTTATAGGATTTTGAAATCAGACTACTTATTGACGAATATCATGAATTAGTCCGAAACAGATTTTCTCATATATCATTGAACTCGTCTTTCTGAACTCTATCCAAGGACGAAATGAAATCCGGGGTATTCTATGAGAAAATTCGTATGTTTGGTATTTCACACGCATATGGATCATCCTGGTATACTTAGTTCAAATTATCTGAAAGAGAAAGTTCATATGACTCTAAACAAATTCGATCCTCAATCGTTTTTGTATTTATCCTAGTTCACCAGAAAAGGGAATGGCCATGTTGTGTGGGATACCTTGGTGGGTATCTTTCCAGATTCCTTTTTTTTATGGATCAGCCCATATAGCACTCGACGTCCTGTGGACGTGAATTTCAAGTCCAATTTAGGTCTAAACGTCAGGGACCTCTTCGAGACATACTGAAAACGTTCATTTCAAGACGTACTGGGTACGTACGAGTACAATGTACTGGGTGAGTCCAACTCGTTTGATTTCATGTAGATGGGATTGAATACATTGTATAAGGATAATTAGAATCATTGCATATACTTTCCTACCCTTGATCTCTGATATCTTTCCATATAGAAACCTTGCAAATATGAATATCATACATCTCTCATAATCCACGGATTCGCGGAATCTGGACGTCCCCAGTACGTATCTAGTACGTCTACGGTCCTGATCTGGACGTCCTCATTACGTACGAAATGTCTTGACTGGACGTTCTCAGTACGTTTTGGGGACGTATCCGTGCTATATGGGCGATAACCATTTTTACTTCATTCACTTACGCGCCTTATTTCTTCATGGCACTGATGATATTCCGGTATGGAATAAATTTTCCTGTGTTTTTGTTTTCTATTTGCTTATCATATTCACCTGCTACACAGTTGCTTCAAGTACACTCATACGCTCTAGTGCGTTATGAGGAGCAGGCATCATATTTTGGCGATTATGAATGCATTATAATAAGCAGACAACAATTGTCAATGAATGCTGAAAGTATGTCTATTTTGTGATAAACAGATTGCCACTACTATACTGTAGGTTTTGGTGGTCAGTATTTTTGGTAGACATGTGAGCTGAAACTATTGTGAATTGAATAATAGCATGTATGCTCACAGGATCGATTGTCATATTTATATCAAAGGGGTGTCCCGAAATCACCCTTCCAGACTTCTCCAGCGGCTTCAACGATCGAAAGTAGGAAGACATATTTCAAAGACGGCCCCATGAGATGGAGCTCCTGGAGATGATATTTCTTGAGTATTTCCGAAACTCTATGTGGTGAACATGCAATTTGATACAAGAACTCAACTCTTCATGCCCAATGCAGTGAGCATAAAATCATTCCAATATTTCACTATTATTTAGGGTGGCACTACATCGAATATTGGTCAACATTTCTCGTAGGAATATCCTTCTGACAATGCGATTTCGGAATATAAAAATCCGCACCTCTTTACAGAACAGAGATATTCCTGTTCTATAACGATTAGATGAATCATTATTGAGTGAAAGCGATTCAAAAATATTGTAACATCTCAGATGTCATGCATAGCAGTCATAACATTGTAATGAGTCGTAGTGAAAATGAAAAACAAACTCCAAGAGTTGGAGTAGTCTCTTCATCATCTTTTTTTTATTTTTCGCGCTTTCTTCCTGAAGAGAAACAAGTTGATTTTTTTTATAGCCACTATGATTTGAAAATTGACAACGTTATGTATATATTTTATGTTAATTGCATAGAGCACAATAAGTTCAGTTCTTGTACCACACTGGGAAAAAATTCGGTAGTAAATATCAAACGTTCAGTAAAATAAGGGCCAGTCACTACATTCTTTTGATGATACCACTACGGAACTGTATAATACTAAATAAACTATACCAGATATGACCCCTACAAAATAGTGTGGTACTTATCGTATAGTATGATACAATTTTGTTGTGATATTATTTGATCAATGTAGTGACTGGCGCCTATTATTTTACTCAACGTTTAGTATTCACTATCGACCCACCAAAATATTCAAGAAATATCATTTCTCGACTCAAGTTTATTGGAACTTTTCTTCCTATTTTTGGTCGTAGAAGAAGCTGGTGATGTTTGGCAGGATAGTTACGAAACACCCTATATATCACTTGAAACTTGCTTCCCTTTCATTCTCAGAAAATGACGTGGAAATAGTTTGCTACTGGGGTAGTTGGGCTTGGTACAGAACGGAAATAGGACAATTCACCTCTGACGATTTGGACACCACCATCTGTACAAAAATCATCTATACCTTCGCTGGATTGGACGAAAAGCTGGAAATATCACCGTTGGATCATGAACTGGATGTGACAATGAGTAAATATTCGTTTTTTGACTTCTGCTTTGAAAAAGATCATATTTTAGGGATCTTCTCCCAGCATATTGAGACCTAACAGCATATTTTGAAAGAAAGTGTAAAGTGTTCTGATATTTCGATCAATCCATACATTCGAACCTGATGAGCATTTCTTCTTTATACGACTCGGCATCCTCAATGGAGAAACTTTTCCAACACATACAATGTACCATATTTTCCTCCTCGCCAAGAATAATGAAATAATGATACTCTCTTTTCCAATTTGCATCCTCAATTCAAATCAGCGATTTCGATTTGTCACTGTTGTACGAATGACCTGGAAGAACGAATATTTTTCTATCGCTTGATGCGCTCGAAAGGAAATCCCTATAATGTTCGAAGAACATTGCGCGTACCTAGATGAGATAGGTGTTGGATTTTGTAATGAACTTCTGGGGATCATAAGTTCTTGGAAATACTTCCATAGGCAATGAATCACAGAGTTTTCCCGTTCTATAAAAAACCAATTTTGATATAGTGCTGTTCGACATATCTCGAGGTTGACAACGGAAGTATGAATAAGGAAGTGGAAGGTTGCTGATCTTCCTACGGTGTTCCAATGATATCAAAGTGTTGGTGATTGTGCCATCACCCACCAGACGAATGGCTCTTCTCTATATGAGTGAGGGTTGCTGGGCTGTGTACGTGAATATACAGGGTGATCCACGGTGGATGGCCTATGAGAAGTATCTGGAGAACGAAGAGAGAGGACCTTCTGAAATTTGGAGTGCTCTGATAATTAAACATTCTCTATCCGTATAAAATATTTTCATCGATACAGTTTTGTCACTTCTATCAGAAACAACTAGCAACTTTGTTATTTCAAATGCAACACCCTGTATTTTATTTCATTTTGAGATTCTTCCTGAAGAGCTGATTTCATCAATGCATCACACTTTGGGTCTAGCAGGAATGATTACAGAGATATAGGGTGTTCAAAATCGATATTTTTCAATTTTAGGATTTTTTTGTGTCGAAACTGGTTATTATTGATCAAAATGGCTAACATGTTCCTATCACAACTCCTGATCCACTATCTATTGGAATTTAATTGGAGAAATACAGGGTGCTTCAAGATTAAGAATTCTGATCACCCTGTATCTGTTCCAATTAAATGTCAGTAGATAGTGAATCGAAAGTTAAGATAGGGACATGTGAGCTGTTTTGATCGATCATGAATAGTTTCGACACGAAAAAATCCTAAAATTGGAAAATCTCGATTATGAACACCTTATATCTCTGTAATCATTCCTGCTAGACCACAAGTGTCATACATTGATGGAATCAGCTCTTCAGGAAGTATCTTAAAATGCAATAAAATACAGAAAGGTCCATTTAAAATAACGAAATTGCTAGTTGTTTCTGATAGAAGTGGCAACACTGAATCGATGCAAATATTTTAGACGGATAGAGAATGTTCAATCATCAAAGCATCTCAATTTTGAATATATTCCGTCTTCTCGTTCTCCAGATACTTCTAATAGGCCATCCACCGTGGATCACCCTGTATACCAAAGAGGGGAAAATTTGTATTTCGTGCAAAATAATTTATTCAATATTCGTACCAGAGCGCTTTCGACTGTTAAGTCAACATCAGTGCGCACCTGTAAGTAAGTAATCTGCTTTTAGGTAATCGAAAGAAATTGAAATTGAAAATTGAAAAAAAGAATTTGAATAAATATTTTGGAAAACATTTTTTTTTTCCAAATTTTCGAAAATTTGTTGAATGTTGAAAATGTAAAAATTGAAAAATGATTGATGAACTTCTGAATTGAAAAAGACATTATATAAAATCGAAATTTGAAATTGTTAAATATAAATTTGGAAGATGATTAAAGTGAGGTAGCTTACTCGTCAGGTCTCTATATAGAATCTAGGAGCAATAAAGTATGTTTGGGTGCTGAACCTCATATTTGTGAACAGTATCCTAGATCAGGTCGTATTTGTAAATCATGGAAAGCTGTTGGAGTGTGAAGTAGCCTTTCACACTTAACAATAAAAATCCGAGTTTTCATTAAGCAGCAGTGCCGGATTTAGGGGGGGCTATGGGACTATCAGCCCCCGGCGGTGAATTTCAAGAGGCGGTAGAGAAAAAGAGAAAAGAGGAAAAACAAGCAGAAATACAGTGGTTGACTGGTTGAGATACTGTTTTTATGAAAATCATAACATGCACTAATCTAGCGTCAGTTGTGTCTTGGACGCTACAATACAAAAGCGGCGGGCGGTACATATTTTTATTCGATGATGTGAAGAAAAATCGCATTCTACTCAGTAGAGTAGGGGTAATTTCGTGATTCGTCTAACTCAATAACAAAAAACAAAATGCCAGTGGTGATCTCAACTTTAAGAAGAGTGAAAAACTACCTTAAGAATTTCATGGTAGAGGATATATTAAAAATATCCTATCAATTTCAAGTATAAAAAGTGACATGTTATTTAATCTGAATTTCGATAATGCCGTTGACTACTTTGCATCAGAAAAATCAAGTCAAGTATTTTAGTATTCATCTGAAAAAAATATCTGTTGTTTGTTGTTATGTTTAACTTTTGAAGTGAATATAATGTAATTCGTTGTACATAATGATTTCATGTTATTGTTATATGCTGTACAAGAAGCAGTGAAAGAATTATTTGAATTTTGAAACTGGCAATTGTAAATTGAATATTTGGCGGCGGCGCGGCGGCGCGGCGGCATCGTAAAAGTTAGCCCCAAGCAGCTTTCGCGATGGATCTGACGTGATTATTTCATGTGAGGGTATTGATGATGGAGACACCAAGGATAGATATAGTAGACTTGGTATCAGACATCGTTATATCAGGCATACTGAGTTTTGCCTCTCAGGAGAAAATACAGGCTTGAGTTTTCGCGGCATTGAATTCAACTAGGTTGTTGGTTCCCCAGGCTGTGATTTGAGCAAGATCTTCATTGACAGCAATGGCCTACCTTCGCCGTGAGTTCTTTGTTTCCTGACAAAAAAAAGGGGATTCAGGAAGGGAACGCAGTATGGAGAGTACCATCGTCTACGAAAGGCAACGGATTGGTCCCAACAGATCATTGATATGAAGTAGAAATTATGTTGGTGCCAAAATTGATCCTTGTAGAATGCCAGGATTGAAGGCAATGGCATCAGATGATACACCGTCCACCACCTAGAAGAGTGATCTGACTGGAAGAAAACTCGATGAGAGATGGCATAGCTGAGGTGGTGATATACTGTACCGTGACCATCTTCAAGCAAATACTGATACTGTCAGGCCTATCAAATTAAATGAAAATAAGCTCAATAGGATGGAATAGAGAGAAGGAGCACTGTTGCAGTTTTTTCCTTATATTTCATCAACCGTTGGTCTCATCGTATACATACAGGGTGATCTTTTGTGAAAACTTCCCACGCTCAATATCTTCCTTTCCTGGAGAGTCGAAAGGAGAGGTCAATCCAATTTTCAGGGTAGTCACCTCAGATTGATATCTCAAGCATCTTGGTTCAACCCCTAGGAGGGGATAATGTTTTCCTCACAACCTTGACTTGGAAGGGATGTCGAATGACACATCATGTTGAAGAGCGTTCGATTATCTTTCCGACGATTCCCTAGTTCATCAATTTCTATTGAGCATTTCAAATTTGGTAGCTCTACGTTGGGCGCCAGATGTAAAGGTTCTGGCCAATCAGAGGGCGAATATCGAGATCCATTCAGTTCATCCTGAGGAGGAATGGAGTGAGTTTCAAAAATAATATCAAACATTTGAACATTCGATGGGCAAATCACACATACCAGGGACACTTTTTCAGTCAGTCACACTGACTTGGACGATCTCCTAAGGGATTTGAAATCTCGCACGCAAATTTACAAAACTCAGGAATCAGAAAATGTTGTTGATCTCTCTTTATACGTTTACCTGATGAGGAGGTTCTGTTTCTTCGAACCAAATCAATGGCGAATGTTTCTATATTATATGTGACAATGTTTAAATGTCAGTTGATTTCAATTCCAGGTACACATAATTTTTTGACAATCCAGATCCACGACACCTGATTTTCAAACCATTTCATACCTACCCTTCGAATCATACTGACACAATGAAACATTGTCGAGAAATTATGTACACAATTTTGACTGGAATTCCACAAAATTTGTATTCTGATGAAACTCATTGTGCATTTCTATTTGGTCGAAAAGCTTCACTAAATATCATTTTCACCGTGTACACTTCTTTGTGATAATTTTTTTCAGGTTATACCTACACATTTCCAAATATCTCCGAACGTCCACGAGATATAAATTGATTTTTGAAATTTCAATGCAAAAATTTTGATCTCTTGACAGATGCAAATCAGCTGATCTTCTGTATCCCAGTGATTTTACTGATGCTATAATATACATTTATATTTTCAGAGGGCTATGCCAATGTGACCAATTTGAAGATCAAAAATCCATGTTTGAAAATTATATTGGCTGTGGGAGGATGGAATGAAGGTTCACAGAAATATTCAATAGTGAGTGATCTATTCATCAATATTTTCAGTTATATTCATGCATTCTTGAAATATACACATAGAAGAGAAATAAGTATCTTCAGAAATATTCGAATACTAGAGTATTAAAATGAAATAATTTTAGTAGAAGTTTGTTTCATGATTAAAATACTTCTAAATCGATGGAACTTAGTTGGTGAAAGGCGAACAAAATGAACCTGAATATCTCAATTCAGAATCTAACACTCCGTGACCGATATGCACGCGTTATGTAGTTTTCACGATCTTTCAACTCATTTCGGCAGTTTTTTCTATCTTATTTTTCATCATTTTTCCCCCCACGCTTTCACTTCTGCATAGTTTTTCTCGGCTTCTCACAGTATTTAGAGCGTATTACATAGTTTGCGCATCAACACATATTTTGCGCACTGCATGGAAATTATTTGGGACCTCCGTATTTCTACTTTCATGGTTCTCAATCTAAAACAATCGAAGGAATCATTCATTTCTAAATATTCAACTATAATTATGGCCTTTTGAGAAAGTGCAACACCATTTTCTGAGCATATGAGCTATTTCAAAACAATATAATTTGACGATTGTTCAAAAAGATCTGTTCACTACTCGTGCGCGAGGTGATCTTGTTTGTTTTTGTAACTTGGCTGCGCCTTGTTGAAGAAGTCAGTTGCCGATCACCAGAATATAGCATTTTGCTCACAAGATACAGAAATAACTACTAGCTGTAATACGAAATATTGAAAATTTCAAAAAATTTCTGAAGTAATCCCATATAGCACTCGATGTCTTGAGGAAATCCAGTTTAGGACCCATTCAGGTCTGAACGACCGGGACCTTTTCAACACGTACTGAAAACGTCCATTTCAGGAACGTACTGGGTACGTACGATTCCGATGTACTGGGTGCGTCCAACTCTGGACGTTATCGACTTTTTGTTTACGGGATTGAATAACATTGTTCAATGATAATCGAAATCATTGCATATATAATTTCTACCCTCGATCTCTGGAATCTATTCATATAGGAACCTTGCAAACATAAGCATAATACAATGCTCACAATAAATTCATTATTTACTGGCCCCACCAGATCACAAAACATCTATTTAGGTATCATCTGCCGTATTTATCTAATACTTTAAAAGTATCGATGTGCTGAGTCAATCGGAAATCGCACATAATATTGCTTGTTGTATACTGTTGATCAACAAGGGTTCTACAGAGTAATACGTTAAGCATCTACCTATTGATCAGCTGATGTCCAAATTATAGTTGAGTATATCGGGAGATTCTCCACTCGAGGCAGGAGGTCCGCAGGGGTCGTCACTGTAACGTCATCCGGTTGCCTGGGTTGTCTCGCCTGATTGCTAGCCTCGGCTTTCAATTTGCAGACTCAATTATAAGAGACAGTGTTTCGTCCCTATCACATAGATAACTATCGGAAAAATAACTTCATAATGGGCAAATATGAAGTACAAATTGAAAGTGACTCGATAGTAGTTTGATCGAAGTGATTGGATTGACCGTAGTGTCGCTTATTGTGTCTTCATTCATTCATACGCTCGGTATGCTGATGCAGAACTACTCCGTAGAGCTGGCAGAGTTGCTAATCCAGCATCATCAGGTTATAAGAATATCACCAGGCTGGATATTTTGCGTCCAAATAGATGAATGAAGGCATTGTCTATTTTTGATATAACATACAAACCAAGCTGATTTAAGCGTGTTGATATGAATGAAACTACTTGAACTTCAATTTCAGGCAGCGTACACTGCTGAACGCCGCCAGAAATTCGCCGACAACGTGCTCAAGTTCTTGGTCTACTACGACTTCGATGGCATCGACGTGGACTGGGAGTATCCCACGACCAGAGGAGGCGTACCTGCAGACGGAGAAAACTTCGCGGCATTGCTGAGGACTGTCAAAGACACGATTTCTCCATGGGGTTTCGCCGTTTCCACAGCAGTCGCCATCGACGAAACTCTCATCGGTACCGCGTACATCATCAAGGATATCGCAGAGTAAGTACCTACATCATTTCTGTGGGCGAAAATGTTCAAGTGTCCACATAGTGTGGAAAGACCATAAAAATCATATCATATATAGGTACTGACACTAGAATTACAATGCAGTAGATCAAGAGTGTGATGAAAGCTATAGCCAGATCATCAATGCGCATGCGGAGAATTAGGTTGATTTTGAAAAGTGCTTGCTTAGGGCAAATCATTGTACTGAATTATGAAAATTCTAACAAACTTCGAACTCACAAAATCAATGAATTCAAATTTGGTATATTTCAATCAACTGTACCATGACATTTTTCTCTGTCAAAGTGTCTCTTCTATAATAATTTTCCAATTTTTATAAATGACTAACCTTTCATGAAGAATATAATCAGTCCGTCTTCGTGGGACTGAACTTGATTTTACATACATCCTATTTCTCTTTATACCTTTGTGTCTTGTTTAAGTCGATCCAAAATTTGATAAGCACTTTTATATCAAGAACTCGATAAGCATAAACCTAGCACCACACGAAGAATAATTAACACCAGTGCCATTCCTCTTGTTGTACCATCTCAACACTCAACAAGAACTCATTGTTTATGCTCATCGAGATTGTACACCTCTGCCAGCTACAATCACAGTCACTTCTGAACTTCTCAGCTTTCAAACACATGTACGAAAACTAACATGAATATTGTCTTCTTGGAAGATAATCAGCAAAGAACGATAGAGATAATTTGACAAGTCGTCTCGTGAATCGTTATCGGAAAAGTATTATGAAAACTCTCGTGAAAATAAACAACGTCAGAAATAAGTGTCAAGGTTGTCGAACTCACCTGATAGTAATCAAATAACTTTTTCATCGAATTCAAATTGTGACCAGTCTAGAAACAGAATAGTGGCACAGTATTCATGTAAGTTCACAATTTCTCTAGTCTTATTTCATGATATGGGGTGGTTCCAGGTAGAGTAGCTCCTCTTCCATCATAAAGTATGCTCCGATTTTTCTCGCACTTGGGTTCTGTAAGCATGTGTTTGGAAGATGCCTCCTCTTTCTGATATCAGAACCTGCATTCGTCTTTCTCTTCCAAGCCGAGCTTCCCAAAATGTCATCTCAACCCTGTTGAGATTTCCATTGGTAAACGAAGTTTATCGTCACCAAGGCTGACGTATGCGTTCGATCTGTTGTGGATATGTGCACCTTATTGTATCTCAGCCTGTCTGAGACCTTGAATTTTCTCCCAGATGTCTAATCTCTGTTCCACTTATTCTACTCTATTTGCTGAAATGCGGATGATGCCGCAGAATAGTTCAGTCCCACGAATGGTTTTTGAACTTCTCTGCGAGCCCGTTTGTTCGCTACTACATTGCCTTCTACTCCGGAATGTTCCGGAACCTAAGAGGGTGACTGTATTTCTTTTGGCGGGCTCGTTCAATTTTTCCAGGCATTCCCAAACCATCTGAGAATTGATCAATGGCTGCTTGGCTATCGAAAATGAGGATGATATTTCATTTTTCTTAGTTTTTCTCAGTTTGAACTAAACACATTTCCCTGTAGCGTGAACTTTCACCTGGAATATTCTTGGGACGAGGTTCTCAAGGGGTCCATATACATCATCAGAACGTATCGACACAGACCGTCGATTAGTAGGAATTTATTTGACTAGAATAGTAAGAAATCAGAATAGCAAATCATCAGAACCATATTTCAGCGACTGCAATATGTACAACCCGTAATTTGTCGAACCGTACTTTGACAGACTGCATTATGTCAGAATGCATAAATCACAATAGTATATCGAAAGACTGCCATATATTCAGAAGTGTACTTTGCCAAACCAGTAAATAAAATACTCTTCATGTCGTCAGAATCATAAAAATATATAATCGTAAAGTCATAGAACCGTAAAAGCACAGACTGTAATTCAGCGACCCGTACTCTGTAGACCACCATTTCATCAGAATGAACATTCCCGACCAGCAAACTGGCAGAATTGTGATGTACAGAATCTGAAAATGACAGAATGCGAAAAGTTCATACCCGTAAAAAGAAAGACTGTCGATTTTTGATACCCGTAAAATGAAAGATCCGTACAATGACAGACTCGTAAAAGCACAGACTGCCAATACTCTAGATCCGTAAAATGCAAGAACCGTACATCGACAGACTCATAATCCATCGGACTACCAGAATTTCCGATCCATAATTCATCAAAACCGTAAAACGACAGACCCGTAAAACAGCAGAATCGTAAAATGACAGACTCGTACAATGGCAGAAACGTGCAGCTACCAAACCCGTAAATTTTCAGAATTTTTTGGATTAAGACCCGTAAAATAGCAGAACCGTAAAATGGCAGAACCGTACATTGACAGACCCGTAAAACATCAGAACCGTACATCGACAGACCGTCAATATACCAGAATGTGTGAGACGCGTGGAGACTCGGAACAAGCGGTAGCGCATTGTTGCCAAGTTGAATCGATAGAAATTCCTTGCTATACCTACTCGAATCTGATTCAAACTGTTTTATGAAGAATTCTAGAGGGCTGAGAAAGGTTCGAAAATTGTAGTATTTGTGTTTGATAATCTGTTTGATCCGAATCAGGAAGATATTGACATGATAATTTGATTGTATCAAGATAAAGAAGTATATATCATTCTTTTTGTTGAAAAATTATGTAAGAAAACATCAGACATGTGAATATAACGATGTTTTCTATGTATAATAGGTGAATCTATTCTCGGAGATTCTATAAGGCAGAAATGGAATCATTGTATGTTCATTTCTGAACATATAAATATTGGAGAAAAACATCAAACTCTCAAACTTTTCTATAGTCCAATGGTCTGAGATTCGGATCAGAGTGTATACCTTTCAATTTGATTCTCCAATTAAATAGTAGATAATATAAATAAATAACTTGTAGCATTTGTATATCGCTATTTCGTTTCGGGAAACCTACTCCCCAAGAGTTTTCGAATCAAGTGATTTCTTATTGTCAATTGTGCTTGAATCCCTCACATGACTTCACTTATAGATTATATATAGGGTGTCCCAAAATTGCTCTACTTGAAGTAGAGGTCAAAATAAGTTGATTGGACCCAATTCGTTTATATACCAAAATGTTCCGTTTCTCAATGGGGTACTTTGTATGTGATCAATGAGGTACTTTGTATGTGATCAATTTCATTTGCGTTTCGGATATCATAATGACTTCATTCATCTTCCATGAAATGTCAAATCTCAAGGAATGGCGGCTCGAAATACCGCCTGTTGGTTGATCGAGGAGGTGTTACATACGTTTTACTCGATTATTTGGGATTTTCCCTCCTCGTTTCTACAAAATAATATGAGCATTATTTCAATATACAGTGTGGTCATTTAAGTGTGCAACATATGGGAATCTTCTTAATGAATTGCACAACCAAAATACAGATAGTGCCAAGAGTTGGTGCATGTTCGATCATCATTTCAGGTGCACTCAGAATAGTTGCAAGTCAAACAGCATACAGGGTAGGTAAAAAGATATAAAAAGTGCTCAGGAGTAAAGTACCCGTATTTAAAAAAATTCAGCAGAATGTTATTGAGAAAAGTTGTTCACAATTAAAATTCATACTCAAATACCAGAACATGGCTTCCTAAGACATTCTTCAGTTCTTCAATTCCTTTCGTTAATAAATTCCCATTTTTTTTCAAATTCGAGCATATTTTTGCATTCCACTTGGATTTCAATTTTTTTAGGAAATCACAAACCTCATGTTTGTTGCAACGATATTCAGCTCAACTTTGAAATTTTGCGAACCCTATTTTCAACAAGGTAAAACATCATTAATGATAATTATGCATATTCAAAAACCTTCATTTAATGTGAACATTTCGTATTTGAAATGTTTATGAAAAAGCTGAACAAATTGATCGACAACCATGATATCTTTTGAAAAATCACGGACACCCAAGGAACAGAACAAATGAGGGTTGACAGTAAATATTGAGGCAGTTTGGTGACATACTCCTTATCTAATGATGTTTTACCTTGTTGAAAATATGGTTTGCGAAATCTCAAAATTAAGCTGTATATCGTTGCAACAAACATCAAGTTTGTGATTCCCTAAAAAAATAAAATCCAAGTTGATTGCACAAAAGTGCATTAATTTCAACAAAAGTATGATCAACTGATTTTGTTATGATCAAATTATGAAAGTGTTTAGGGTGAATATAAAAAAAAAATACAAATTGGGAAGTTATTAATGGAACAAATCGAAACACTAAAATATGTCTTAGGAGGCCATGTTTTGGTATTCAGGAAAAACTTTCGATTGTAAAGAACTTTTTTCCATAACAGTTTGCTGAATTTTCTGAAATAAGAGTACTTTACTCCTGACTTTTTTATATTTTTCGACCTACCCTGTATGCTGTTTGACTTGCAACGATTCTGAGTGCACCTTGAATGATTACCGACCATGCACCAACCTTTGACACTATCTGTATTTTGGTTGTGCAATTCATCAAAAAAAATTCCATATGTTGCACACTGTACAAGTACAGAGGATTTGCCCCAAAATTTTACTGAAATTCAAATGGCACTCTGTATGAATAATTTTACGTAAGTCGATAGAGCGAAAAAATACCTTTCAAATGACATTTGTTTTCAAAATGGAGGATCATGCAGGAACCTTTTTGTCTGCAATCATCATGGACACATTGTGACGTCATCCGTCGAATTTTTGGCAAGCATCCTTATAAAATAAAAAATTTACGAAGCACTTGGATTAGTTATTGATGGAACATATTTTTCAACGCTTGAAGCGCACGAAAGGTAATATCTATGATAATTTGTTTTTATTAAGTCATCATTTCAAACAATTTTCTTAGTCTTAAATTCCCCCAAGAATGTGAAATAGGAATGGAACTTTATTCAAGGAAAGTTCAGTATAAAGAGGTCATTATGTTGTTTTTATAGGAATATTGAGGAATGTTAAATGAAAAAGTTGTTTGAAACCACCCAAACTTTTATTTTGTGTAGTTGTTTTATATACAGTGTCAATCGTTTTTTCGGGTAGGCTAATAGCTTTGTGTTTTTTTTTTCAATGGAATACCCTGAATTCAGCTTTCCATGAAGATTTCAAGAATTCAATAGTTGATAGGATGTTCCATTCGAGAAATTGTCTATTATAAATGTGGAAATTGAGAATGAAAATCAACCTGTTTCAGGATATCCCTTGGAAATATTGAGTTTGGCTCGAAATTCTTTTTTATTTAATTTGACATGTGATGTGGAACTTTTCAAAACTACGGAAATATTGAAACTTCTCACTTTTCGTATAACATATGGTGTAAAGTGAAATATAACATAACTGGTTTAACTGGTGATGAAATAAATATTATTCACTACAACACCAGTTACGTTATTGAATATGTGGTTGGACGAAAAGAATAATGTATTTCAAGCTGCTTTCTCAATATCAGTTGGAAAAACTGAACTTGAATCAGCCATTTTCCACTGATGGAAGTATCGAACGAGTCTTTTTCGTGAATTTGGTCACTAATTTGCGACCATATTATTTTATGGCGGATACTTCGAAGTGACGGGCGGAGTCGACTTGCCTATACTCAATTTTTGTACATAATCGGTAGAATTCATGTAGAAATGATGGTCATTATATTATCTGTTCGAGCGAAAATTTCTAGCAAAATTAGAAAAAAAATTACACGTAATACGTTCGTTCGTCTCGCATAATCCCGTCGTCAAACAAAATGACGCGTTTCCTAACTGGTTACGTATAAAGCACTGTATATACATTTCACACTTTGTCGACCATCTCCATATCAACGAAGTTCCTCAGTGATGAAAAATGCGATAATGACTAATTGAAATTTTATCTCATAGAGAAGGGCACTCAGAAACTAGTGGCGCACTCATTTTTTTTTTTTTTGGGTAAGTATATGATTTTGGAGATGAGTACGCATCAAACTTATGATTTTTTCAGTAGAACACCCTGTATTTCATCCGCTCATCAAATTCCTTGTTTTCTTTCGTTTCGAATTATGTATAATGTTATGAATATAACATTTTCAAAGATGCTCCAAAATCAATGAAGCATGGACTTTCATAGTGATATAGATTTTTTAAATAAAAAAGTTCCACTTGAACTTTTGATTTTACCATGAAGAGAAAAAAACAATTCCAACACTGAATAACTAACACAAAACAAAACGTAGGTACCTAATAGCAACAAATAAAGAGTAATAAGAAGTATACATAATGTTGAATAAGCAGCTCAATATTTACTAAAACAATTGAATTTCGAAATCATTCAGTAACTTATTCATTGAATTATTCGAATTGATGTCCCTTTTCTCTATCACACAATTGACACAATTCCTCAACAGGTACAAGTACACTGGTATGCAGAAATCATGTCGCAGTTGGACGGTGTAACCGCTTTTATTGTAGCGGTGATTTAGAGCGCTTACATCGTCCAACTGCGACATGTTTTCTGAATACGAGTGTACGTCTTAATACACTAGGGATCACAACAATCTTGAAGAAATTCGTGCAAAATGGTGTAACAACAGAGGCAGTTTTTAGGAATTACAAAGATATCCTTCAATGATTTTTAATGCGTCTTCAGGTTAGGTGTGTCAATTGTGTCAATTGTGGCAATTGTGTGGAAAACTGGGCAACAATCAAGTGCCTCTTTTACATCATGAATTTATTCTTATTACTATTTATTTGTTGCTATTAGGTACACCTAGGTACATTTTGTGTTCTGTTAGGTAATTAGTGTCAGAGTATATCGTTTCTGTCCTCATCAAAAAAATATCAGAAGTAATATTCCTCCAATTAGACTTTTTCATATAAAAAATCAATAGTCCACTATTGAAATACAATGTTTGAGTGATTTTTGAGCATCTTTGAATTTATCTATACAATATATATCATTTTGAATGAGAAAAGAGGAATTTAATGAGCTAATAAATTGAAAAAATCATAAGTTTGAGTTGAATCTCCAAAACCATACTGCGAAAAAAGAATTGAGTACGACATTGGAATCTGAATGATATTCTTCATGACAAAAGATTTGAAAAACTCTGTAAATATAGAGGGTGTCCAAAATGTGAAATAAGTTATAGGCAAAATCTGAGTTTCACAAAAAAGTGGCACAGAACCGCAAAAACCGCAAGGTTCCATGTTCCACAACAACAGAGATACCTCAGATGTCTGAACCAAAATGGAATACACTGTACAGGGTGATTCAAACTCCTCGCCCTTGGCTCATAACAAGGAAAGGAAAACTGCAGATGGAAATCTCTCAGAGGGGATATATTTATCCTTATTTGAAAATATCTCAGCTCCTTTCAAAATGGCGGAAATGACGTCTGCAAAATTATTTTTTCCACAGAGTCACAATTTTTCCTCATATTCTGAAAAAACGTATCGTGAAACTTTCTTTCTTTCTCCATTAAGTTGATAGCTATGATGTGATATATGATTGGCATTTTCGAATAAACTTCAAGTGACCCCGTCGTGATAAAAATCAAGTCGACCGGAAAACAAATAGTAAGTAATTTGATATATTTTGCATTCATCATTTAGAACCGATTAAAGCTGAAACCAGCTGACTCCATTTTTGATTACGGCAGGGTCAGTTGATATTCATTCGAAAATATTCTTTGCATAGAGTCACAATTTTTTTCTCATGTTCTGAAAGAAAATATTTCATTCAACAACTTTCAGAAAGGAAATTTTCTCCTATCATCATTTGGTTGATAGCTATCGGGACTTTGATGTTAGCAGTTTTGAATAAATCTCAACTGACCCCGTTGTAATGAAAATCAAGGCAAATCGTTTTGCAAGCAATATGGATTGGGATACATTTTGCATTCATATTTGAACCGATTGAAACGTAAACCTGGCGACTTGTTACGGCGGGGTCAGTTGAGATTTATTTGAAAATACCAAAGATTATTGAAATGGAAATACTAAATCCAGAGTCCCACGGCTTTTAACCAAATGGAGATAGGAGAAACTGGTCATGATGAAAGTTGTTAAAAAAATATGTTCTTTCGGAATATGAGGAAAAATTGTGGCTTCGTGAAAAAAAAAATTATCTGACGCTATCTCGGGAAAAGTTGAAATATATTTAAATACGAGAACATATACTTCACACGACACATCCATTCTAATCCTCTCTGCCGTATTTCCATTTGCAGTTTTCCTTTTCCTGTTATGAGCCAAGGGCGGAAAGTTTGAATCACCCTGTACATAATGGTTTCATGCTCACATAGGTCATCTTTTGATCAGAAAATCATTCCGGACATATAAGTATTAATCAGTGTTGCGCTTCAGCGCCACAGGGGCTAAGTTTTCCTCCCATAATTTTTTATGCACTGTTATCGACTGTTATGCACATAAGAGCAGGGTACCTAATTTCAATCTTTCATTTGAGGAACTTGGTAGCACTTTCAATATTTGAGGGATCAAAAGTAAATACTGGCGTTTTTTCTCAAACGCTATAGCAATAATGCTTTCGAAGCAATATGATAATCACGGCCTTTCATTTTTTTCTTGCATATTTAATCAATTTTTCCACTCCTCAGGTGCATAATAGTTATTAATACACCAAGGTAGTGAAGAATATTAGTATTACCCAGGGACAGCAATACATTACAATCATTACATTTTTGTGGAACTGAGATATGAACCTATTGCTACTATGAAAGCACTTCTTTTCAATTAAAAAAAAAATCTAGTAGTAAATACCTATAACAGATTCAAATGCCATCAGAACAGTGAGTTCTTGTTATTATATCAGAGGTGGGTGGCTATGTCTTTATTGACTAGTGGTTATAAAATGACGAAAACTACCTTGGCAGTAAAAGTACACTTCACGCCTCGGGAAGGAGTAAATAATGGTAGGTTTTATAGCTAGTGGTGAAAAAAATAGTATATATACCACGGGACTGAAATTAGGATAATAAGGAATACGAACAAACTGAAAGAAGATCAGGAAGGAAAGAAATTTGTTTCATCATTCGTAGACCGATGTCATTCGATATTCTCTGGTTCTTTCAATACGTGTATGAATGAAGGTAGGTGTACCAGATTTGTACCTGTTCAGTTTCTAAAATCAATCGATATGTTTTCCATTTAAATTTTTTGACTCATGATTTTGGTGAAAATAATCACTTATTCGAGAAAATCCAATTCTCATTTGACCTTGAATAAGGAAAAAATCGCCTACGGTACTCTCCTTATTTATTATATCACTCAATACTGAATGTAATCTTTTTTTTAATTTCGAAATCTAGCTGGCCTACTCCGGTCGAGCTACCAACTTTTCGCATCGGGATCAAAAGTACTACAATTTTGGTTTCATCCAATTTCTCGAAATCCTTGTTCAATTCTGTTGGAAAAACGAGTGACACCTTGTTTTGAAGAATGTTTGAAAAAGGAAGAATACCATAAAAATATTAGGTACATTTTCACATTGACGTTTCCGGAGCGAATTTGCTTCCGTATTCAAAATAGAAATGGAACATGTTTTAGTACGTCAGACGGTGCGGTCTATCGTTCAATAACCCAATCATGGGGTATAACTTAATTGAACATCAAGGACATTTTTTGTCATCATCATCCACATATATAATGAGAAATTACGACATCGCCCCATGGTCGAGAGATTTTCTACAGGGAAAAATGTACGAAGATCGCGTTTTTCAATATGTCTGAAAAATAGCAGTCTAAAAATAATGGGGATGAAGCTAAAAAAAACATATGAGGGCTCATTTTGTAGCCTGAACCAATCGAATGGTGTATTGACAATTCATATTTTATCATCAGAATATCTAAAAATTTCACCACTTTCAAAAACTATCCTATATAATTTTTCAATATTTCATTAATCTTCAACAAGCAAGAACTCGATTATTTTCCAAATGAACTACATCATATTTTCCCATCAAAAACTGCGTAATTTTATGAGGAACATTTCATCTCGATCAATGGTATGGATATTCCTAACAGTTTTTGTTCTGCAATTAAATTTTTAGGACAGCGCACCACAGTCGAGGCGTTTCGTCGGAGCAAAAATGTAAAATCAATAAACCATTCTAAGCGTAACGATCGATGAAACTTTCACTCGTCGCGCGCTTAGACCGTATTCTTCATTAAAATATGCTCATTTTGTCGAAATGGAAGATATGGTGATCAATTTATATTCAAATAGATATCTTCGAATGTATAGTTGATTAGTTGATTGTCACAAATGCAAATTAGGCGGTTTTTACAAGAAACATCTTACAGAAAAGTAAACAATGTACATTTATTGATGGTCTTCGTCATCGGATTTTTCAATATTCTTATAATGAGCGTTACATTTACATTCAGTACAACAAAATACATCCTCTGTTTTGCAAATGCACTTCTGTGTTGAACATGTTTTTTTCTGTACGCAGTAAATTCATACACCCATATGGTCTACTGGTTAGCGCTGTCGACTTGAAGGTGCATGGTTCGAATCGCTGTGAACTTGAACTTTTTTTTGCAACTTTTTTTGTTTTTTTACTTCATTCTGGTTTTCCTTTTTCATAAAATATTTGAAGTCAAATAGGTTAGTGCGTTTAGGATAAACAGTCTCATTTTATTCAATTTTGTTGAAGAACTCAACTTTTGAAATATATTATTAATCAATGTGTTTCTACACTCCATTCGGTTTTCCTCCCACAAAAATATCGCAATCAGGGATAGGTTAGTTCGTTAAGGATAAATAGTTTCTGAGTTTTGCCTAAGTACTTCGAAGATGAGATATTACGGTCGGCGTGGTTTGTGCTAGCGTACAGTATATTTAGTAAAATCGCAGCCAGGAAAGTAGTTGTTTTCTGTTAAATATACTGAGAAAGAATTGATAATTTCATCACATACCGAATGCGAGTTCTCTATGTATTTCTTTATATCTAAATAAACAGGTGCGGAAAAGTATGACTTTCGGCATTTGTTTGGTAAACTACATTTTCGTCTAAACTCGACAATGCGAAGATCAATTATTGTTTTATTGATTGTTCTATCTCAGATTCACAGAGGCTGTTCAAAAAACTGCTTAGGAACTGGTGATGGGTTCAGTTTTGACGAGTGGATATGGTCAATATCATGGAAAATTAGTCTTCAAGTTCTGAATGGTTGGAGATGACATTTCGAGAATTACACAGATTAATATTAGCTTTGAGTATTCACACTCAGTTTTCATTCGTAGGTTACCCGATTTCATCTTCGAATTTTGTCCGCCCTATATCCTATTTTTATCTGGTGGCGCCTATGGTCCAAGGTCACCTGATATAGATCAGAACGAGAAACAGATAGACAAGAACGTTTATTTAATAGCTTCCATAGTGAGTTTTACAAGAACGTTTATTCAATGGCTTCCATATGTATGTATGTATGTATAAGCATTTTTTCATCAATCCCTATCTACAGCACCGCACTAATTATCGTTAATAAAGAATTCTCGAAACTAAATTCCGTAGCTCGATTTCAATCTAGTTTCGTATCACCTTCTTCCTTTTTCTAGAAATATGGGTACAAAATACAAAATGAATGAATTTGGGTATGATATAGATTCATATAAAGAACATCCAATATCTTGTATCTATAATCAAACTTTGAAAACTCCAAAGTTTGTTGTAAAAAAAAAATTGTAAAATTGTTTTATCCGTCATTCGGTTGCCCCCTTACGAGCAACCCTCAGAAGTCTTCGAAAGTCTTGTGCGAGCAAGGAATGACGGGGGCCATACCTTTTAACGTGTGATCCCAAACACTTGTAACATGCCAAACACCTATTTCTCGAACCCTTCTCTCAACTGACTCCAAGGAATTGTAGTTTTTAAGAAAATACTTCAAATAAACACTTTCTTCTCCATATAGCAAAAAAGTTGGGTGACGTTCATATATTTCATATTGAAATGTGGTCATTCATCACTTCATATCATATAAACGATCTTATTCTCGAGTGTACAAGAGCAATAGGAACATAAAAGCAGGTCGAACTGAAAGTTTACGTAGAATCCCCACATGACGTGAGAGCAGGCAACACTGTGACCGGCGTTCGCTCTGCGCGTGGCTGGTAGGCCTCTCTGCAGTCTGTCATTTTACGGTTCTGCTGCATTACATTCTGATGAATTCCGATTCTGCCAATGTACGGTTTTGATTTTTTACGGTTCTGCTGACGTACAGTTCCTATATTTCACGATTCTGTCGATGTACGGTTCTGAATTTTTACGATTCTGTTATTTTACGGATCTGACATTTTACTATTCTGCTGAATTACGGTTCTGATAGTTTACGATTCTATCACAATACAGTATATGACATTACAGTCTGATGAAGTACATTCTGTCATTGTACGTTCTGATATAATATGATTCTGATGGAATACGGTCTGTTGTATTACGAGTCTGTCGATGTACGGTTTTAGCATTTTACGATTCTTTCAATTTACAGTTCTGATAGTTTGAGATTCTGTGAATATGCTGTTCTGATTTTTTGCTATTCTGTCAATGTACGGTTCTGACATTTTACTATTCTGTCGATAAACGGTCTGTTGTATTTCGATTCTGACAAAGTACGGTCTGCTAATGTGCGGTCTGTCATTCTGCGATTCTGACGAATTACGGTCTGTGTTGTTATGATTCTGACAAAATATCATTCTGCTGTGATGTTGGTTTGTTAGTTTTCGATTCTGTATATTTGCGGATCTGTGATATTGCTATTATAGAAAAATACACATCTGCGCATTTGCAATCTGTTATTGTCTGGTATGCTCATGTACAGTATACAAAATACGGTTTGAGGGATTGCGGTTCTGTGCATCTACAGTAGAGATAAATACGATTCCTATAAAATATTGTTCTGTTAAGTTACTGGTTTGAAAATGTATATTCTGATGGATTACGGATCTGCGATTTTACATTCTGGTGATTTGTGTGTTCCCGTTCTCAAGGTACTTGGTACGAGGCTCGTTCACTCCTATTCCGGTACTCTTCTCGGTTTTGGAGCTATCTGTGTACAACTTCATGACTTCTTCTTTGAGCTCAATAAAAATGCATTCACATTTTCATTCTTTTTTGCAGCTCATCAGCCTCGTGGTGGATTATTTCACGAAGTTGTACTCCCTCTTTATCTCATGCTGAGGCAAATCCCAGATTTGCTGGTTGAGTGGCAGGTTGGCCTACCTTCAACCAGTCTTTTTTTGATAATTCTATACTCGATCTCTCTGCCGCAATGTCCACAACTGAATGTAGAGGTGAGATATCTACAGTGACCATCATTGCGGCACACACGTCCTCATTGCTCCGGTAATGCATACACATGCTAGTCACTGAACTCTCGTGATACTAGTCTTCGTGGAGTCTCGACTACTACTCCATATGTGATGATAGGTGTCACTATTGCTGTGTACATCCATTCAAGGGTTCTAGAGGAACATCACCAGGTTCTTCCAGCCTTCGGGCGTTGTTGATTACTTCCTTCTTTAATTTTTTTCTAGAAAAGTTCTTGGGCCAGGATTGGTCTCGAGTATTCAACCTCTTTTTTCCATTTCATGTCTGTCATACCTATATCGTGATGGTTTTGAGATCAGATCTCCTCTTCCTATTGAAGGCTACTAGTGTCCTACTGATTCATACTATTCTTTTGTAGTGTTTTATCATATCTGAATTATTTATCAGAAAATTCTTCGAATGTATCCTTTGCGAGTATGAAAATTACAATAGCATGGCCTTGACAAGATACGCAGAGGTCGGTCAGCACATAGATTTGTTCTTTTTATGTGATACTCTTCATTTAGGGGGATTGAACCTCTTTCTGCGAGCAGCCCCTGCTTGTTTGGATTCTGAGAGGGCCTCTTGATCAACTTTCGTTTCTGAAATTCTTGTAGAGAGCAGTTGGATAATTCAACGAAATATTGTGCCATCTTCTCATGGACTTGAACGTGGAATCTGGGAAATTTCTGAACATTTTTATAACAAGAATAGTGAAATTAAGGAAATTCGAAGGGATTAAAATGAAACATTCCATAGTCGAAAGAAAAATAAGTATCTCAAGGATTGTGATAGTAATAATTCATAATATGATAATTCGTTTAGTGAATGATTATTGTTTTTTTTTTCAGTACAGTAGACTATGTGCACTTGATGGCGTATGATTATGTTCCTTCTACGTCCAACAAGACTGGACTTTCCTCTCCAATGAGCGCTATGGTATGCTATTCCACATATAATTTGTCCTTTATTTTTATTCACCCTGAAGATTTTCATCGATACTGCGAAAAATTCCAGGATAGGATTCTTTGAGTTAGAATAAAGAAGGGAAATCCCACTTGAAAGAATGTTCGAGAATCTGCAACTGTGCTATTGTCTGCCTCCACCTACGAAATCGTGACGTCAGTTTTTATTCGCTGGAAATTTCTAGCTGTTTCAAAATAACCGTAGCATCTTCTAGTCGAAATATAGAAAAAGAAATTAAAATTGAATTGAAAACATTTTCAAGAATCGTATTGCATTCACGAAATTGTGCCGTCGATGAATTTCGACCCGTTCGAAAATCACTGTAGCATCGTTGTTGATCTTGAAATCGAACAAAATTTGGAAATGAGAGGTAATTGAGTGATGATTCTATACACTACATTGTTTTACCACTAATCAAACCGATTTTATACACGCTTTAACTCGTGTTTCGATAACTATGTCAGCATCTTCAGCAGAAGATTTGAAGTATTGATTGATGATGGTTCCATATTTGAATGATGAAAAATCAGTCCACTTGCCTATCGAAGTCGGCAAACAATCGCGCGTTCGGTAGCAGATTTGAAGTCGCCTGTTAGTGGCGATCAATCACGAATGACGAGGCAAACAGTCGACTAAAAAAATACCGTTCACTACACCTTTTTCAATTGTAATTCAGAAAGTATAAGATGTAATTCAGAAAGTGTAACCTGTAATTCAGATTAGTTAATTGTAATTCAGAAAGCGTAATATGTAATTCAGATTAGTTAATTGTAAATCAGAAAGCGTAATATGTAATTCAGATTAGTTAAATGTAATTCAGAAAGTGTAACTTGTAATTCAGAATAGTTAATTGTAATTCAGAAAGCGACAATTGTAATTCAGGAAGCATAAATTGTAATTCAGAAAGTATCACTTATGATTCAGAAAATAGGAACAACCCGTATGCATCCATTCTCCTTGAGACTTTAACGTAAATCAAGTTACCAACAATCAAAGCTATGTTGTCATAGAAAGTAACTACGAAATATCAAATAAATGTCAAATAAATTGCAATTGAAAAGAATTTCACAGGTATAAATATTGTTGTTTTATCACATACAAGTGAGATTATGAATTTCAAAGATAATTGTGGAATTTGCCGAAATGTAATGACTCGAGGTTTAGTAGTTATCAGAATCGAACCGTGTCGGCATCTTTTCCATGAAAAATGTGCTCAACCATTGAGAAATATGCCTGATGCGACCTGCCCACTCTGCAGAATTCTGATCACTGGAGATGTTTTACTCGAGAGAAAAAGGTTAGCGTTATTATTGGAGTGAATGGAGAATTCATCAATCATTTTTCTCAGATATAAGCAGCATAGTACGAAGGATAGGAAAAGAATAGTAGCATGCGCCAACAAAGGTGATGATTGGATTGCCTTAGCCGAGTCGCTGGGGGTACAATACAAGACTGCATTCCATTGGGTACGATCTGGACGTGATATTATGTTGCCAAAAGGAGGCATCAAGCCTAAAATCCTCACAGATGCAGAGATCGATACTATTATCTCTTGGGTGGAAGATGATAATGGCTTCACGTTGAAGCAATTAAAAACTAAAATTCATCAACACTTTCAGAAATACTTATAATTTACTACGATCGGAAACTATTTAGATGGCAGGTTGTTCACGGTGAAACAGTTTCACAATGAAGTTGTGACAATGAATAATGATGAAAATAAGAATAAACGAGAGCATTATGTCCAAACACTGAATGAATATATTCATGAAGGCAAACAGATCATCTGGATGGATGAAACGAATTTCAACCTGTTTTGCCGTCGAACAAGAGGACGTGCTCGTAAGGGAGGTAGAGCCATACAACAGCTTCCTTCTGCAAGGGGACCCAATGTTCATTTGATAGGTGCAATATCGGCAGCAGGTGTAGTGCACTTTGAGAGGAGGAGAGGATCTTTCACATCCGATTTAGCCAATGCTTGGGTGCTAAGGTTATTGCAGCTATGGCAAGCTCAAGGAAATCAATTATCGGATGTTGTCCTTGTATGCGATAATGCACCTTGCCATTCCAGATTTGAAAACGTTCTGGGCGGAACTGAGGCAAGGCTTCTCCGTTTAGCTTCAAATTCCCCAATGTTGAACCCAATCGAAACAATATGGTCCAAAATAAAGTGTCATGTAAAAGTAAATCTTCGAGTACCACAAGTTGAAGGTCCGGGTGTTGGAGAACAACGACTTGTTTATCTTGAACAGAGTATTGACCAGGCCAAAGATATAATTGTTGGAGGTGCTAGGGCTGCACAACACACTACCATTCACCATGCTGCAGCTCTGGCATTTCAAGATATGCCCGTTGGTCGATAAATATAAAATAGTGATGGGAATGAGAGAAATATGTATATTTACCAATAAAATATTGATGTTCACCACAAAATAAACCATTCGTTGATTTTTATTCCCTACCCTTATTCAAGTCCATAGTATTTATGAATTACAAATTACGCTTTCTGAATTACAATTATCTATTCTGAATTACAAGTTACACTTTCTGAATTACATTTCACTAATCTGAATTACATATTACGCTTTCTGAATTACAATTATCTATTCTGAATTACATATTACGCTTTCTGAATTACAATTAACTAATCTGAATTACAAGTTACACTTTCTGACTTACAATTCACTAATCTGAATTACAAGTTACACTTTCTGAATTACAATTGAAAAAGGTGTAGTGGGCCTTCAGCGTATCCGTAGATATAACTTTCCACCTGAGTATTACTACTTTCTATATCTCTAATAATAATTTGAAAAATGTAAGTTTGTCAGGCGCAAATTCAATATTTTACTGCAACAGACATACTCTATGAAGATACCGATCAGATTGTCCTTAGTCTTCTTCTGCGCAACCAAAACGCGCTAATTCAATACTAACTGAATTGGTCCATCTAGAGACAGGTCGCAACGAATAATCCACGCAGATGCCATACAAAAAATATCTGGCCAAGAGCCGAACACCATTGACATGACGAATCGCTCTCGGCCCAACAGTAAATGCCTCCACAGTATCTTTTTTATTCGATCACTCCGAAAAGAGGAGTAGGTGGAGTACAGGATCTGAATCCAGAATCTTTAATTTACCCAGCACGCACCTTACTCCATTGGCCATTATGTTTCCGACGAATCCATGTACAAAACAGATCTATAGGGGAAAGATAATCCTTACCACACGGATTATTTGTTGCATCGCATCCATATGGAACGGTGGACCATTTCGGGTATGGTATTGAATTCGTGCGACCGAAGTCCATGTGTTAGTTTATTGTTTCAGTTTTCACTCGCTGCTTCTAATTATTACTCTGTTCTTCTTCGAAATGCTTCTGGAGCGTGAAATCTGATACAATCGTCTAATTAGACCAGTGGATCAATCAAACCTCAAGGTTATCAGAAGATTATTCGTGTTTTCAGGAATTATAAGGTAATATGAGGAAGGAAAATATTCATTATGCATAAAAAAAAAGAGTACTTTCAACCTTACTTGTCCTAAATCAACTTTCCTTCTGAGAAGTAAATTTTTAAAGAATTAATTAAGTGAAAACAATTCAAAAAGAATGACGCCTCGCAGGGATTGAGCCCCAGTCACCACCGTGGAGGTCAGATACACAAATCACTTAGCCATCGCTTGGTCGTAGTATTGTGGGTGACGTCACTTGATCTCGATGTTTGTAGATTCACTGGTCTAGCTAGACCCATGTGAATCAGATCTGTCTAGAAGTTCGTCACATTGATCTAGTTCTAGTATGGAATGTATGAATTTCTGATATCCATTTAAGGGCTTCAGCGCGAGTGAAGCCGCGGGTGGAAGCTAGAATTACTATGAAAATGGCATTTTACCCACCAAGAATATCATTTCTAGAATGAATCTGTCTCGCTCTGGTTAGACGGTGGTTTACCAGCAAAGAAGCTAATATTGGGTTTGCCAGCATATGCAAGAAATTTCGTATTGCAAGACCCTTCCCAGACAGGGATTGGTGCTCCGGTAGGTGAAGTAGGACGACCTGGCCCCTTCACCAAAGAAGACGGGTTCCTTGCATACTACGAGGTAAATATCTCCAAACTGTTCTCCGTATTGAAAAGGAATACTCTCGAATTTGATATATTTATGAACACAAAACATCTGGATATATGGATGAAGAAAATATTAATTATTTATCGATTTATTCAACAGAAAACATCTACTTTCCTGGCTATATGCCACGACGAATATTTAATTACATCTATTGAACACACACGATGAGAATTCGAAAACAAAATCTTCTGAAGTAGATAATTAGCATTCTCCTTAATATACAGATATGCATATAATATCATTCTGAATATTCAACAGGAGACGAATACTGTCCTGGCTATTCGTCACGTCGAACAATGAATTATATCTGATGAATATCCAAAAAGAGAGCATGAAAAATCAAAATCCAATGAATTTGAGAATTGACATTATCTCGCAAATCGAATAGAATGAATGAAAATAAAACTCACCAATATGTTCAGTATTGAAATGAAAATTGTAATGTGAAGGAGAATTATACTTGTATGAACTCTGATCTTGATGAGCTAGGAACTTCCAAAATAAGCATTCGTATCAGTGATATGGGAATTATATCTCTCACAAACAGATTATATGGCTCAAATCGAGTAAAACTCATTTTGAATATCATATCCTCATCAGTAACCGTATATTTTGTCCCGTATATATTCAATCGAACAGATGGGAATCGCAAAAGGATAAAATAGAGTCCAAATCAGTTTTTTCGATTGGGTTATCTGGAACAACTTCCTAGAGGTTCTGAATACACCCTACAACTTTTGAATTCGAAGTTTTCTTCGACCTATATGGAATGACCGTGTATAGGGTGTGCATGCAGAATTAGATAAACGTTTGAGCTCTATGAAATAAGTTCATCGGAATGTTGTTTCAAATTTCCCTTATCTCTTCCAATGGTGAAAACCAAAGAAGAGAAATCAATCGATTCTTCTGCCTATCAGAGGAAATCCGATTATTCTATAGTCGTTTCAATACCGAGTGTCCCAGAATAGTATTCATATTCTTTGGCTGGAAGGTAAGTATGCTGATGAGGATGAAATATTATGTTCCTATCAACATGTGTCCGAGAAAGTTTCTAAAGGGCGGATCGTTTGGTGGTACGAAAAACATGATTTACTGTACAGGGAAGTGCGAAATTCGAGTTAGAAGTTCAGTAAGAATGCTGTGAAATAAAAAATTCTGGAGAAAATGAAATTCTCCAATTTGATGTCCGAAAGAATTCACCATGATATCGGGTAAGTGCTCTTATGATAATATGAAATTGACCCAATTTCACAAAGTCATTCACTAGAAGTTATATTTTTTTTAACATCAAAATGGAAAATGACCCTTTCCTCATCTCGAAAACGGTTCGTTTCACAGCATTCTGAATAGTATACCTTTTCCATGTTTTGAAGTTAACAAAAATAAGATGAATCGTAAAACAGGAAAATTTGTGACAATTTAATAGCATCGGTAACGAATTTCACACCTTCCTGTATATCGAACAATTTTTCTGTATCAGGAAACGATTTCTGAGATCAAATCATGCTGAGGTACCGAATTGTGTAATTCTAGGACTCTTATAGCGCCCTCAGAAAGCATCTTCAGACACACAAATAGATGAAAACATCATTTCTTATTTTCAACAACGTTATTCTGATGGGACACCTTGTATATATGAGCATTTGGATAGAATCACCTCATATGTGATATACGAACTGAGAAAGATAAAATGAGAGGCATATATAGTGAGCCTGTCGTGCTCTCCAAATCAATTCTCAATAATCATTTGACCATATAACTACATTTTTATGGAATGGTTCTGATCTGCGAAAATGCTGCATTCTTTTGAATAATATAATCAGGCCATTACCAAAAGAATTCATTCCATACGAAGAGGAAGTACTGTTCTAATATCAAGGTTATCAATTTCCACTAATAATCCCACTAGCAGCAGTATTATCAAAAAATAATTCTGCTGCGTGAAAGATTCGGTGAGAAAATTTTATTAATCGGAGTTGCTTCCGAAAGGATGAGAAGATGAACCATTCTGCGTAGATGATGAATTGAATTTGATACTAAGGTATGATTTTATAACTAATATGTGAGAAACATCAAATACATTTTCAATCTGGAATCCAATGTCTCCATAGTTTCAAATTCAGAAAAAGCTTGGAAAAATGTATTTTCGATGAGTTGAGTTAGATATGACGTACTTTATTTTAACAATAGATGTTGATTATGCTGTCTACTCATTGAGGTTTATTACTAAGATCGCAGGAACATCAAAAACATTAATTCGTTTTCAATCATAACAACTGATATCACATGTCTACAAAGTTTCAAATTGAAATTGAAAGAAAAATATATTTACGATGGGTTTACTTGAATATGACGCACTATATTTCCACAATAGAGGTTGATTCTACTTGTTAGTGACTAAGATTCATTACTAGAATTCCCGGAAATCAAAAACAGGATTTATTTTTCATCCATAATAATATCTGAGATTGTAATAATAGTTTCAAATGAAACTTGAAAAACATATTTCCCATGAGTCTAATCGAATATGACGCACTGTATCATAACAAAAGTAGTTGATTTCACTCATAAGTATCTACAGTTTATTACTGAAATTCCAGGTATATCGAAAACATTATTCGGATATAACATATCTACGTCGTTTCAAATGAAACTGACTGACTTTTGCCAATAGATATCAAATAATGATAATAATATGAGCCTTCAAATTGGATCAAAATGAATTTATGATATTTTCGAAAAAATATCTAGTGCATTTGGGTGATATTGAAGAATTGTTTTGTTTTTTAGGTGCTTGATACTTACAAGTATGTTGATTATACCATAGTATCAGTTGATGGTACCAACTATGCCTATTTGGACGATGAGTGGCTCACATACGAGAATGTGGAAACTGTTAAACTCAAGGTAAGTAACGTAGTATCTCCCGGAAGTGCAATATCATACATAAAATAGAATAGAATATATTCAGTTGATCAAGTTACAAATTTAGAGATGCTTGTGACAAGTCATGATTTTCTAGAACAATGAGTCGTCACAGTTCAAAAACAGAATTTTAAAAATTATACTTCCAAAATTTGACACACAAATACAAGTAATCATTCAGACAGTATACTACAATACAATATGGGGTCTCCTTAGCACTTCACTGGCAGATATATATCCATGAAATTTATAAGAACAGTTTTCTGTTATAGAAACTCCCTATTTGATGTTCTAAATTGATCGATAGCCATGCACCTCACTGTATCAGGAAGGAAATTATATGGATTATAGTTGAGAGAATTGAAAAGGAATATTCTCAGGTATATATGAAAATGAAAAAAATGAATATGTATATGAACAAAAACAATGAGAATTCGCATTCTACATGTGATGAAAATATTAATTCTTTCTTGGTATATTCAACAGAAAACAAGTACTTTCCTGGCTATATGCCACGATGAATATTGAATTACATCTATTAAACACACACGATGAGAATTTGAAAACAAAATCTTCTGAAGTAGAGAATTTGTATTCTCCGTCATATAAAGATATTCATATAATATTATTCTGGATATTCTGTTGAATAGCAGTGCTAGATTCTATACTTGCATAAATTTACATTGTATATGTAACACTCTGTAGTCTGATGTTTTTATGTTTTATTCTGACTTTGACAATAAATATTGAATTTTTCTCAATCATACTATTGTCATCAAGTTCTTTGTGTTATATCTGAATTCAAAAGGTTATGGGCCCATGCTCGTTGTGATTCACGATAACACTAAACAAAGCTGATTAACAAGTCTACGAAGTATCAAAACATTCGAGAAATTTGCGAAGAAACATCATGGACAAGTTCCCGAAGTTCGAGAAATTACATGGTTTGGCAAATTTTCATTCATGGAGGACAATGGTTTTCGCGTATATGGATTTATATAATTTGTATACAATTGTAACTGGCGAGGAAAAAAATCCTGCGAGATCTCCACCTTCACCGAGTAGCTCAGCTGAGATACTACGGAGTTATAATGCGAAGTGCGAGGACTGGCGTTACAGACATTCTCTTTGTAGAGCCTTTATCCTTTTTAATGTTGATACCAATATAACTCCGCAAATCACGTGTTATTCGGATGCTTGGGATATGTGGAAAGTATTGAATGATTTATTCGATCGAAAAAACGAATATTCACTGCATGCCTTAGTAAAATCTATTGTTGGTATCAGGTGTGAGTCGAAGTTCACAATATCAGATCACATTGCGAAATATAATGAATTATGGTCTAGACTAGTTGAAAGAACTTCAAAGACTCTCAATGAAGAAGATGACTCACTAGAAGCCGCCCTCCGACCATTAGCTGTTTCTATGAAAGCCAAAGGATCGTTTTTCCTGACCACCCTGCCAGAAGAGATGGATAATATAATCGATAACTTGAAAACTAAACAAAATGTAACGTACGATGATATATGTACACGGTTATTGGAATTATCCACTGCCACATCTTTATCTCAAGATAATCAAGCATACCATGTCAGAGATAAACGGGAACGAAAAAATCCGCAAAAAGAATGTGTTTATTGTAAAGAGCATAAGAAATGGTACAGAGGACATACCGTGAAGAATTGCCGAAATAAAAATAAGGAAGAGAAAGCAAATAACATCATAACAGATTCAGATAATGATGATGAAGAAGTAGCATATCCCGCTTCAACATCCTCCATCAATAAGTGGAAATGGATATTTGATACAGGAGCGACTTCTCATATGTCTGGAAATAAGCAAGCTTTCTGTAATCTCACATCACACTCTGGCTCTATCCGATTAGGAAACGATAAACAGGTGGAAATCACTCACATAGGCAATGTTAAGCTGAATGCCTTGTTGCCCAACGGTAAGAAAATCAATGTGACATTACATGATGTTCTTTATGCTCCCGATTTAAAATGCTCATTGATGTCCTGGGAGACGATGAAAACCAAGGGAATAACAATGAAAGGTGAAAAGGATATAACTCTCTGGAAGAATGGAAAAATTGTTGGCTGGGTGATTTCGAAGTTCAAAGAAAATGTATTCCAAGAAGCTCATATAGAATCGTCAAATTTCAATATTGTGACATGGCACAGACGATTGGGGCATTTACCAATAACATCCTTCAAAGAACTCGGAAAGGCTATAGCAGATCCTGATGCTCTGCCAAAAAACCGACCACTTATAGATTGTGAAGCATGCGAGACTTCTAAAATCACAAGAAGAATTTCAAGAGAGCCTGCTAACTCATGCTCAGACATCTTGGAGAAAATTCACTCTGATGTTGCAGGTCCTTTCTCTACAAAATCAGTTGGCGGAAAGGTTTATTATGTCACTTTCATTGATGAATATTCCAGATTCACTGAAGTAAAATTCATCAGAACCAAGGATGAAGTTGAAACTGCTGTGATTGAATTCGTCAAACGAATTGAAAGACAAACAGAAAAGAAAATCAAATTTTTCAAATCTGATAACGGGGGTGAATACTGTTCTAAATCTCTGCAAGATTTCTTCAGATCTGTTGGAATCAGAACCGAATATTCAATTCCAAGGATACACGAAACCAACGGTTTAGCAGAAAGAATGAATAGAACAATCACAACGATGTCTAGAACTAGTCTCGTCGACTCAGAATTACCACAGTCATTATGGGCAGAAGCTGTTGCACACGCTGTATACACAAAGAATCGCATACCCCACACTTTCAATAAAAAATCACCTTTTGAATTGTTTTATGGAAAAAAACCAACAATAGGGCACTTGCGGTACTTTGGTCAAAAAGCGTATATTCACATTCCCCTAGAAGCTCAGAAACCTGGTAGTAAATTATGTCCTCGAGGAATGGATGCTGCAATGGTCGGCTACAGCGACAGATTGGGTTGGTACCGATTTTGGAATGGTAGTAGAGTTGTCGTATCCAGAGATTTTAAATTTGCTCCTGAAGAAGATTTCATCTACATTCCTCCACAGAGAAGAAATGAACAATCTGCAATCGGAAATGGACATGATTCAGAAGTTGAAAGAGACAATAAATATGATGATTCAGGACTAAGAGAAAGTGAACATGCTGTAACCAGGAAGAAGGAAATGAAAGAAAATGCAGAAGAAGCAGAGGAAGAATTGTTGGACAGGCAACCATCAACTTCCAAACCTATCAGGCGAACTAGCCGAGAAAGAAGACCACCTAATCGTTATATAGAAGAATTCTGTAAACTAGCCATTGATGAACCACTTTCTTACCAGGATGCGATTTCTTGTAATGAATCTGAAAATTGGAAACTTGCAATTGATGAAGAACTTGAATCCATGCGAAAAAACAATGTTTGGGACATAGTTTCCATACCACCAGAAGCTAAAGCAGTAGGTTGTCGTTGGATTTTCAAGAAAAAATGGTCAGATACAGCAAAAGTTCCAAAATACAAGGCAAGATTAGTTGCACAGGGCTTCAGTCAGAGACCGGGCGTTGACTTTGAAGAAACTTTTGCTCCAGTTGTAAGATACGAAACAATTCGAATACTCCTTGCACATGCTATTCATAATAAAATGTTAGCGAGACAATTAGACATAAAAACGGCTTTTCTAAATGGTGAGTTGGATTTCAAAATATATATGAGGATTCCAGAAGGCTTGAAACCTGAACCAGGGAAAGTATGTTGCTTGAAAAGGAGCATATATGGATTGAAACAGTCTCCACGTCAATGGAACTCCAGGTTGGTGAAAGTCTTCAGAGACATTGAGTTGAGACAATCCAATGCAGATCCATGTCTTTTCGTTTCTGATGATCGCGATCAAATCGTAGCCATATATGTTGACGATCTGCTGATTCTCTCAAGAACCAAGGATAAGTTAGATGCGATAGAAAACGTCTTGAAAAATAACTTCGATGTTACCGTGCTTGGATTACCAACATACCTCTTATCAATTCATATCGAGTGGTTCGAAAACCACATTACAATTTCTCAAGAGCACTACATTAACAAAATTCTCGAGAAATATAATATGTCTAATTGTAATGCCTTGTACACCCCGATGGATATTGGTGCTAGACCAAGTAAAGCTACACCAGAAGAGCCAAGAACTGATAAAGAATTATATCAATCAAAGATTGGAAGTTTGCTTTATCTTTCGATGGGAACTAGACCCGATATAACTTATTCAGTTAATGTTCTCTCACAATTTTGTGTGGATCCATCTTCAGTTCACCAGAATATGGTTCAGCATATCTTCCGTTATTTGAAAGGTACCCTGAAGAGAAAACTCATCTACAAGAGTACACATTCCCCAAAAATATCAATGTTCAGTGATGCATCATATGCGAATTGCCTCGATGACAGAAGATCATATAGCGGATATGCCGGATTCTATGGAGAAGCTCTAGTTTCTTGGTCTACCAAAAAACAACAATGTGTTGCAGTGTCTACAACAGAGGCAGAGTATATGGCTTTATCAGCTGCCTGCAGACAAGCTATTTGGATGACTTATATCATGAGGGACTTGAAGGGCATCAATACTCGCGCACTTTTATTTTGTGACAATCAAGCTGCCATTCATATATCGGAAAACCCTGTTCTTCATCAAAGGAGTAAACATATTGATGTCCATTATCATTATGTTAGGGAAAGGATATTGGAACAAGAAGTGGATATAACCTATGTTAATACAAAAGAGAATATGGCTGATATGTTGACTAAACCACTTAGCAGAGATTTAATGAATAAGTTTTGTTCGAATTTCATGGAGAATCTGCACTGAGGGAAAGTGTTGAATAGCAGTGCTAGATTCTATACTTGCATAAATTTACATTGTATATGTAACACTCTGTAGTCTGATGTTTTTATGTTTTATTCTGACTTTGACAATAAATATTGAATTTTTCTCAATCATACTATTGTCATCAAGTTCTTTGTGTTATATCTGAATTCAAAATATTCAACAGATAACAACTACTTTCCTGGCTATTTGCCACGTCGAACATTGAATTAAATTTGTTGAATCTCCAAAAAGAGGGCATGAAAAATCATAGTCCTCTGAAATTGAGAATTGACATTATCTCTCGAATCGAACGGAATAATATAATGTATTATGATATGAAAATATAACTCACCAATATGTTCAGAATTTAAATGAAAATTGGAATGTATAGGAGAAGTATACTTGTATGAACTCTAATCTTGATGAGCTTGGAACTTCCAAAGAAGCATTCGTATCAGTGATATGGGAATTATATCTCTCACAAACAGGTTGTATGAGTCAATTCGAGTAAAGCTCCTTTCGGATATCATATCCTCATCAGTAACCTGTTGTCCAGTTATTCCTTCAGCCATTCTTCATGATACACACAATTCTCATATCCCTATAATATAACTAAAACTATAACGAACTGGAATCTGAGAATTATTATTTGTTGACATAATCACTGTCATCGAGCATTTGTTTTCGGATGCATGATAAATTGGATTCATCATACAGGACGTGGAAAGGAATTCTGAATTGAGGAAACCTTGTCACGGTTCTGCGATTGAGGTCTATGAAAATTACAAGTTTCGATCGTTCAAGTTAGAACCACTTGAATATCAGTTTATCATACATCCGAGAACGAATGCCTGATGACAGTGGTTATGTCAACAAATTTTAATTCTCAGATTTTAGGTTGTTATAGTTTTAGTTATATTATAGGGAGATAGAAATTGTGTATATCATGGAAAATGGCTGAAGGAATAACTGGACCTCAGGTTACTGATGAGGATATGATATCCGAAATGAGCTTTACTTGAATCAAGTCATATAACCTGTTTGTGAAAGATATAATTCCCATATCACTGACACAAATGTTTTTTTTTTTGGAAGTTCCAAGCTCATCAATATCGGAGTTCATACAAGTATACTTCTCCTATACATTTTGATTCTCATTTGAATTCTGAACATACTGGTAAGTTATATTTTCAAATCATAATACATCCTATTATTCTATTCGATTTGAGGGATAATTTCAATTCTCAATTTCAGAGGATTTTGATTCTTCATGCTCTCTTTTTGGATATTCAACAGATACTCATAATTCAAAGTTCGACGTGGCAAATAGCCAGGAGAGTAGTTGTTTTCTGATGAATATCAAGAATAATATTATATGCATTTCTTCATATAAAAAAGAATGCGAATTCTCTACTTCAGAAGATTTTGTTCACAAATTCTCATCGTGTGTGTTCAATAGATCTAATTCAATATTCATCGTGGCATATAGCCAGAAAAGTACTTGTTTTTTGTTGAATAAACCGTGAAAGAATTTATATTCTCATCACATGGAGAATGCGAATTCTTAATGAATTTTTTTTCACATACATATCCATTTTTTTCGTGTTCATAAATATATCTGAGAATATTTTCACCCAATCAAGGGGTTGGAACTTGAACGGTGAAAACTTGTTATTTCCATATACCTCAATCGCAGATTCGTAATTAGGTTAGAAATATCAATTCATCATACATCCGAGAATATAGTCGAGAGAGTTCTTCTTGCTGACATCAAGTCTCAACCTTTGGGGTCTGAAGTTTGAAACCATGTTTCAACTTTCCTCATGAAATTGTCTTCATCAATTATCAAATAATTGTAGAAGTTATGACGATTTATCAAGTTATTGTCGTTCGCAAAGAGAATGCAATTATTGTGGGGTAAAATAAAAATCGCAGAGATCATTTATATAGACAGGAGGTAGCCCAAAACTGAGCCTAAGACAAGTCAGTCCATGTATATAAAGCGAAGTGTATAACTACTGTATGGATGCCTTATTTCATCAAGGAAACTTGAATTGTCCCATGGAGGTGAAACAATTTCAGTAGCACATGATCTTGGCTGGGCATTGGCCCTATTGGTTCAGTTATCGGGACAATTTGGATAAATTTCTTCTTTCAGTAGTTTTTTCTGGGAATAATCGTTGGGAAGTTTTCATTCTATGAATCCGAAAATGATTCCTAAGGCAAAGCTTCATCTCGAAAACGATATTCTCTTTACAACTTCGAAACCCTTGACAATCAAATTTCCAAAATTGGTGTACGGTATGTTCATTCGATTTTTTTTTTCATCTCTTGACTGTAAATGAGATTTTGATTCCCAAATTTCGGAATTGTATTCAGGGTCGTTAGATGCGGTGGAGGCTGAGGATAAAAATATCTCTTTTCCTTGTACTCCTCTGGTTATTATGACTTTGTTTGGTGATGATAAAATTCTAGAGTTTTTCACGTGGAAGACGTACTCCTAGTTCAATTTCATAGAGCGTACTATTCGAGAGAGAATCGAATTTTCTTCTGATTTGCGTATATTTATTGATGGAAATAAATCTGGATTACCTACCATAAGTACGCGTGATGTTCCACCAATATTATAGGAATTGCCTTTCGTGCGCTCCAATAGTTGAACAATGCTAGAAGAAAGGAACAACACCAAGAGAATTCCAGTAATATACCGATAAAAATATTCTTATATAAGTCTCCATTCAAAAACCTCCTATAACTGCTAAATGGAACATTCCAACCACGAAATGTTATTTGAGGAACGTGAAAACTTAACGTTTTTGAAGTGAGACAGGTTTGATTTTCTAGTCTATTTTTTTGTTTCAAAAAGGTTACCTACCTTTTAGATTTCAAATAGAACAAGATCATAGTTAACAGATGGAATTTGAGAGATTCAGATTCGAACCCTGAAGATCTCACAGTTATACAAGCATCAATTAAGTTCCATCCCTTCTTCATTCACCATATTCGTCATACTTGTTATGTAAGGACATATTAGCCTTCAGCAGCTCGTGAACCCTTATTTGAATGTGATAATTTCTATTATTTACAACCATATATGTAATGATGTCATTACTAACGTCGTTGAAGGTTGGGAAGTGTCATATTACACACCTTTTCTTCTCACCCTCATTTCTTGCCCTGTCTACTTCCCGCCCTCACATATATAATATTACAGATATGTTCAAAACAAAGAAGAGATTTATTAATTTTGATCGAAATATGATGGTTGTAAATAAAATAGTATACAAACCTTGGTAGGAAGTTTCATTCCTGTCTCGAGATTATAGCTAACCTCGAAGCTTTGCGTCTCTGTTAAGTAACTAATCTCACGCCAGGAATGAATCACTTTCTACCTCGGTGTGTGATATTCTATTCCAAGAAAGTGAAGTGATCGGAAGTTCTAGAAATATCAGGGATATATTTGTTTATATACCCTTCAAGTTTGGGATTTGTTGAGGAACTTCAGGAAGTGAAACTGCATCAGGCCGCTGAAAAGTTTTGACGATAAATCGGTCAGATATCGAAAATTCTTCCAATTTGTGTGAAAATTTGTATTTTCAAACCAGCTCAACATTTATGAGGTATAGTGGCAAGAACTTGGATTTACACAGTCATAGCGGTGATAGATTGTATTGCATTTCGTTTGCGTTCAGTGATTAGTGAACCCTCATTCACTGACGCCACCGTGAACATTTTTGGCAACTATGTTGAATAATGATCCAAGGTCCCAGGTAGCACATGACGACTATATGACGTCTAATTGACGGCATCACATTCGGCCAAAAGACGTCTTTATTTCAACAAATGCGACGTCCAAATGACGTAAGTAAGACACATCCAAATGACGTCATATTTCAAAGTCTTTTAGACGTCAGTATGTGTTTTCAAATTGGACCTTAAACTGACACTACTGACCAATTTCCGACGTCAATAAGACGTCTTTTTTTATATAAAATTTTGAGGTTAATGGTTATAATCTGGTGAGGAAGATAATCATTTGTGCTATAAAATAAATTTGCTACGAATGAAGATTTTATTAACAAGATAGTGATGTAAGGTATTACATATAGTTGAAAATTTCAGCATTTATGGCTCCCCTTCACAGAGAGCTCTTCTGTATGTTTTGCTGTCTTTAAATGGCGGCCAAAACACTTCCTCTTTCAACGGCGTCAGCTAAGTTTCGTGAACAACAGCTACACTGTTGCTTCCACTGTCATCAAATTGTATTACACAATACATCCTGAATACTTTCACGTGAAAAACAGACTGTATAGAAATACCACTCAAACACTCAACATTTTAACATTCTTAACAAATCCAATGGCACAGACGCCGTTCACAAACAACACCCATTCGAACATGGACGATGGACAATGAACATGAACGGGAACGCACCATGCATGATGCAAGCTTGACGCTGAACCACAGAACGGACCGCTGACCGGCACTAACGCCAGTAACGGCAGTCGCGAGATGGTCGCGAGTCGCATACACAATCTATTCGCGTAATTACTTGATCGCCATTGGCCATCTGGTCGGCAAGTGAGAATTGTCTTTGGCGCTAAATTTAAACATTGAAAATCAAGGGAAGCCTATGGAATAAAATACATTTTTATCATACATTTATACAGTTATTTAGATAAATTAATTAATTTATTTTATAACTTCGTTTTCCTATACATACATGATAATAATAATAATAATAATAATAATAATAATAATACTGATAATGATGATAATGATAATTATAATAATACCCAAAAAATATGAAGACCATAGATTGACGTCTATACGACGTCAAACAGTGGCTGTCCATAAGACGTCACATTAATGACGTCCGCATGACGTCATAATTTGGTCAAAAGACGTATGAGACCAAAAAAGACCTTAGATAGCGGTCCTATAGACGTCACATTCGTCAGTCTGGCTACCTGGGGTAGTGACAAGGAGAACAAATATTTCAAATTGAAAGCATTTTCATCGAAGACAGATTGAGATATTTTGTACTGAGTATTGCGCCCCCGTGATGCACTTCAATACCCTGTAGTTTCAATAAAAACTCAACTTGGGGGTAAGTGAATGAACTAAGTAGATATGTCTTCGATATTTCTTGACAATTTTCAATCCATTCGATTTTTCTGAAAAAATTATTCACCCTTATACTGAAATGGCAATCATTTGACTCAATTTGAAAGCCGATAATATTGATATTAGTATTATCTCATGATCATAATATCACCATTCAATATTGAAATGCTAATCATTTGTCTCCATATGAGCGTTAATTCATTCTCATATAAGTGTTGTTTCACAGATATATGATTATTTTTCGAATGATTTGTCTTGATCACAGTGAAAAGGAAACTATGCTGGCGCCTATTCAATTCAGAAGTCTTTTTTAAATTATAGAGTTCCGTATAACAGCTAATAAATATTCCTCTTGATGTACAAGTCATTATTCAAAAACGCTGTACGCAGAATTTTTACAAAACAAAATACCTGATTAACTTGAAGATGTGACTTATTTGAATGTGGAACAGGTAATGTGGTTTCTATATGATGAAGCTCCTATACATTCAAGACGAGTAATATATAACCAAACGTTTCTGGATAACGTGTTTCCCAATAGGTGAATAGAGCGTGATGGTTCAATGTTTCAGCCTGAACACCTCCCGCACATAAAGCTTTGCGATTTTTGCCTTAAGGGCAATTTGAAAAACTTGGTTTGTCCTGACATATAAATAAATACCGTGGAAGCAGGGGCGGACTGGCCTGGAAGGCGCGACGCCCCTGATATACCAAGGGGCGACAAAAACAAGAAAACGCACTGTCACCGCGCCCTATTACCGTCGCCTAAATACAGCTGCTAACGCCAGTTCTGCTCAAGTGGCGCCAGTATTGCTCTCTCATGCCTTGCATGCAATTACCAACAAATAATCTATTTTTGGAATGATCATCTTCATCTTAACTGGGTCGTTGATGTTAGTACAAGTTTGAATCCGATAAACGTTTCACTTCGTTTCGATGACTATTCTCACCTTATAAACCTCTGAGTAATGATAATGAGCGACTAATTATACAGTGTTGAAACCTACGATAAAATGGGATCTGAATCTCCAAGAAATTGGAAATCTATTTCAGTATACAGGGTGATTCACATAACAACCGACATAGGGCAGGGGTATGTAGGGGGTCCCAAAATATGGCAATTTAATGCAACTTACCTCTTCACCAAGTTGCTTCCCTAAGGAGTTATAGGCATAGCACTAACAGCATGTCAACTTGCTCGTTTAAAGAAAACTTCCCGTTCATTTTAAAAACACTCAAACAACAATTACTTGATTGAAAAACTCACTTGCCTCATTGTCAAGTTTGACGTTTATTTTCATAGCCAACTTTTGAATTTTCGATGATTTTAAATAACACACCTAGAGCGCGCGTTTTCAGTTATTCGAGTTTTTGATGGAAATGATGAGGTTTTTCGAAAAATTACTGAAGTAAGAAAAGTTTTAGAATTGAATTAGCCACAAAACCAAGCAAAGATTTTTGAAATCCATCGAGTGTTAACAAAATTATGTTGGATATTAATGGTGCGCCACCTGGTATAGCCCCTTTACAAATTTCAATTGAACTCTAGTTATTGTCAAGTAACGCCCAAAATACATCCACAAAGTGTACCAAATTTGGTTGCTTCAAGTTCAAGAATAACGGGAATATTGATTTTTTTCAAAATTTATAACTTCACTTTCAAAGCCTATAACTCCTTAGGAAAGCAACTTGGTATAGAGGTAAGTTGCGTCAAATTGCCATATTTTGGAACCCCTTACATGCCGCTGCTCTATGTCGGTTCTTATGTGAATCACCCTGTATATACTTGTTCAACCACCTGTCAATTTCCTTAGTGTACGCCATTACCACCACCAGGGTTTCATTCCAAAAATTTATGAAATATTCATAATTCCTTTTCTAGTCTCATAAAACTTTCATACAACATGATGATACGGCATACCTTCAACAAGGTTTTATTGAAAACTGAGAGTTGCACTACCTGATTCTGATATCGAAGAAGGAGATGGAAATGGAAGTGATGAAATTCACGAAGACGATACAGATAATAAATCTTGGCTAAATGAATGTGAACGGAATATTATCATCTGATAATCCATTATCCAGTATAGTCTAAGGAATCTGTCCCTATCATCTGCAAGCCCCAGAAGCTCAGCATCAGTACCGACCAAACGGCAAAAAAAATAGTTCCTATCAAAGATGTAAGATATGATAACCTTGGCGAACACAAATAGTTCCTATCAAAGATGTAAGATATGATGATTTTGGCAATTTTTTTCCGCTTGGTGCTCACGAAAGGAGATCCCTATGATTTTTCAAGGAACATCGTGCGAGCCTAAGGAAGATAGGGAAAGGGGGTAGAAATTGGAATTTTTTCCGAACTTTCAGAGGTTATAAGATCTTGGAAATACTTCCTCAGGCACTCATTTCCAGAGCTTTGCGGTTTTATTTCGAGTTTGACTATGAAATGATTTGCTGACTGGGCTTGTCGAGTTCGTCTGAAATTGGCCAGTAAGTAAAAAAAGATGGTCATGAACAGCGCTGTGAATTCTACACTTGTGGAGGTCGATCACAAAATCATTTTGAAAAATGTCGAGTGTTTCAATGTCAGAATTCAAGAATTATTTCAAAAACTTTCATAAGAAATAATAGTATAAAATCAGGGAAACTCAACACACGACATGTTCCGCTAACACAGTAGCTTCTTCAGGTGATATACTGGAAGGTACAATGAACTAAACCAACCTTGGCTTGCTTAACTTTTATATATCCTACTTTCCCAACCTGAAGGCCTAGTTACCTGTCGACAGGTTCGATAAACTTTCATTTCCGGTAATCAGGTACAATATCTACATTCAAATACGGTGTACTGGATTAAATTGAAACGGTTCATAGCAAATACATATAATTACCTACTAAGGAAACAAATTCAACAGTGGTGAACTATCGAGGTCTAGTTGATCGTTATATAAATGTCAGAATTTAGGTTCAATCAGCGCATTCATGACCATGAGATAACTTTTTGAAATAGAAAACAAATTTAACATATTATGTCAACCATATATTAACAGCAAACCATAGTTTTGATGATAATTTCGAAATTATACACATAGAAAATGGGGGAATGGAACTCAATCATTTTGAATCAAGAGAAATCAACAAACTCGAAATAACTGTTGAAATTGTTCTCTCAGTAGGTAATAATATGTATTTTTCTACTTACTACTGCAATGAGGAGTAGCGCATTTCCCATAGCTAACTTAGTTTCAAAACATTGTATTGCTCATACTGTGAGAAATATTTTTTCTCACGACACTTTGCAAACACCACATACATTTTCATGGAGAATCAACAAGAATCGACCAATACTTGGCTGCTGTTCAGCTTTGAATTGTTGTCACAACTGTCGGAAGAATTTTTTTTGAATTCTTTAGGGTAGTTCCCATCAGTGCTTTTGATAGAAATCGCATCTCCATCGAATATTATTCCAACAATTCATTATAAATAATATGATGTATATACCGAGATGTGACGATTTTGATTAGTACACCGCCAGAGACCGAGATAATGGAATAAGCTGCGAAAGTTGGATTTGTTACCGAAAATTCCAAGAGAAAAGAATGAATTGGCATAAACGAAAGATTAATGGAATCTAAAAAAATACAGAAATAAAATCTGTTCCGGACAGTGCACTTCTTTGAAATACTTTGAGGAACTAGAAGAGGCGTCTACTCTTTGGTCACAATATACAATGTGGTATAATGCCACATTATGAAATGAATACCAATAAGCTACATAACTCGGATTCTTTGAATAAGTGCAGTTGTAGAAAAAGTATCGTGTGCAAGATGTGGGGAAAAGCACTTCTCTTCTCACTCGTGTGTTTGCATCACTCGCCCTTCGGGCTTGTGCCACAAACTTTCACACTCGTGAGAAAAGTTGAACTTCTCCCACTTATTGTACAATATACTATTCTTCTCCAGTTAATTCGGTTAACTGTATTTCAATGCAGATATTGTACCTAATTTCCAAATATGAAGGTTTATCGAAACTGTCCACAGGTAACTCACCCTTGAGGTTGAGACAATAGGATATATAGAAGTTAAGCAAGCCAAGGTTTTATTGGTATTGGTATTGGTAGGTTGGATGGTGAGAGATGCGCTGCGACCCGATTAGATCTATTGTGCCCCATCTGCTCCTGCTATGTCAAGGATTTCTTGTTCATAGCAGCCCCTCGAGATTCAATTCCTTCAGGAATTTGAGGATTTTGAGGGGGTCTAGCTGTGGTATTTCTTTCACAGTCAGCTGGTGTGTGCCCAGTATGTTCAATCTTTTGTGATGTACAGCGTCACACTCCATCAGTATGTGATGGGGTGTTTCTGGTTCTTCCTCACAGAATCTGCAGGTGCCGTCCTCCTGTTAGCCTAGCTTCCTTAGGTGTTCTTTGAGTCTGCAATGCCCCGTTAGAAATCCCGTTATTGCTTTTAGACTTCCTTTGCTGAGGTTTGTCAGTGTCTTAGATCTTTCTCGGTTGAAATTTCCAAGGAGATCTTTAGCCTGCCGTAGTCCTGGAAGTCTTCTCCATTGTCTGGCTCTCCAGGCTACTTCCGCCTTCTCAAGTTCTCCTTGGAAATAGGAATTTCCAAGGCCGCAGAATGGCTCTGGTCCGATCAGTGGCGTTGAAGCCCCTTGTCGTGCCAGAGCGTCTGCTTGTTCATTCCCCTCCACTCCGATATGCCCTGGCACCCAGAGGAGGGTAATTTTATTGTTGCTGCCTAGCTCATTCAATTTGCTTGAAGCCAAGGTTAGTCTAGTTCATTGTTCCAGTATATCACCTGACGAAGCTACTGTGTTAGCGAAACATGCCGTGTGTTCAAATTTGTGGAAATTTTATGGTTTTTGAAGTTTTTACATTTGCCATGGATTTCCATCAAGTAACGGCCGAGTTAATTCAAAATCGAGTAATTTTGTCACCTTCAAACCTGGTAGAGGCTCCCGCCATGGTTTCCTAATCACTACACCTATAATGAGAAATCAAAAATTGACCATCGAAATCATTCTATTACATATAAGATGAATCTCCAGGGCTGAAAGTGTTAAAGGGCAAATCGTAGCACTTGTCGAGTCACTGACAAGGCCGGACGAAGGTTAGCCTTTGGAGTTCATCCCAAAGATGTTCAATATAGGTTCAGAATGATTATTGTTAATGAAAATAAGAGTAATTCCATACTTTCTTGAAACACTTGTATATTTTCTTGAAATGAAGATATTGACGTAAATCAAAAACAATGGTGTAAAGAAGACAGAAAAAGAGAGATAACACTCCGAATGAGAGTATGGAGAATGGACCTGAATTATTGTTAATGAGAATTGAAAAAAAAACGATGCTCTCCTTAAATACCCCTTCTCCTGACGTGAAGCAGCAAACAATTGTTTTGAGAGTTGAGAAGTTAATGGTAGACGAGTTTTTCTCTGTATAATAATGAATTCATCATCACCTGTATTTGAAAACTGGCTGAGACACAGAAGCATGAATCTACTATTCGGTCAAGAATTTTACTTGAATCTGACAAGATTCAAAGTAACAGGGCGATCAATTTCATCAAATATTTTGCGGGCCGTTTTTTCTTGCCGGTGAGTGTATAATGCATCTGCATGAAGTACCAGAAAGTATAGATAACCACTTTTTATCGAAATTACACAGAAGAGGGCTGATGTATAGGTAGTATCATATGATGAAGTCTGGTAAAGCGCGGATGCCTCTTATTGGCCCAGTGCCGGATTGACGTGGAAGGACGACGTAGTGATATCGTATCACGATTCAATACTACTGGTACAGTGCTGGCTGGATTATGAATTAACGATAACAATATACCATACAATGAGCCGACGTTCGCCCGTTTCAGCTCAGCTATTGCCAGCACTCTACCGACTGATTATGCATAGGGCCAGAATTTTGCAGAGATTGGATGTTTGCTGGGGTCGGTTCGAATCTGGCTATCGGCTGAGCATTTTTTTAAAAAAATGTGTGATTCTTGATTGGAATCCAAGAAAAACTTTGACGACCTAGATGTGGTTTTGTTTCGGAGCTGTAGGTTCAGCTCTTCCTAACCCCGCACAAGTTTCCACTTCTGGGGAGTTGGTTCCCATGTCCAAAGTTGCGATATATACAATTCTTTTTCCTTGCTGAAGTTGATGATCACTGAAGAAAATATTCTGAATAATTGTTGACTATAACTATTTTTTTTCAGACGCAGTATGCCTTGGACTTAAATTTGGGAGGAATAATGTTGTGGTCCTTGGATACAGACGATTTCCGTGGAAAATACGGAAATAAATATCCCCTTCTCAATGCTATCAACGATGCCATTCAAGAACACAAGTCGAAAATGAATTAGAATACAGAAATTCATGTACATTCAAATACTAATAAAGTTTTTCGTTATAAGAATGTCATTGCTTCTTTCAGATCGAATTCCAGAATAAGCAAATGAACATGTTCATACACGAATAGATTATTTTTTTGACTGCATGATAACGTTCGTCATTGAAATAACCATCATATGTGTATATTCGTTAGTTCGAAAAATTACAAAAATAATTCATTTACATAATAAGGTGTTTTGGATTACTTAACGAGTCATGTTTTCATGTTCACCATATGATTTCGGTTTCATTATTGGCATACTACATTCTATAGTTGCCTGTATGAACTCCAGAATCGTTTCGTTTCTACAAGTAGATAGGTCATAAATCAGATTTATAATTTCTTCTTATTACTGAAATCATGAAACTTCAGAAAAATGACTATATTCAATTGTAAGGAACATTTTCCGATTGCCCTTGGAATTGAAAATCGTGAATTTCCATTTGAATTGACGCACCCTGTATGTATATTCGAAATTATGTCTCACCAGGTAATAACGAAATTATCACGATACATATTATCTCAATTATTCAAAATGTGGGTTGGCAATTTTATGTTTTTTTGCAGCTATAATAGTATGAGTGAAACCAAAAAACCTGAAAGTGTCAAGGAATTCGTGATGGAGTGGTGAGATAATATTTAATTGGCAAATAAAGAATAGAAACAATTGTTCCACTTTGGAATCATGCGAGTGAGTTTCTGTAGGAAGAATCTGAAGTGTTTCATTCCTGCTGAAAGCTCATACATTTCAGATATTGGTGAGAGAAAAACGTTTGCATTTTTTGTAACAAATTGGCTTCAATTTTAATCGTCATATTTCTGCCAAACTTACGTAAATCACAATTCTTAACAACATACAAAGCAAAACACTATTTGCTTCACATGACATCAGAAGTGGATTCATAACGATACTCAATATGCAGAAATTGTAGTATAAACGTACTGTATTTTAACCTTCATTGATAGTTAGGATGATGACAGTTGGTTTCATCTAGAAATTGTCATTGTTATCTTGTTTGCCACTTTTGGGAATAAAAAGTTATCACATTGAAACTGTATTATATAACATATAACATGGTGGCAGCGGTCGAATCGAAAATTTCTTCATCTTCTACCTAACAGACCTTCGTAGTACTTGAAGGGGGAGATGTAGTATATACGTACTGTATATTAACCTTCATTGATAGTGAGGATGATGACAGTTAGTTTTATCTGGAAATTGTCATTGTTATCTTGTTTGTCACTTTTGGGAATAGAAAGTAATCACATTGAAACTGTATTATATAACATATAACAGAAATGGTTAACTTATATGACCTAGGATGTAGAAGTACTGCCTAGACAGGAAAATGTTGTAGCAATACATCGTTCCAAGTTGTAATTGCGTCAAATAGACCATTTTACGCAGAATGTGGCCCAAGTAGAACTTATTCGGGATATTAAATTGAATGTTTTTCCATTGGCAACACTGACAAAATGTCATGCACAAAATTGAAAATGAAATGTGATTCTTGTTCTCACAGTACACGTCGAATTGAAAATTCAGAATTGATATCTAGTTTTGATCTTGATTTTGATTTTCTTTATCGCTCGGAGCGCACGAAAGGAAATCCCTATAGTTTTCAAAGAACATAGTCAATCAATCAATCAATCAAATTATTTATTTTCCATAACTGACAACATACATTGTATAGGAATAGTCAAAGGTACTAAGGAACTATGAAACTCACGAATAAAGAAAAAAAAATAGAAAACCTACATACTAATGAGTGTATATAACAAATTGGAATATTACGTACACAAAAACTCGTTCACAGTATAAAAAACTTTGCCAACTAGAAATATTTTGATTCGTTTTTCTAATTCTATTCCCTTTTCACAGTTTTTCATTGATTCAGGTAATTTGTTGAATAATCTTGACCCAATGAAGTTTGGCGATGAAATGGTGATATTCAATCTATAAAAGGGTATCCGCAAATTATTTTTATGTCCCGTCCTAAAATTGAGCGTATCATAATTTTTCGGTGTAACTTCTCTATTTCTATGGATAAATAAACATATCTCGAAAATGAATAATCCAGTCAGAGTTAATATATGTTCAGTTTTTTGTAAAGAGCTCTGCAAGAGTGTTTCCTTGATTTTCCTGTTAAGCACCTTACAATTCGTTCTTGTGCAATGAATATGTTCTTAGAATGTATGGAATTGCCCCAGAAGTTAATTCCATATCTCAAACGAGATTCCACCTGTGCATAGTGAGAGTTCATCAATTGTTCATGAGTCAAAATAGTCTTCAAATTGAATATCAAGTAATAGAATGATTTGAGTTTTGATGTTAATGATTCACAATGTGTTTTGAAGTTTAAATTCTTGTCTAGTTCAATACCCAGTACTTTCATCGAAATAAAATAAACTATCGATAATAAATATGAGGTTTCTACTGGACGGAATGTGAGTGCGCATTTTTTTCTATAGAGTGGAAGAGGATTCGTGAAAAACAATGTTGAAAAATCTTGTTGATAGTTTCACAGATAATAACCATATGAGGAAATATTTGACACGACGAAATGAATCCTTTTGATGCTATACAGGAGGAGATAAGATGTTCGAGTCAAAAAAAGTTAAGAATATCACCATCAAATACTATATGGAACACAACATGAATATTCACAACATGAATCAACATTTTGTTCAAATATAGTGTGTCAGTGTTTCTTGACCATACATGAGAAATAAAAAAATCTTGGCCTTCTTGTGTGATAATGTTTTATCTAAAATACATTGAAATGGGGATTCCAGAGATTGTTCAATACACCTTGACTGAATTCACATTCTCGCGAGGTACCATCCAAACCAGATTCGGAAACATGTACTTGAATAATATTAGTTTTTCCAGTTTCGTCTGAAAACGGGATGCAATTTATAAACACCTAGATTTTGTTTTCCAGGTAGATAATTTGGTGCGGACCGTTCACAGTTTTCGACCGTCTAGGCACCGAACATAAACAGAAAAAATACTGCAATAGTATATTTCATTACTATAGTCTGGAAATAGGGATTTTTCCGTGCGCGTGTGACAAATTCTCTTGTGAGGCGAAACCGAACACGGGAAGTCATGCAAGCACAGAAAAATCATTTCTGGACAAGTAATAAACAATATTTTTTCTGTGACGGGAAAAAAGTTTGGCATTTCATCTCTGTTGGCAGGTTATGAAATGTCACTTTTCATAAATTACTTTTTTCCCGTGGGCAAAAAGTGAGTACTTTTTTCCCGGATATATATCACATATATATACACTGTTGATGGCTTTTGTTGTGCTATAGTTTCGAAAAATGAGTCAATAATACCGTCTCCGAGAAAGAACTGCAAGTCCTTATCTTCGATTCGACTTCGCGGTTACGTATATTACTAAACAACCACTAAATTCGCAATTTTTTGAAATCAAATCACAGAATTAGACTGACAGAAGTGACATCAAATATTTGATTACTTCAAAAGAATGATAAAGATGCCTATAGAACGCAGGTGTCCCTACTGTTAAAAACTTAAAATTTCACGTCGATAATTTTCAGATTTCAAAATAATGTACCATTTTCTCAATATTGATTCGTCCTTTCTTCTGTCACAGAAAAAAATAGTGTATTATACACGGGAAAAATATTAGATTTTAGCTCACGGTTTTTTGTCTCCCTCCGCTACGCGTCGGGAGACAACACAACCTGGAGCTAAAATCTACTACTTTTTTCCCTTGTATAATAAATAACTATTTCATCACACTTCGAAGAAAATGAGGATGAACATGAAAGAGACTTGGAACAATTTAATTTTCACAGTAGGAATGAAACATCTTGGAACCACTAGACCTGGATTTCACTGGTTTCACGCTTGTACCGCTTGCTCTAGGATATTATAGGGAATTTCGGGATTTTCTTCAGAGTTCATTCTGTCGGCATGAATTTGATTGACAGAGAATAAACAATGCTGACGATACAGTGTTTGGCATGTATGATTCGTTTCCATGGTTATTCTCGAAGTTTTTCCGTGCGCTATTTCCGTGCGATATCCCGAGAAAGTATATCTTGAAATATTGCTGATATAGATGAGAACAAGTTGATTTCAAAGTAGAAAGTATTATGAGAAATCATTTTTGTTTGTACGGCATGATCTCATTCAAACCATCGCCCGAATCCCCAATATTTTGTATCCGTTCTCACCTTCCCTGGATGTTTCATGGAAACTCATGAAATGATAGTTTCTAGCTTATTTCGGGAGTACCTTCTCATTCGTTGATCACGATTATATCCGGTTCTTCTTTCCTCATTTTTTTCTCAATTCCAACAAAAACTCGAAAATGCTGATTTCAATCTGAACTGACATATTCTTGAGATTACAGTTCTGAACGTGGCGAAACTCAAACATGTTGTGAAATGACAAAATCGTAAATAAAGTAAAAACAAATAATTATATCCAATATGCGAAAACAAGCGCTCAGCGTGAAATGGTCTATTGGTAATCAAAATTGACAATGACATTGAAAGAACACAAAATGATGGATTATTTGGACTCTGCGTGAAATTGAGACGATTCTGAAAAAATAAGTCATTTATTTTGTTTTACTAGGCAGAAAACTATTAGATTGACTGCCGCGGCTGACAGTTCATAGCCGAGGCGCGGCTAGGAATTCACCCAAGGCAGTCAATCTACATTTGCTGCCGTGTGAAACATGAAATTTTTTCTCCTAATGCTATTAAACCAAGTTAGTGTCATTTTTTATCGAAAACTCTATCATTTTGTGTTCACCAAATATCAGTGTCAGTTTTGATTACTGATTTCATTATATAATTTATAAGAACGTTGCATGGCAACAAACTTTTTCTGCTTAGGCAGTAAAAGTAAAGCTTTTTGTCTGTTGAGCGGCAGGAAGAAGCCACTATCCCTGCTGCTTGGAGAAAAAAAATTTTTTCTACGGCTATAACACGAAATTGTTCTTGTTTTACTGTGTTCGATACATCAATGAGGTACTTTGTATGCCATCAATGTTATTTCCGTATCTGATATCACAATGACTCTATTGTTATTATTTCCAAAAAATCTGATCGCTCATGGAATGTCAAATTGCAAGCAATGACAGCTCTGTCTAATAGATGAGCATTACTTGACAGGAATCAGATAGCTACATGCCGAAGAAATCAAAAATGCTGCTTATCTGTTACAGTCGTAGAAAAATTATAGTGTATAACTTGCACGGCATCCTGATTTCCTACCCGAATGATTGCAGTATTCGCCTATGGCTTATGCTGAAAACTTCATTCTCGTAGGAAATCACTATCATTCCGTGCTCGTTAAACAATATACTATCTCACACAGGACAGGAAAGTAGATTCAATGCCTAATCTGGTTTTCTAGCCCGGCTTTGTTCTTGTGCTTTCCTTCCCAGTGAAACAAATAACAATTTATTAACAATTTCAAGGGTACATAGCAACTATACCTTTTGCAAATGAGGATAGTCATCATTACGCATATATTTTCATTTCGTATATTATTCCGTAAATTATTCAACAATAATGATCATATATAATATCAAACCCTTATCCTTTCCAAAATGAAGCGATGACATTTCACGGAAATATCGTTATTAATTCATTCCGTGTGAGTGTATCAAGTAATTCAGAAGTAAGCAAACTCAGGTCTTATAATATATATTATGAGATAATTGATAAACAGTTTCTTGTCAAGTTTAAGGTGAGTTGAAAAAGATTTCATTATCATTATTTGATGGACTATTATATAATATTTGATATTCTTACGATATTCGCTATCATGAACTGCAATGCTTTTCATCAAAAATATACAGGGTGATTCATAGGATATTCCAAAGTGAGGATATTCCAGAAAAGTGAACATTGAAAGTTCTTCATGCATCACCCTGTAAGATAACTCAGTAGCACAAGAGAAAAATAGGACGAATATGTGGATAATTTGAAATTCTCGAAAAAAAACATTAAAAAAAAACATAATTTGTGCATGTAGCCCTATATCCTCTACAATCATCTTGTAGAGATGTTGTCTATCACTCATTGTACCTAATATATAGAGCATTTCAACACTACTAGGACACCCAGTATAATAGATATAGGCAACCAAAGAGTTACAGCTGATAATTATAACTTTTTCATCAGATTTTTCGAAATACTACACCATGCAATGATAACGATATCTCTCCCTGAAAATTCTAGAAAATTCCATATATTCATTTTCAACCAATTAGAAGTTTTTTTGTTCACGTTACATGAAGCTACGGGTACCTGATTATTGCGATAATTCTGTCAGTTCCTAGTAACCTAATGCAATTAATAAATGATAATTTGCAAAAATGTTAAAGATGTAGCGCCTTCATATCTATTGGCGAAAGTCCCTCAGTTTTATTTGAAAATATGTACAGACATAATATATGTATTATCAGTCGTTGTGGTTGAAAAGGAATTGATATTATTGTTGTTCCTGAAATTCTAGTACTAAACCTTAGTCACCAACAAGTAGAATCAACTTCTGTTGTGAGACTATGGTTATTCCACTCAACTCGTTGGAAATATGTTTTTTGAAGTTCCATTAGGAACAAAATACACAATCGGGTCGATTCTGTTTGCAAATATGGTTGTAGAGAAGATATTCGAAAAAGTGGAACTCTAATCATCGATTTTTGGCAATATGATCTGTCAATTTCGATGACATCTTGTTAGCTTTCTTGCTATCTCGGCAACATCAATTTTGTGCTTGCTATCTTATAACAGGGTAGTGGAATCTTTGTTTTTGCACTACAATTTCTTCCAAGTGTATGAAAATTCAGAAAATAGTGAATTAAAAACATATGAGAGTTCACTTGTGTCATTGACTACTCGAAAATCTATCCTCAAAGCAAAGATCATACTTGCTCAATTTTCAATTTGTAGAAGAATTATTGAAAAATTTATAGGATATATAGGATAGGTTCACTACCATGACCAACTACTTGAAAACCTTTTCATGAAGTTCCCAATTTGTAGAGGGAATATGACACTACAGTTTTGGCATATCAGAGAAACCAGGAAACCATATCAGTTGCCTGATGGATAGTTCATCAAGCTATTTTGCTAGAATATTGAAAAAATCCGGCTTTTAGTTGATTTCTCATTTCGGGGACATGATTGATTACTTGCACCAGTTGCACAACGACAACCAGATTCAGCAAATACAAAATCTCTCAATTTGAACAATAAGATTGTGTGAAATGTCAGTGCAGGACAGACTAATTTGAGAGGTTAGACAATTTTGAACTCTTCTTATTCATGAAATAATGGCAAAATCGATACCTTACACTTAAACAACTAATGAGTTGAAAACAGTGTTGTGAGCTCTGAAATTCTCAATTTTTCAACAACATTGTTATCACCTACACTTATAACCAATCTTGCAGTTATTCTGCAAACAGAATACAGAACTCCATAGCAATTTTGTTATATGTTATTATCTTAGCAATGTTATAACAAGATCCGAACAGAATCGACCCGAATATCAGATGTTATGGTTAATTTCCTTAAGCCTGAGTTATGAACCTTCAACAAGTGGAATCAACTCTCATTGTGAAAATTAAGTGCTTCATTTTCAACCAAACTCATCGAGGATATATTATGTTCTTTCAATTCACATTTCGCACTATGATGAAGATCAGATGTTATGATTGAGAACGAAATAATGTTTCGAATATTCCCGAAATTCAGGTGATAAAACTCTATTGCTAACATTTAAAATCAATTACTTCCTTCCTCTGGATAAAAATCAACTTGCATTGTGAAAATATTGAAGTACATTCGTCATATTCAATTCAACTCATAGGGAATTTGTTTTTTAAAGTTCCATTTGAAATATATGTGAACACATGAATCAGCTGTTATGGTTGAAAACGAATTAATGTTTATAATGTTACTAATTTAGTGATGAATCTCACTAACTAACAAGTATATTCAACTTTTATTGCTGGTGAATCAAAGCTCGTGATGAGTCTCTGACCAGTTAACACAGATTGATCCCCAGAGATATGAGACAGCATCACATTCATGCTATTCCGGACCCTTTTGGTCATTTAATAATTCACATTATGATGCCAAATGAAACTCATAGTTCGGTTTATAATTTCTTGGTTGTTAGGCAGCCTCACAAATACTCCTGTATTCCAAGTCCCAAATCCAATCGAATGTGACGAATATTCCGAATGTACTTTATCAAAACTCCTTCATCCATAAAACAGCTAGGCTCTGGAATTCATTGCCTGAGGAAGTATTCCCAACAACATATAATCTCCAGAAGATCAAAAAAAAATCCAATACCTAACTCCTATCCCTATCCTCCCTAGGAACGCACGATGTTCTTTGAACATTGTTGGGTTTCTTTTTCGTGCGCTCCGAGCGAAGAAAAAATAATGAAGAGTCATCAATAAATAAATAATACCAATGATGTTTTCCTGTTATTCGCATTCATTCATATTTGGTGAACCCATCAGTCTCCACTAGTCATTTTCCAAATATTCTGAAATTAGGAAGAATTCCACCAGTGTTCAAGAAGGAGAAAAATAGACATTTAGTTGATAACTATAAACCAGTAACAGTTCCATCAAGTTTTTATTTTTCAAAAGTATTCGAATACGCGTTTCTGGACATACTCCTATTATTTTGTTATGAATTCAATATATTTCGAGAAGTCAACATGGGTTCCTCGTAGGGAGTTCAACCACAACAGCGGTCCTTTCATACTATAATCAAATAGTCAAATTCATTGACGCAGACGAATGCTCTTTGAGAATCTTTCGTGATCTGAGTAGGGCGTTCGATTAAGTCAATCATCATATTTTAATTCGGAAGTTGGATAAATATGGAATCAAAGTCCACCATTGTATTAGATATCGAACTATTCGAACTATAGAAAGCAATATTCAATTGTTAACAATCAGAATTCGAAATAACATTGGTGTGCCACAGGGCTCAGTTTTATGCCCATTATTGTACATCCTACATATGAATGATTATAGTAATTTATCGACATCGGCATCACTCACGCTATATGCAGATGATTCATCTGTTATCATATCCGATGTACGGTTGACAGATAAATGCAACATAGTTTTTCATAGACTACATAAATGGTGAATCTGGTGAGGTTTCTTCGGCACCAAATGTTCCCAGTGATAGTAACTGTATAACATTCCTTGGTTTCCGAATTGATATGATATATGTATGCGGTTCACCTGTATCTACACATGATGTATTTATTGCTCAAAAGCGAGTTTCACGTTCACTCATCAATATATCGGTCCGTACTAGTTGCAGAAATGTTTTCCGAAATTATAGAGTTCCTTCGTTATTCATTATGGAACTCTCTTCAAACTCATTTCAAAATTGAGGTTCTCTATTTATAACAAATGAAGAAAGACATCAACTCAATATCAGAACTAAAAATGACCTTGATACACCTTCTAATAAATACATTGCATCTTTCAACTCTCCATTTCATGGCGTCAAGGGAATTCGATAAATTGCCAAACTTGATTGAAGAAAGTGAAGATACAATATATCCTAAGATCGAGTTCGTGAATATTTGCTGAAAAAATCTTTGTATAACGTTGAAGAGTATAATATCCTGAAAACTTTTCCGTTCGTGAATTTTCATGTCCACTCTTTCATGTAATATATCGTGTTCTGATAATTTATCACATTTTATTTATATTGAAAAATATGTTGAATTGTCAAATTCTGAATTTATAAGTCAATTGTGTAGGTACCTACTTAAATTCAGTTTTTAGTTTTGATTATATTTTGACTTTTCCTATACAATGTTCCGTTGTCTACTGGGAAATGATCTCATCTTATCTTATCTTAGACATGAATGTGACATCTCAGGAACGTTTGTGTTTACTTGATGACAAGGCTGAAACACAGTTGGGATTCATCCCAAAGATGCTCTATACTGGGTGACACATACCCTTTTCTCCTTTGTTTTTCTAGCTATATTTCTTGGATTCAGAATACCGAATGAACCCTCCAGAGGAAAGACGTTTCGATATTGCGTAGTTGAACCTATTCAGCATATGGAAACTTCGAATGCGAACATCTTCGTAATCGTTTGAAATAACCCAATTTAATCTGATGGTATCGCCAAATTCTTTGTGATAGTTGATGTCATTCCAAGGAAAAACGATAGACGAAGAATAATTCCTAAAATATGAGGAAGTACCCTCTACCCAGACAGCACCAAATATTCCATGAATCTCCTTATCATATTCCTTTTGGAATATTGGAATATCCTAGAAATAATCTGGAATATTCCGGAATATCTGTGGAACATTCTCTAAATATGCGAATGGGAATTCCTTAGATGTTTATAGAATGTATCCAGTAGAAAATTCAATGTTGAATGTTCCTGGAATATTCCAAAAAACATATTCTAAAATAAAAATGAGTGACCTCAGTAGAAATCGAACTCGTGACCTCAAGACTATCAGAGTAACGCATTGACCACTAGGCCAGTAATCGAATTGAATAATGTTGTACATATCAATTTCTTGTGAGAGCGTTGTTCAAAATCGGATCATAAACACTTTTCGTTTGAAAATACCCTTACATCTAATTGATGTTCGATACTCACTTCTCTGAAGAAATGATTGGTATTTATGTGTTGAGAAACATAGGAATATCCATGGAATATTTCATGAATATACATCACAGAATATTCAGTTGAGAATATTTCATGAATATACCCCACAGAACATTCAGTTGGGAATATTTCATAAATATACAAGAGAGAATAATCATTTCGGAATATTCCTGGAAAATTCATACCTGAATATTTCCTGAACATATCCGACTATTCACTTTGGAATATTCCTCTTAGATGTTCCAGAGGCATGTATTTATTCTAGGAATGATCGATGAATATCCTTTTCAGCATATTCAGAGAATATTCTAGGAATATCCAGTGCTGTCTGGGTAGTGAGCATATCCGATGTTTCAAATTTTAGAAATTTAGCTAGGAAAGGATTCTGTGTCAACCGGTATAGCGAATTATGGTTGATGATGAAGATTAAAAAAACCTATACATACCTCTCAACACTCGTATCTTTTCCCAATAAGAATATATCAACTCAAATCAAAAACCTTCGTGATAAGGAAAACAGGAAACGGATCAAACTCCAATGAAAACTTGATGAAGCAGGAGATTGAAGAATGGTTCTTTCTCTGAAAGAGTTCTAGGGCGATCAATCTGGCAAATTTTTTTGCTGGCTATTTTTTTGCCAGTGGGTGTATAAATGTTCACAAAATCGATACGTTTGATACAGATTTGTGGAGAAGAGATAACAATAAAGCCTCACCAGAATGCTACTACTATCCATCTGGTTCTCCATTTTCCTCATTTCTGGTGTCATTGGTGATGATTCTTGCGTGGCTGGTCCTACGAGTTGCGAAGACACTCCGTATCGATCTCTAGATGGTTCCTGCAACAATCTGGACAATCCCTCCTGGGGGTTGCCGTACACAAGATATGGAAGGATTTTGCCAGCTAAATATGGCGACGGTAAGTCAATACAACAGCTTAACTGGGATTTATTCAAATGTTGTCTTCTCTTTGCTCTCACATTACTGAAAACAGCTTCATAAAACTATTCACCAAGCACATCTTTGGGAATATGATACCAGCAAGCATTCAGAATTCAGTGCTACGATATGCAAAAAAGAATCGTGAACCCAAATATATTTCATGACGCAGGGTATAACATGAAGTTATAGTCATGTTGTAGCCATCTAGTGGCAATAAAGCTCTAAGGTAGGATACAGAAATCGCGACACACACTGTATGGCGCTGCTATCTATAGTCACACGTACAGACCCTTACGTCTATACGCTACCTGACATACTTTAGTGGAATTTTTCCACCACCTATTCAACTGATAGATCTCATAACTAAGAGATCTAGGATGAACAGAGTTGCCCCATTTGTCAGCAGGAGCGAGACAGTACTGTTTCGACCCACCAGGTGTCAGCAGAGTGGTTTACTTGTAGTACCACTCTGTAGCGTATAGACGTAAGGGTCTGTACGTGTGACTATGGATAGCAGCGCCATACAGTGTGTGTCGCGATTTCTGTATCCTACCTTAGAGCTTTATTGCCACTAGATGGCTACAACATGACTATAACTTCATGTTATACCCTGCGTCTTCGAAATGGGTGATATACCCGAAGTGTAGAGTTGTCTCAGTTGTCAGCAGACCAAGAGCGACTGATGAGACCTGGTGGGTCGAAACAGAACTGTCTCGCTTCTGCTGACAATTGGGGCAACTCTGTTCATCCTTGATCTCTTAGTTATGAGATCTATCAGTATATTTCATGAACTGGAATATTTTGTTAATGCAATATCCTATATCTTGTTTTTCTAATTAGTATATTGATCTTTCTTTCCTGATTTCAAATAAATGTTCATTTATATACTCAATAATGTGGTTATCTTCGACAGTTTTCGAATGCCAGACGACAATGCTATATGCTATTTCTGAAGTTCTACAGCTGATGCCGAAAAAATATATTATTTCTTAAAAACTGACGAAGATAACCTCATCAATAGTAGCTGGGGCATATATAGGGCAGGAAATTTTGAAATCTTCCTACCCTCAGTTCTTCTTTTTGGTGATTGATATAAAAAATCCAGCATCTGCATTTCCAAAGGAGCCACTAGAAATAATCAGTTAGTAGCCCTCTTGCTGCAGTCCTCTTGGAGGAGAAGATGTTACCCTCAGAATCCTGATTAGAAAAATTTGTCAAATAATCTATAATTTTGAAGTGCTTCCATTTTTTCCTCAATGGTACCCTAGTTTATCAAACACTTGGAACCCATATTCTCAGCCCTCCAAGTTCAACCCACACTGAAAAAAATCCCTGGAGAAAGTACTTCGCTGATTTTTTTTCTCCTGTTATAGCCAAAAAAGTATCAATCGTAGTCGCTTTGCTCTCACAGAAAAAATCACTTCACTGAAACCATGTTACTGGTACTCCGAAAAAATTTTCTGCTACCGAAAACAACTATGCTATAGTGGGAGAATTGCAATTCTATTAAATTATTTCTCCTACCCCGAAAATGAACTTTTCTAAGATAGGTACATATCTCACTGTCGTAGTGAAGAAGCTTTCATAAATATTCCTTTATGATATCTGTGAGGCTCTGTGCTTTCCCAGCAGAGGAAATTATCATCATCAATATTTTCTTTACAATAACAGTGAAGTTATATTCTATCCCAGCAAAAGACTTAGCTGAAAGCGATCAGGGCGCGCCAAAATCGCAAGTAGGTTGTTGCGTATTTCATTTATTGTCAAAGGTGCCACTGCTGCAGATCGTTACCTACCGGACATTATTCTTTCAGTTCAGACAACGATCCCTCAGACTAGTTCATTTCATTTTCGTTTCTCAGTCTCAGTGAATGAGTCCCAGGTAGCACATGACGACTATATGACGTCTAATTGACGGCATCACATTCGGCCAAAAGACGTCTTCATTTTAACAAATGCGACGTCCAAATGACGTAAGTAAGACACATCCAAATGACGTCATATTTGAAAGTCTTTTAGACGTCAGTATTTGTTTTCAAATTGGACCTTAACCCATTAGTGCATAATGTGTCGTATAATGGACGCTCCTTGTCTAATTTTTTGTGACGTCAATCATGCAGGAATTGAATGTTTCATGCGCCAGAACTATAAGTGTAGTTCAACAACAAACAGCTATCGCTTCTATTTCATGAATTTGTATCTCGACAATATTCTGCACGTGATCAAATGGATAACAATTTGTATTGCACCCGACAAGGAGGGTAAGTATTTATTATAACGGAGTATAATGAATTTCCGAATTTTCTATCCCTCAAGATCTCATTATATGCATGTGTTTATGAACCCATAAGGTAATTCGAATAATTATTCTTTTTGTAAGACACTCAAAATATTGCTTTTGTGTTGTGTCCATTATAATGGACTCTATGCATATCGGTCATCAAGATTGTTTTGTAGATCATTCTTGCAACACCTCTTAGACATATGGAAAATGGCTCAGATATCGATCAACCAACAGATAATCATCTATTATATTGCCTCCAGAAGAAAAGTTGGCAGAAATGCAGTTATTCAAATTTAGAAACTGCGAATCCATAATAAATCATATTTCTAAAGGAATTATCAAACAGCCGTGCGACTTTCGTTATTCTGATCCTGATTTCGATGAAATTGAAAATAATATACATCTTTGCATTATGAAAAGGAATATTATAGCATCAAATGATTGTACGTTATACTGCAGCACGTCAACTATAGACACGACTCCATCCACTCGGTCAACTCCTCTTTTTCTTCAACGGGTTCACATTTCCTTCCACTGGATCGTGTGAGGAGCACCGAAAAAAGGTCTGGAAGTATCATCCCAAATAATTTCTTGATATGATGCATTTCCATATACCCATCAGCTGAATTCCATTCAGTAGAGTAGGTATACAAAATTGCGCAATTTTATATGTAAAATAGGACTGCATCTGAAAGATGCTTCAAAATATATCAAGTCATCATGATGTATAATTTTCATTATTATTATCATTATTATTATTATTGATATTGTGATTGATGTTATTGAGTTTTTCATGATCTGGATATGTACTTGAATAAAAATGAATACTGAAATTCCCTACTGATCATTTTCATCAATGAACCAATTTGCATAGAGTCCATTAAAATGGACGTGTCATATAAAAAAAATCTGTTGTAAAAAAAAATTATTCGTCATGAGTTATCATTTTTTGGGTATATTTGAATGAGTAAACATCTTCAGAATATAGAGATTTGAAAAAAAGTAAGTTCATGCACTAATGGGTTAAACTGACACTACTGACCAATTTCCGACGTCAATGAGACGTCTGTTTTTTTTTATAAAATTTTGGGGTTAATGGTTATAATCTGGTGAGGAATGTAATCATTTGTGCTATAAAATAAATTTGCTACGAATGAACATTTTATTAACAAGATAGTAATGTATAAGTTATTACATATAGTTGAAAATTTCAGCGTCGATGGCTGCCCCTTCACAGAGAGCTCTTTTGTATGTTTTATGTATAATTAAATGGCGGCCAAAACACTTCATTTTTCAACGGCGTCAGCCAAGTTTCGTGAACAACAGCTACACTGTTGCTTTCACTGTCATCACACACAGAATACATCCTGAATACTTTCACTTGAAAAACAGGCTGTATAGAAATACCACTCAAACACTCAACATTTTAACATTCTTGACAAATCCAATGGCACAGACGCCGTTCACAAACAACACCCATTCGGACATGGATGATGGACAATGAACATGAACGGGAACGCACCATGCACGATGCAAGCTTGACGCTGAACCACAGACCGGACCGCTGAACGGCACTAACGCCACTAACGGCAGTCGCGAGAAGGTCGCGAGTCGCATACACAATCTCTTCACGTAATTACTTGATCGCCATTGGCCATCTGGTCGGTAATGTGAGAATTGTCTTTGGCGCTAAATTCAAACATTGAAAATAAAGGGAAGCCTATATATGGAATAAAATACATTTTTATTATACATACAGTTATTTTTGGATAGATTAATTGATTCATTTCATAAATTCGTTTTCCTATACATACATTGTAGCATTTGAATTTGCTACAAGATAATATTAGCTATTTATTTTGATGAAACTTATCAAATTACAGTAGAGTAGCACTGTGGTGTGCTAAGATTTGTTTTTATTTTTCTTTGGTGTAATAAACATAGTCTTCAAATTCTTACCTTATGAATTTGAGAAGAAACCATACTCACAGTGAACATTCAGTCTGACATATAGTAAATAATCCTTGAGTAGTAGAACATTTAATGAAACAACCATATCATATCACACACAGTTTTGAATGAGATCTTTTAACAAACAAATTCCAATAGTAGAGTACTCATTTCTTCTGATATTCTATGTGCTAATAGGAAGTGATGATGTAAGCTGCAGGAGTCTTTGATTTCTGGCGTTCTGATCCTAAGGCCCTAGAATCGAAGAAAATATTTAATATTGTAATCCATTCAAAAGTAGACAGACAACTTACCGTTGATGTTCTCCAGGGCGATAAATCCTATTTCGCTGGAATATCTCAGGATTTATGATGTTGTTCATTCTGAATTGGTTTCAATTTGGATAAATTTCTTTGTTTATTTTTGGGATAATATTTCAGGTTATATTTTCATGTGTCATCAGGATGTCACTGTCACTGTTGTCATACTGCAGTCATTGTGGACTGTCATTTGTCTTCTGTGAAGGATTTGGAGATTATTCCTATGAAGACAGAAGAAGAAGAACAATTCTTCTAAATAATTAGGGCGTAAGCATTTCTTCGACCAATAGGATTCTTGGATTTTATATTTGGCGCTGATTTGGGATTTTAACAGGAAACTAGGGTTTCTTGACTAGTTAAATCGAGGGTAGGAGAATTTCCGGCACGTACCTACCTCACTTTTTCTCGGTTAGCCATGGTGGCGTGCACTTGACCTGTGAAAAGTGATTTTGATTTTCTCGGTGAAAACCGTAGAAACCCATAGGGGTATTTGATTTTGGGAAGCCGTTGCTTACCGGTTAGTGGATGGAATCTCCGTCAGGAAGCCAATTGTGGGATTTGTTCCTGGAGACTGCCATGAAGTTTCAGAAGCCATGTAGCCCGGCCTGTTTCAGTCCTTAAAAAGCAAGATCTAAAAAAGTCTTCAATCCTACCTCCCTTCTCAGAAGGTAAGTCACAGCCATAGCAGATTCAGCAGTGAAATCTTCGAAAATATATCCTGTTCTTCAGTTTTTTTCTGTTGTCTCCACGTGCTCTGTGTGCCCTCTCAGGAGGCTTTATTCAGATTATTTCTTAGGGTGCTAGGGTGCAGCTTAGCTGTGCTTCGGACTCCTGGTAGCGACCGGCCCTCAGGATACTCTACTCTACCCTTGTCAAGATCCCCCAGTGGATCTGAGTAATCCTGCAAGGTCTTCGGATCTTGGCCAGAGTCGACCATGGAGACACCAGATGGGGCCCAGTAGCAGCTGGTAGAGACTGATCCCTGGTTACACTGCATCCTGGAACTCTGCTGACCGTGGAGGTTCAGCATTCCTCGTTTGTGTTGTCTTCACCTGCAGTGACCTATGCTGCACATCTACAATCATACCACTTGGGACCTTGGATAGGGGTGATCTGGACCATTGCAGAGGACCCTTGGACCACTATCAGGTTTTTTTGTTCCACCTTCAGTGTTTCACATTTTGCTATATAATTATCTACATTTTTTTCACATCTGAGACTGGTTGAGTAATCACATTTTTTACAGTATTAATTCACAAACTGGTGAAGCTCTTGTGAAGCTCTCCCATAGTATACTATGTGACTGCGGTTGCTTAACAGTTTATTGCGCTATCATTCCTTGACTAGTTATACAGTCCGTTTTATAGTTGATATAGGATTGTTACTATACTTATTTTCACTTATTCTAAAAATATGGTAATTGTCCTGGTATAGGTAGGAAAATTATGATAGAACCACCATGCAATTTACTTAACCTACACTATTGAAATAATACAGTACTTTAGTGATTATTTTTCATCATGAAACTGCAGGCCTCTACATAGGTCCATATAACCTTGTCTCTGGTGGTGTGAAATATAATAGGTCTTGAATTTTATGTTGGTTTTCATTCTTCCATATGTCCAGCCCAGCCTTCTAAGAAAATATACTTTGAACAACTTTCAGATTTTTGAAAAACAGATTATTTGGAAAGAAATTTGGTTTTCTCAATCATCCAAATTGTAGGATTTTTATAAATTGAGTGGCGTCCAAGAACTAGAATTTTCTTCACCATCTAGCCTATAATTCGAACTCACTTATCTGTTCTCCGATGTACAGCTGCCGATAGCAAATGTGTTTGACTTTTTAATAATTCCATCCTTTTATATTAAAAGTTGGCCACATAAATAGCGTCCAACGTGTAGGGCCCGAAAATTCTTGTTCAAATAAGTAAAATTTTGTTTTGAATATTTTTCAAATTTTTCTTGAGTTTTTTCAAATTTTCTTAGATTGTTGAGCTGGTACGTTTGGTTGAGTGGAGACTGTACATTTAGGTCCTTGTGGATGTGGATGTGAAGTATAGCTCCGTTTTTGACAGAAGCCTGACAGGAAAGTTTTTCAACAGAAAAGGCTTTAGTATTTGTTGTGCTGGAGAGCACTGCGGTGAGTGTTGTCTAATTGTGTTGTAATAAAGTACATATTTTGGAGCAGTGATTGCAATTTCAAATAGTAATGAGAATTTCCATCATGATTGATATTTTCTGGTAACTATTTTGACAGATATTTTTCATGGGAATTTTTAGAAAATTTTTGTTACTGCAGTACTTGGGTATTTCATCTGTTTTCTTTGTTCTTCCTTCACACTATTCATTATGGATTCTATTAAGGCAAAACATTTGCTCATAGCAGAACTTAATTATGAACTGAAAATTAGAGGTGTTATTTCTGAACGTAGCATGGATAAAAAGAGAAAAATTTTGGGGCGCCTCTTGGCTAAAGAAATTCAACAAGGACACAATGTATTGTCTTTTGTTGACCCAACATTTAATTTTGCATCTGAAAAAGTTGACATTGAAAACACTTTATCATCTATACAAACTTTAATAAGCGATTTTGAGGGACCAACATCAGATTCTACTTTTAAGAGAGCAGAATCTAGAATATGCCATGTAACTCGGAGAATTCAAAGAATACCTTTGAATCCTGAAGCTCTTAATTTTGATGAAATGTCAATTTTTAAAAATGAATCTTATGCAACAGCATTGCAATTAGATGCAGAATTACATGAGAAGGTATCTGATCCAGAGTCTGATCCAGTTAATGTGCCATTGATGAGTTCTACTGTCAATCCACTAGTGAGACCATCTACTAGTCAAAGTCAGAATTTTTTTTCACCAAATTCAACAAAGTCAACACCTGTGTATAAGTTAGGACTTCAATTTGATGGTGACTCCAAAAATCTCTTATCATTCATGGAACGTATTGATGAACTTGCTCAAGCAAGGCATATATCTAAAATGGAATTATTTGAATCAGCAAGTGATCTTTTCACTGGTAAAGCTACTTTCTGGTACCGTATGGTAAAATCACAAGTTACTGACTGGGATTCATTGATCTTGAAACTCAGAAAAGATTTTCTAGTGTCTGATTTTGAAGATGAAGTTTGGCAACAAATAAAAAATAGAAAGCAGGGTAATTCAGAGCCAGTTGTTATCTTTATAGCTTGTATGGAAGCACTTTTTAACAGACTCAGTCATGGAGCTGCTGAGGTGACAAAGGTAAAGTACATCAAGATGGGTTTAAAGCCTGATTATAGGCGGAGGTTAGCCTTATGTGACATAGATTCAGTTACAGTTCTTGGAATCTTGTGCAAAAAATTAGAGGAAGCTGATGCTTTAAGTCCACCTTCTACTTCTCAAAGTTAATCAATTGCTATGTTAGATGACCCTGAAATTGCCTTTGTTTCAAATGCACAAGAAAATAGAACATCTGCCCATTCAAATAAAAGTTCTGGAAATAGGTTTCAGAAAAACAAATTTAGAAATGCCACTTCTAACAATAGTACTTCTAACAACTATACTTCTAACAATAATACTTCTAGGTCAAGTAATGTTTCTGCCCCATCTTCTTCATCAGTTGATACTAATAGAAATCCTCGAATGTTGATGTTCTCCAGGGCGATAAATCCTATTTCGCTGGAATATCTCAGGATTTATGATGTTGTTCATTCTGAATTGGTTTCAATTTGGATAAATTTCTTTGTTTATTTTTGGGATAATATTTCAGGTTATATTTTCATGTGTCATCAGGATGTCACTGTCACTGTTGTCATACTGCAGTCATTGTGGACTGTCATTTGTCTTCTGTGAAGGATTTGGAGATTATTCCTATGAAGACAGAAGAAGAAGAACAATTCTTCTAAATAATTAGGGCGTAAGCATTTCTTCGACCAATAGGATTCTTGGATTTTATATTTGGCGCTGATTTGGGATTTTAACAGGAAACTAGGGTTTCTTGACTAGTTAAATCGAGGGTAGGAGAATTTCCGGCACGTACCTACCTCACTTTTTCTCGGTTAGCCATGGTGGCGTGCACTTGACCTGTGAAAAGTGATTTTGATTTTCTCGGTGAAAACCGTAGAAACCCTTAGGGGTATTTGATTTTGGGAAGCCGTTGCTTACCGGTTAGTGGATGGAATCTCCGTCAGGAAGCCAATTGTGGGATTTGTTCCTGGAGACTGCCATGAAGTTTTAGAAGCCATGCAGCCCGGCCTGTTTCAGTCCTTAAAAAGCAAGATCTAAAAAAGTCTTCAATCCTACCTCCCTTCTCAGAAGGTAAGTCACAGCCATAGCAGATTCAGCAGTGAAATCTTCGAAAATATATCCTGTTCTTCAGTTTTTTCTGTTGTCTCCACGTGCTCTGTGTGCCCTCTCAGGAGGCTTTATTCAGATTATTTCTAAGGGTGCTAGGGTGCAGCTTAGCTGTGCTAGGGTGCAGCTTAGCTGTGCTTCGGACTCCTGGTAGCGACCGGCCCTCAGGATACTCTACTCTACCCTTGTCAAGATCCCCCAGTGGATCTGAGTAATCCTGCAAGGTCTTCGGATCTTGGCCAGAGTCGACCATGGAGACACCAGATGGAGCCCAGTAGCAGCTGGTAGAGACTGATCCCTGGTTACACTGCATCCTGGAACTCTGCTGACCGTGGAGGTTCAGCATTCCTCGTTTGTGTTGTCTTCACCTGCAGTGACCTATGCTGCACATCTACAATCATACCACTTGGGACCTTGGATAGGGGTGATCTGGACCATTGCAGAGGACCCTTGGACCACTATCAGGTTTTTTTGTTCCACCTTCAGTGTTTCACATTTTGCTATATAATTATCTACATTTTTTTCACATCTGAGACTGGTTGAGTAATCACATTTTTTACAGTATTAATTCACAAACTGGTGAAGCTCTTGTGAAGCTCTCCCATAGTATACTATGTGACTGCGGTTGCTTAACAGTTTATTGCGCTATCATTCCTTGACTAGTTATACAGTCCGTTTTATAGTTGATATAGGATTGTTACTATACTTATTTTCACTTATTCTAAAAATATGGTAATTGTCCTGGTATAGGTAGGAAAATTATGATAGAACCACCATGCAATTTACTTAACCTACACTATTGAAATAATACAGTACTTTAGTGATTATTTTTCATCATGAAACTGCAGGTTTCTACATAGGTCCATATATAACCTTGTCTCTGGTGGTGTGAAATATAATAGGTCTTGAATTTTATGTTGGTTTTCATTCTTCCATATGTCCAGCCCAGCCTTCTAAGAAAATATACTTTGAACAACTTTCAGATTTTTGAAAAACAGATTATTTGGAGAGAAATTTGGTTTTCTCAATCATCCAAATTGTAGGATTTTTATAAATTGAGTGGCGTCCAAGAACTAGAATTTTCTTCACCATCGTGCCTATAATTCGAACTCACTTATCTGTTCTCCGATGTACAGCTGCCGATAGCAAATGTGTTTGACTTTTTAATAATTCCATCCTTTTATATTAAAAGTTGACCACATAAATAGCGTCCAACGTGTAGGGCCCGAAAATTCTTGTTCAAATAAGTAAAATTTTGTTTTGAATCTTTTTCAAATTTTTCTTGAGTTTTTTCAAATTTTCTTAGATTGTTGAGCTGGTACGTTTGGTTGAGTGGAGACTGTACATTTAGGTCCATGTGGATGTGGATGTGAAGTATAGCTCCGTTTTTGACAGAAGCCTGACAGGAAAGTTTTTCAACAGAAAAGGCTTTAGTATTTGTTGTGCTGGAGAGCACTGCGGTGAGTGTTGTCTAATTGTGTTGTAATAAAGTACATATTTTGGAGCAGTGATTGCAATTTTAAATAGTAATGAGAATTTCCATCATGATTGATATTTTCTGGTAACTATTTTGACAGATATTTTTCATGGGAATTTTTAGAAAATTTTTGTTACTGCAGTACTTGGGTATTTCATCTGTTTTCTTTGTTCTTCCTTCACACTATTCATTATGGATTCTATTAAGGCAAAACATTTGCTCATAGCAGAACTTAATTATGAACTGAAAATTAGAGGTGTTATTTCTGAACGTAGCATGGATAAAAAGAGAAAAATTTTGGGGCGCCTCTTGGCTAAAGAAATTCAACAAGGACACAATGTATTGTCTTTTGTTGACCCAACATTTAATTTTGCATCTGAAAAAGTTGACATTGAAAACACTTTATCATCTATACAAACTTTAATAAGCGATTTTGAGGGACCAACATCAGATTCTACTTTTAAGAGAGCAGAATCTAGAATATGCCATGTAACTCGGAGAATTCAAAGAATACCTTTGAATCCTGAAGCTCTTAATTTTGATGAAATGTCAATTTTTAAAAATGAATCTTATGCAACAGCATTGCAATTAGATGCAGAATTACATGAGAAGGTATCTGATCCAGAGTCTGATCCAGTTAATGTGCCATTGATGAGTTCTACTGTCAATCCACTAGTGAGACCATCTACTAGTCAAAGTCAGAATTTTTTTTGCACCAAATTTAACAAAGTCAACACCTGTGTATAAGTTAGGACTTCAATTTGATGGTGACTCCAAAAATCTCTTATCATTCATGGAACGTATTGATGAACTTGCTCAAGCAAGGCATATATCTAAAATGGAATTATTTGAATCAGCAAGTGATCTTTTCACTGGTAAAGCTACTTTCTGGTACCGTATGGTAAAATCACAAGTTACTGACTGGGATTCATTGACCTTGAAACCCAGAAAAGATTTTCTAGTGTCTGATTTTGAAGATGAAGTTTGGCAACAAATAAAAAATAGAAAGCAGGGTAATTCAGAGCCAGTTGTTATCTTTATAGCTTGTATGGAAGCACTTTTTAACAGACTCAGTCATGGAGCTGCTGAGGTGACAAAGGTAAAGTACATCAAGATGGGTTTAAAGCCTGATTATAGGCGGAGGTTAGCCTTATGTGACATAGATTCAGTTACAGTTCTTGGAACCTTGTGCAAAAAATTAGAGGAAGCTGATGCTTTAAGTCCACCTTCTACTTCTCAAAGTTAATCAATTGCTATGTTAGATGACCCTGAAATTGCCTTTGTTTCAAATGCACAAGAAAATAGAACATCTGCCCATTCAAATAAAAGTTCTGGAAATAGGTTTCAGAAAAACAAATTTAGAAATGCCACTTCTAACAATAGTACTTCTAACAACTATACTTCTAACAATAATACTTCTAGGTTAAGTAATGTTTCTGCCCCATCTTCTTCATCAGTTGATACTAATAGAAATCCTCGAATGGAAAATAGTCCTGTTGTTTGCTGGAGATGCAATTTAGCTAATCATACTCATAGAGCTTGTAAATCAGGAATAAAGAAAAAGTTTTGTTTTAAATGTGGAGCACCTGACGTGGTAATGAAGGACTGTGAAAGGTGTAAGAGAAACTGATAGAGGAGAATTTTGTCATAGGCTCACAATTTTCTCCAAATTTTCCTAGAGCCAAATTTCAGAATTTAAATAATCTTACAGAAGAAATAGAGGATGATTTTCAGAATGTTGTAGCTCCTCTATTAATAAAGAAAGTCAAGGATAATAGGCCTTATGTGAATATTCAGCTTTTTGATACAAATGTCATTGCACTCTTAGACAGTGGTGCCAATATGTCCGTCATAGGTCAAGGAGGTTTAAGGACAGTAAAAAATCTTGATTTAATAATCAGAACTCCTCATTTGAATCATGTTTTTACGGCAGATGGTACACATCAAAAAGTTGAAGGAGTTGTTGATTTGCCTATTCATATTAATGGAGAGATACAGATAATTCCGGCATTAGTTGTACCTACCCTATCACAGTCATTCATTCTAGGAAGTGATTTCTGTACTAAGTTTGGTGTGTCCATAGATTTTCAAAATTTTAGTTGGGACGTTAAGTGTCGAGTTTCTGGGGAATCTGTCGACATTGTTGCCAGCTCACCTCAAAGTAGTGATATTTCAGAAATTAGTGTTGAAGATGAACTTACACAAGAACAGAGACAGCAGATGAAAGATAATAATAATAATAATAATAATAATCGTCTTTATTATAGTCAACTAAAGGTTTACATGCATACAGTCTTGGTAACATAGATTATATTGACCATAAAGGGCGAAGTTTATTTTTGGTCGTGTACTAGACATAACCAAAAATATTCTTCCACTTAACCCAAAAACAGAGACGTGTGTATGGATAATTATGAATACCGAAAAAATTACTTATTTGAGACAGTTACGGTCAGAATCATTGAAAATGCATTGTTTGAACCTATGAAATACGTAAAATATTACCTTCCTACATAAAAAACACAAGCACCTAGAGTCTGAAAAAAGAACTATGTTATTGGTGATTTAAGAGGTGTGCTTTAAATTTTCTCTTGAACTTTGGAACACTGAGGTTTTTAAGCTCTAATGGAACTGAGTTATATAAGTGACATATTTGGTAGCTGAAAGAACGTCTGAAGATTTCTGTCCTGAAAGAAGGAACTGTCAGTAACCCCTTATTTCTTATATTAATATTGTGTATATCAGAGCGATATGTAATTTTACGATGCAGATATGGAGGTTTTTTATTCACAAGCACGCCATGACATACATTGGTATAATGCAGCTTTCTCCTGTTCTCCATATTCAACCACCTGATTTCCCTCAATTTATACGAAATCCTTTGTCTTTTTCGTATTCCAAAAATTAAACGTAGACATGAATTCTGAACTTTTTGAATTTTATTTTTGAATTGGACGGTTAAATTGGGCCCATACAGGGCATCTGCATAATTAAATAATGATAAAACTAGCGTTTCACAAAGTGATTCTTTAACGTGAGTAGGAAATAGATGCCGATTACCATATATTAACTTAATGTTACAATAAGCTCGTTGTATCAGTGTATTAACGTGTTTCACAAATCTCAGTTCAGAGTCCATTACCACGCCTAAATTTTTTGCTTCATTTACTAATGCTAGTTCCTCATTATTAATATTAATATTTGGAGTCAAGTTTTGTCTATGATGTTTACTACCAAATAACATGACTTTTGATTTTGTTGAATTGATTAGCAGACAGTGATCTGTGGCGTAATCAATAAAAAGCTTTAGATCATCATTGACAACTGCAGAAGCATTTTCTATTTCTTGAGGTTTGAAGCTATAATACAGCTGAGTGTCATCAGCGTACAAATGAATATTGCATTTTTTTATTTTGACAAGAATGTGAGAAGTATATATGGAGAACACTGCTCCCATATAAAATCCTGCCTACTAGAGATTATAACACTGTGGATCCCACTTTTAATATAAATACACAAACCTCTACCATTACGATTTCTATCTGCTCTAAATAGTCTGTAATTTCTTATATTCAGAAGGGAATTATCAGTAATACTCTTTAGCCAAGACTCACAAATTAAAAAAATATCGAAATCATTTTGTAAAATAATTCTTCTAACATCATGTATGGAAGGTAAGATCTTATCCACTCATTTCAGGAAATTAGTAGTGATGCTCGATTAGGCCGTACAAATAAAATCACTTTAGAAATTGACACTGGCGAGGCAAAGCCGTTTAAACAGAGGCAGTATTTAATGTCTCCATATATGTTAAAGATCCTTAATGATGAGTTAGATGAGATGATAAAATTAGGTGTGGTAGAACCATCACATAGTCCTTGGAATAGTCCGGTACTACTGGTAAAGAAATCGTCTGGTGAATACCGTTTTTGTTTTGATGGACGTAAACTGAATGAAATTACAAAGCACGACAGCTATCCTCTCCCACGCATTGATAGAATTCTTACTCTGTTGCGTAATGCCAAGTATATTTCAAGTATCGATTTAAGGAAAGCTTTTTGGCAAGTGCCACTTGAAGAATCGTCTAAAGAAAAGACTGCATTCAGTATACCTGGTCGAGGTTTATTCCACTTTAATGTTATGCCGTTCGGTTTATGTAACAGTGCCCAGACACAACAAAGACTATGTGATGCGTTGTTTGGACCAAAATTCGAACCTAATTTATTCACTTATCTAGATGACATTATTATCATTTCACCGACGTTTGAGGAGCATGTGAAGCTTTTGAAAGAAGTTAGAGGTATTTTGCAGGATGCAAACCTAACTATAAATATTAAAAAATGTGAGTTTTTCAAAACATCACTTAAATACTTGGGTTTTGTTATTGACAGACAAGGAATTCGAACAGAACCTTCTAAAGTTTCAGTAATGGTAAATTATGCTCGTCCTACTACAAGTACGGAAATTAAACGGTTTATTGGTTTATGTAACTGGTACAAACGTTTTTCAGATTCATTTTCAACTTTAATGGCACCTATCAGCAACTTATTAAAAGGCAAGGGTAAAGGTAAAAATCAACCTATAGAATGGACTTCTGAGGCAGAAGCTTCTTTTATCGCCATCAAGAAGGCTCTTGTTTCAGCACCTATTCTCTGTCCCCCAGACTTTACACTACCTTTCACTATACAGTGTGATGCAAGTGATGTGGGCATAGGTGGGGTGTTGACCCAAGAGGTTCAGGGTGTCGAAAGAATAATTGCTTACTCCTCCAGATCTTTGTCCAAATCTGAGAGAAATTTCAGTGTCACTGAAAGAGAATTATTGAGTTTGATCTTCCTAATCGACAAATTTCGACCTTACATTGAGGGAACGGTTTTTAAAGTAATAACTGATCACCATAGTCTGCTGTGGCTGAACAATCTCAAAGACCCTTCTGGTAGATTAGCAAGATGGTCTGTCAAATTACGACAGCATACTTTTGAGTTGATTCATAAGCCTGGGGTTCATTATGTTATTCCCGATTTTCTTTCAAGGATACCTCTTTCAGATGACGAAAGTCCAGAGTTGAATTTAATTGATTTGAAGTCTGATGATACAGACTCATGGTATACCTCATTATGTAGTAAGATCTCTCAAGATCCAGATGCCTATCCCCACTTTAGAGTTGAAAATGAACTGATTTATAAATATATTCCTTCCAAAGTGCCCGTCAAATCGAACATTATTGAATGGAAAGTGATTGTGCCTAAATCACAAAGACTTTCAGTTATGAAAGATTCACATGACCCTTCTATTTGTAGCCATTTTGGTTTTTTCAAGACACTCTCAAGAGTTCAGCAGCACTACTATTGGCCTAAAATGAGATCGGACATTCTGAGATATGTAAAGTCCTGTAAAGTTTGTCAGTCGCAAAAGTTATCGAATACTCCTCGGATGGGACTCATGGGTGCTCAGAGAAATGTTAAATTTCCTTTTCAGACTATTGCTGTCGATATCATGGGACCGTTTCCCAGATCTTCTAAAGGTTTCACTTACTTATTGGTTGTTTCAGACTTTTTCACAAAGTATACACTATTGTGTCCAATGCGAGATGCCAAGGCACCTAACATCATTAAATTCATGGAAAACCAAGTTTTTTTAGTCTTTGGAGTTCCACAGTTCATCATCTGTGATAATGGAACCCAGTTTGCTGGTAAACTATTTAAAAAGTTAGCAGAAACCTACAATGTTCAAAAAATATGGTATACTCCTCGATATTCAGCCCAGTGTAACTTTGTGGAAAGAACCAATAAAACAATAGGTCAAGCCATTAGGAGTTATGTAGATGAACATAAAGATTGGGATAAGGAATTATATAAAATTCAACAAGCAATAAATACCGCCACCCATGAAGTCACCCAATATACTCCAGCATTTTTGATGTTTGGTCGTAATGTGCCTATTTCTGGTAAATATTATGGTAGCATTCCTAATACTCAAGATATTGAACTTTTACCTGACAGCAGGGATAGTTTTGTTCAAGATATCAAGGGGCTTAGTGATGTCTTTAAGACAGTGCAGGAAAGGCTTCATAAGGCTTACCAGAGGAATGCATCATCATACAACCTTAGAAAGAGAGACCATATATTTAATGTAGGTGATAAAGTCTGGAGAAGAAACAAGATTCTATCCGATGCTTCAATAAAATTTAGCGCAAAATTAGCTCCCAAATATGTTTTGTGTACAGTGAGAAAAAGAATTTCTCGTTTAGTCTATTCTTTAGATAATGCTGATGGTTCTCCCGCTGGAGATTGGCATATCAAAGATTTAAAGGAATATTTTGGATCCAATTCAGACGTTTCTGTTGGATAGATATTTTATTTTTATACAAACCAGAACCTTTGATTTGTATACAGTATGATCTGTAAAGGTTGTTTGAAAGTAAGATTCTTGTGAATTTTTTTTTGGTGCGTTGGTGCACATTTGAAATTTTTTGGTGCGTTGGTGCACATTTGAGATTTTTTTTTGGTGCGTTGGTGCACGTTTAAAATTAAGGTAATTGCAATTACGATTTTGGTCTTTTTGACAAATTTTGCTGGTGCAAATTTGAAAGAAACCTTGGGTGGTTTTCTTTTTATTTTGGGGTTTTCAGTATAAAACCTAATATTGGATTTAGTGTTCTACTGAGAGTATGCATACTTAAAAATAGTTTTTTTTTTTTTTTTGGATGATTCATAGGTCTGATCAACCTGAACATCATCATTGCCACTTATGTAAATATTTTTTTTGTAAATAGTACAACTAAGACTTTATATAGTCCTGAGGATAATGGATTTTGACCTACCAATTATGACCTTACCTACCGATTATGACCTTACCTGATTCAGACTTTTCTCAATTCAGACATTACCAATTTTTGGATTTCCATAAAAGGAACGTTTAGTACACGAAGTTACTATCATAATCCATGATATCCCATATACCTTATCAAAAATTTCTCAACAAGTTGACCAATTTTTTCTCTTAGGAGAGGGGTATATGTAGCATTTGAATTTGCTACAAGATAATATTAGCTATTTATTTTGATGAAACTTATCGAATTACAGTAGAGTAGCACTGTGGTGTGCTAAGATTTGTTTTTATTTTTCTTTGGTGTAATAAACATAGTCTTCAAATTCTTACCTTATGAATTTGAGAAGAAACCATACTCACAGTGAACATTCAGTCTGACATATAGTAAATAATCCTTGAGTAGTAGAACATTTAATGAAACAACCATATCATATCACACACAGTTTTGAATGAGATCTTTTAACAAACAAATTCCAATAGTAGAGTACTCATTTCTTCTGATATTCTATGTGCTAATAGGAAGTGATGATGTAAGCTGCAGGAGTCTTTGATTTCTGGCGTTCTGATCCTAAGGCCCTAGAATCGAAGAAAATATTTAATATTGTAATCCATTCAAAAGTAGACAGACAACTTACCGTTGATGTTCTCCAGGGCGATAAATCCTATTTCGCTAGAATATCTCAGGATTTATGATGTTGTTCATTCTGAATTGGTTTCAATTTGGATAAATTTCTTTGTTTATTTTTGGGATAATATTTCAGGTTATATTTTCATGTGTCATCAGGATGTCACTGTCACTGTTGTCATACTGCAGTCATTGTGGACTGTCATTTGTCTTCTGTGAAGGATTTGGAGATTATTCCTATGAAGACAGAAGAAGAAGAACAATTCTTCTAAATAATTAGGGCGTAAGCATTTCTTCGACCAATAGGATTCTTGGATTTTATATTTGGCGCTGATTTGGGATTTTAACAGGAAACTAGGGTTTCTTGACTAGTTAAATCGAGGGTAGGAGAATTTCTGGCACGTACCTACCTCACTTTTTCTCGGTTAGCCATGGTGGCGTGCACTTGACCTGTGGAAAGTGATTTTGATTTTCTCGGTGAAAACCGTAGAAACCCTTAGGGGTATTTGATTTTGGGAAGCCGTTGCTTACCGGTTAGTGGATGGAATCTCCGTCAGGAAGCCAATTGTGGGATTTGTTCCTGGAGACTGCCATGAAGTTCTAGAAGCCATGCAGCCCGGCCTGTTTCAGTCCTTAAAAAGCAAGATCTAAAAAAGTCTTCAATCCTACCTCCCTTCTCAGAAGGTAAGTCACAGCCATAGCAGATTCAGCAGTGAAATCTTCGAAAATATATCCTGTTCTTCAGTTTTTTTCTGTTGTCTCCACGTGCTCTGTGTGCCCTCTCAGGAGGCTTTATTCAGATTATTTCTTAGGGTGCTAGGGTGCAGCTTAGCTGTGCTTCGGACTCCTGGTAGCGACCGGCCCTCAGGATACTCTACTCTACCCTTGTCAAGATCCCCCAGTGGATCTGAGTAATCCTGCAAGGTCTTCGGATCTTGGCCAGAGTCGACCATGGAGACACCAGATGGAGCCCAGTAGCAGCTGGTAGAGACTGATCCCTGGTTACACTGCATCCTGGAACTCTGCTGACCGTGGAGGTTCAGCATTCCTCGTTTGTGTTGTCTTCACCTGCAGTGACCTATGCTGCACATCTACAATCATACCACTTGGGACCTTGGATAGGGGTGATCTGGACCATTGCAGAGGACCCTTGGACCACTATCAGGTTTTTTTGTTCCACCTTCAGTGTTTCACATTTTGCTATATAATTATCTACATTTTTTTCACATCTGAGACTGGTTGAGTAATCACATTTTTTACAGTATTAATTCACAAACTGGTGAAGCTCTTGTGAAGCTCTCCCATAGTATACTATGTGACTGCGGTTGCTTAACAGTTTATTGCGCTATCATTCCTTGACTAGTTATACAGTCCGTTTTATAGTTGATTGTTACTATACTTATTTTCACTTATTCTAAAAATATGGTAATTGTCCTGGTATAGGTAGGAAAATTATGATAGAACCACCATGCAATCTACTTAACCTACACTATTGAAATAATACAGTACTTTAGTGATTATTTTTCATCATGAAACTGCAGGCCTCTACATAGGTCCATATATAACCTTGTCTCTGGTGGTGTGAAATATAATAGGTCTTGAATTTTATGTTGGTTTTCATTCTTCCATATGTCCAGCCCAGCCTTCTAAGAAAATATACTTTGAACAACTTTCAGATTTTTGAAAAACAGATTATTTGGAAAGAAATTTGGTTTTCTCAATTATCCAAATTGTAGGATTTTTATAAATTGAGTGGCGTCCATAATTCGAACTCACTTATCTGTTCTCCGATGTACAGCTGCCGATAGCAAATGTGTTTGACTTTTTAATAATTCCATCCTTTTATATTAAAAGTTGGCCACAACATAATAATAACTTGGTCCCAGTGATTATTAATCTCACAGGCTGTGAGGAGTAGTCACTGGATTTTATCCAGCACGACTCTGCGTGACGTCGGAGGCCGCAGGGTCGTGACTGGAATTATATGAACTCAGAGTATAATAATAAGAATATTAATAATAGTAATAATAATCATGATAATGATAGTGATAATGATAATGATAATGATAATAATACCCGAAAAAATATGAAGACCAAAGAGTGACGTCTATACGACGTCAAACAGTGGCTGTCCATAAGAGGTCACATTAATGACGTCCGCATGACGTCATAATTTGGTCAATAGGCGTATGAGACCAAAAAAGACCTTAAATAGCGGTCCTATAGACGTCACATTCGTCAGTCTGGCTACCTGGGGTGTGAGTGCATCGTATATCGTATCAGTGTTACTGTTACAGCAAAGAGAAAGAGTCGCGGTCAGCGGTCACAGTGTCGCGTGTCGTGTGTACAAGGTGTTTTTGCTTTGTTCAGGTACTATTTGGTTACCATGTAAATCAGTTCAAATATGTCCATGGTTTGACCGCGTTCGTGTGAAACGCATGTTCGTTCATGTTGTAGTACCTATTTGTAGTTATAGTTCTGTTCCAAACTGAACTTCTCATAGTTGTGCGTCGTTGTGTGTTGTGTGTATGGTGTATACAGCACAAATTCAAGTCAATTTGCAAGATGATCGATGAGCAAGTCAAAGCATACCATAATCATATATAAAAAAATACAGCATGTTCAAAATGTTTGGATTTCTGAAATAATAATTGTTTGTGGGATAACGTCCTTTTAGATTTAAGTTTGTTTTGTTTTCATTATGTGAACATGATTCTTTTTATGGGTTTTCAGGAAAGTCTATCTTCATTTTTAATTGAAGTTTTTTGTCTGTTTTCAATGAGAGGAGTATTTTTATGTTACTCAATTTTTAAAATCACTTATAAGTAGATATGCCTTCACATCTATTTTTCATTCATTATAGATTATAGGTTTTTCAAGACTGATAAAGTATGAATAAAGCATTTTATTACATTTCTCATAATGTGTTCTTTATCAAAATCCTCAATTCCTGAATAAATGATTTCAGGCTGAAATAGTTTCAACGGTTCAATTAGCAGAAGAAGTTCAGCTAAACTCACCCAACTTTGAAAAAACATGTATTCCCACCTAGAAGAACTAGGATAATCAAACTCCAATCAAATCCCCAAATTTTCAAACAGTGACATTCAAATATTGAAAATATAGAAGGTTGATCAAAGTTTGCTTATCCTTGTTTTGTTGGACGGGCTGGAGGTACCATATTTTCAAAGATATTTATTTCCAGCAAATATTTTTGTTATTGTAAGGAAATTGACTTTCACTGGCTATAAAAACCCTATGCTGCACTTGGCAAGAACTTTGTTGTTCTTAAAGAGACGATATACTACAACAGCGAATATCTTTCCTGTATTAGTGATCCACTTTTCTAAATATAACAAAATGATAAATTGAAACTCCTTTCTTGGGACAGTACAGTTACTTTCCTACGACAGCAAAGTTACTTCACAATGACCAGAGAGTGACTTCCCTACAACAGTAAAGTGACTTCCCTACATCAGTGAAGTGCCTTTTCTACAACAGGGCAGAGACTTTTCTACAACAGTGTAGTGACTCTTCTACTAGAGGAATGTTACTCTGCATTGACGCCACCAACGGTAGATAATTTTTTAATAAAGTAACTCTACTGCCACAGAAAGACAGTGCCAGTCAAGGAGCCAGTGAAGTGCATTCTTCTGCAGTAGTAAAGACTTCGACTGTCCCCTATGTAGCCAAAGTTTTTGGCTTCAGCAGCAAAAAAATCTGCTGTGACGGTGAACAAATTTTCTCAGTGCACAAGGAGGGGTAAATGTTACACTTAGAACATAATATTGAATGGTGGAAGGAGTCAAGATGCACATTATTTTGAAGGAAATTCAATTTTCCCTTCAACGTACCCTGGCTCATCATTTTTTATTGAATAGTTTCTGAAAAATGCTGTTTCAAAATTACAGAAGTTATTAGAACAAGCCTTCACTGAGATACATGGTTTTCAGGTTAGTATTTTCAAATTGACTTCCAGTACCAATGATAGTAGAGAAACATAGACTTTGAAATATATGACTCTAGAATACCTTGAAATGATTTTTGATATGTTTCTTCCATCAATTTCTCAACAGTAAATACGCAAGAGCTTTTATCAGATATATTTCTCTTGGTAACGGAAATCATTTGTCGATCAGAAGTTTCATGAGAGAAACTGACATCAAGAAATTGAGTGATCGCAGGTCGAGCAATTCTGTCTCATGTCAGATTTTAGAGGAAAATAACTGATGGAAAAATTTTTGAGTTAGTGAGGAAATTCAACCAATTGGAAATAAACTTCCGGTATTTTTTGCCAAGATAAATCAACAATATACAAATGAACAACAATTATTATCACCTTTATTATAATTGATGATTCCGTGTAACTGGGCTGGTGGCCGTGAGCGTAGAGTCGCTGGCTGTCGCCCAGGCGGTCCGGGTTCGATCCCCGGCGCGAGCACTGAATTAATTTTCGGTAGTTTCGTTGGGCGGGAGGAGATAGGTGGCCAACCCAACATTCTTGGTACCTAGATATCAATCCTTTGGACTGTCCACGGTTACCAGCCGAGTAGTGCTTCGGATGACACTTAAAAAGCTAAGGTCCCCGTCTTCTTAACTCACACAAGTCTCTGACTTTCGAGGGTTGCTTTGCAACTAAGCTGGCGGTTAAAAACACTTTTAAACACACTTTTTTTTTTTTAAACTGGTAGATTTCGGAATTGATTTCCTCATATTTTCGTGGTTTCTTTAGACAAAATTTTCCTAGAACGGCTCATCATGCTAATTTACGCGTGAACCATACCAATCAATCTCTGTCATGATAGAAATTGGAGTGACATCAGGCGCAAATAGATACTAGATCAAAGGAGAAGGCAGTTTATCAGCGATAAAGAAGGTGCATCCTTTTTTATCGATGTCAAAATGAGTCACGTCGTCGTCAGATAGCGTTTCTCGTGTAGGAGTTGATTTATCGAAAGTAAAATTACCTATAAGAGCTGTTTTTATCGAATTCTTTCTTGGTAACGAAAATCATTTGCCAATCAGTAATTTCACAGGAAAAACTGACACGAAAAAATTGCGAGACCGTAGGTCGCTCAAATTTGTCTAATGTTAGTTTTTCGAGAGAAACAACTGATGGAAAATGTTTGAGTTAGTAGGGAAGTTTATCCAATAGGTAAGTGAAGTATTTTTCATTATTTCTTATATAGAATCATCTCTCGAATAACTTCTAGTTCAATATTTTTTGGGAATTTTTTGGTCGATTTTTAGTTGTCAGAGTCATAAATAATGATGCCACGATAATTTTCAAACAGCTAGAAATTTACTGCCAGTAAAAACTGACGCCACGATTTCGTAAGTAGGGGCAGAGCATAGCACATTTGCCATGTGTTGAAATAACGATTGAAAACTTCAGAAATATTAGTTATTCAATAATTCATGAATTTCCAATTAAGTATCGTTAATATTCCTAATTTGCAATAGAAAATCAATTATCTCAAAATGTTCCCTTATGATATGTGGCTTATGACTCATGATGAATTTGTGTAAATAAAGATTTTATTAATTCACACTAGAGGACATTTGAATCGGTGAACGTGACAACTCCGCGCTCGACCTGTGGACGTGGCCTTGTCAGTTCTCAGCATTCAGCACAATGTTGCCAAGTCTACAACATTCACATGGTACTTTTTCATGGAGAATAAAAAACTATTTGAACATTCTGGTTGCTCGAAGAAGTCAAGAATGAATCATAATGTCATGAGTTCCTCCTATAATGTTTCATTCGACGACAGGACTCCTTCATCTTTTTGATAACTTGATTATAATTGGTGACTTGACAACCTTGCTTTATGTGTGGAAATGGAAGATTATCTGACCAATAACAGAACAGCATGAAAATCGACGTCACCATTTATTAGACGTATCGCGAAATGGCGGCTATGACGTTACGTTTGAAATGAGCTCTGAAATTCAACGATTCAAAGACTAATTATTTGAGCGTGAAAAATGTCAACTCAGGTTCCTGATGACACAGTGAAGTTATCAAATTCCCATAATGCATCATCAGTCCACTCGCCCAAAAAAAGTTCGAGTGTATTTTGGCAAGATGAATAACCGGCAATATACAAATAACCAACGATAATGATTATCTTTATTGATGATTTCGTGTACCTGGTAGTTTTTGGAATCGATTTTCTCATATTTTTGTGGTTTCTACAGACAACATTTTTCTGAAGGTCTCATCTCAATCAAACTTGACACGACAGAAATATGAGTGACATCAGGTGCAAATACCTACTAGATCAAAGGAAGAGGCAGTTCATCAGCGATAAAAAAGGTGCGCATCCTTTTTTATCGATGTCAAAATGACGTCGTCCTCGAACAGCGTTTTATGTGTAGGAGTTGATTCATCTTATAAAAATGATTGCAAATGTCAAAATGAACTAGTAAAGTCAAACGATAAAACATGGCTGCGAAACGTGTGATGTCAGTGCGCGAGTAATTCGGATTAGCAATTCCCGACATTCTTGAGGGTGCCAATAGAATGTGCTATGGACTTAGCAATGATGCCAATTTGGACAGGAAGGTATGATTAGTCGGATATTCATTCCTCGATTTCATCATGTTAGATAACTCAACTATGAAAACTGCTTACCTGAAGATTTGTGGTATTATAATGATTTGCATTGTATCATCAATCAGTTGTTTGATTTCTATCCGAGAATCATTCGAAATTGTGAGATGAATTTCATTTTGTATTGAATTACAGTACAGATATTCATGACTTTCAGTTCCATAACCCTTCCAGTAAAGTACCGTTTAGGTACCTACTACCCTTTCATCTACCCATACCTATACCGATCTACCATATAAAGAAAAATTCGAAATCAATCAATACTAAATTGCTTACTTGGTTTTATTTCTATCGAACCATTCACAAAATTTTATAGGCAAGTTGACTTCGCCCGTTACTTCGAAGTTTCTGTCAAACAATAATATGGCTATAAATCAGCGTCGACATTCTTGAAATAGACATTATTTCGTTGATCAATTACGTAACGAAAGAGGTCGACAGTTGGGCCACAATCCATGAGTTAACTGTGCAGAATGTTCTCATCACGAAATATCGTATTTTACATCACCTATATGTGATACTAACTGTATTATTGTTGAATCAATGAGAAGCCAACACTGACAAAAAAGATGGTAGTTATTACCAAACGTTTAGTGAAATAGGCGCCAGTCACAACTTTCATCAAATGATACCACTAAAACATGATATAATACTACTAATGTAATAATAGTACTAATGTTATACTACTATAATTATATACTAATGATACTTATAGTTTAGTATAGTACAACTTTGTAGTGGTATCATTTGATGAATGTAGTGACTAGCGCCTATTCTACTAAACGTTTGGTATTCACTACCGACCATTTCTCTGAGTGAATGAGACGTCAGAATCAGCTAACCTTCACGTTTCTGTCACCTAATTGAAAGTTAGCTATTGTACTTCTGTGTATGTAAATGACAAATAATAACTTGATAATTATTACTTCATTGAACAGTAAATGCATCGTAAAAAATGAGAATTGATCAATTACCTACAGTATATGATGTTCTAAGGGACTGCCACTTTCAGATTCGACCTTTCTCCGACAATAGTAATATTTTACTCGAACTCCAACTTCGTTTGGAATAGTTGCTGCCAAGCATCTCTCATATATTCATATCACACTGCTGCCTATTATTGATGTCATATTGCTGATCCTAAACAATGACATGAAAAACTAGGTACTCAAATTATGTCTCAAAATCCCTTCAACATTTTGAGATGACTGAAACCAATTGAAACAATTTTCTTGAATTGCTGATGGATGTAAACGACCTCCATATACCTTTTTTCCTGTCATATGTAGGAAAGCATGCATCAAACATATTATTCATCCTACCAAAATAGAATTTTCTACCTTCGAATCGGATTTCTTAAACTTAGATAGCTCAATTCTCAAGGCACTAGCTCAACTTGCTGGTCAAGGCACAATAACACAACAGAACATAACGACGTTGACGCCATTGCATTTCCAACCTGAAACGAGATCGCTTTTGACCTTCGAGTAAGTCCAGCTCGATTATTTTCGATTATCGTTCGTGTTCGTTCCTAAGAACTCAATAATTACTGCAATTAGATTGGTATCGTTGTTGAAAATTGAATTCGTTGTGAAAAAATTTATATAAAGTTGACGTAATTCCCTAGATATTGGATGAACATAGTCATAGTTACATCATATTCACATATTTATTATATGACAGCATCTGTTATATGGAACATTGGAGATAAGATCATGTAAGTTTCTTGTCTACAATCCACATCCGTTATGTGAAACTGACGGCATAGGTATGTGAATATTACGGATGTGTTCACTGGGTCGTTTGATATTTCAATTAAAGGGAAATGGTTGAATTGAGTTCAGATTTCCAAGTGAAATCGCGGAAGCTTCACAAAATCCACTATCCTATCTTTGTCCATCCATATTTTCCTTTCGTTACTGGTGTTGAAATAAAGATTTCATTTATGATATTTTACTTTACACAAGGTAGTTATACGTTACAGATTTGGAAAATGTCATATCACATGTCAAAATTGAAAAAAAAAACTAATTTTTCAACTTGCCAATGTGTTTGTAATGCCAATTAAGGGTCGGTTCCTTATTATGATTATGTTCACAATTCAATATAATATGTTTCATCATTTGAATGGAATAATGATAATCAATAATAATAATTGTTTCATTGCTTTGAAACAAGAAGTTACAGCAAGAGGTTGGTTGCGTACATGAATTTTAGTTTACAGTGATCCTTGAAGCTATAAGTACAGGACGCGATTCTACTAAATATACTGCACGCTAGCACAAACCACGCCCACCATAATACGTCATATCTCCAAACATTACCGATATACTCGGAGTCAGCACATCGCACTAAATATACTGTCCTCCAACGCAAGAATAAACTTTTTATGATTTTGACACGAATTCTACTGAAGCTCTCTCGTTGTCAATCTCTTGTACGCAATAAATTCAAATACTTAAATGGTCTACTGGTAAGCGCTGTCGACTCTCAGTCTGAAGGTCCATGGTTCGAATCGCTGTGAACTTGAACTTTTTTTTGCAACTTTTTTTTTCTCTTCAATGTTTTTTTACTTCATTCTGGTTTTCCTTTTTTATAAAATATTTGAAGTCAAATATTCAATTTTGTTGAAGAACTCAACTTTTGAAATATATTATTAATCAATGTGTTTCTACACTTCATTCGGTTTTCCTTTCTCAAAAATATTGCAATCAGGGATAGGTTAGTTCGTTAAGGATAAATAGTCTCTGAGTTTTGCCTAAGTACTTCGAAGATGAGATATCACGGTGGGCGTGGTTTGTGCTAGCGTACAGTATATTTAGTAAAATCGCGTACAGGACATCCCACATAACATGGGCCAGCCCATTATCTAGTAAACTAAGAAGTTCAAGAGATACGAACTAAATTGAGAATCTGAGTTGTTTATAGCCATATATGATTCCTCTTTTTCAGATAATGTCAACTATACCGGATGATCCATATACAAATTCAATCCTCAATTCCTTTTCAATATATTCTAGTGGCCCATGTTATGTGGAATAGCCTGTACCAATACTAATATCGACAGAAGATATAACTTAGTTTATCGTTATTCACTCAAAATAGATGATCGAAGTTTCAGAATATCATAAACGTAATTACAAGTTATTTCAGCATTTTCCATATTTATATCTTTTAGCGTGGACGCAAGTGATTGGAGATCCGTTAGACAATCAGCTTTTGGTTTCATCACGTTGTAAATAGGGCACCCGAACAGTATATTATGTAATAGCGTTCCATTCCAATTTCTGTTACAAATTGTACAAATGTTGTTTGGGTCAATTATATATATGGAATGTTGTTGTAAGTAAATTTCTAACGAAACTTATTACAGAGACGAAGTTGAGCAAGAGTGCGTGTGACTTGAATGGGTAACTCTAGCAATAAATAGTTTTTTGTCTCTACTTTAGGTGTTAAGTATACATGAAATGGCTGCGTGCTGCTAAGAAAACATTGATACTGAAAAGTTCATCATAGTATAATACTTATCATAGTAATCCCTGATTATTTGAATGAAAAAGCAATGAGGGCCACATTTTTCAGGTATCAGCACTTTACCAGTAGCAAAAAGTGGAAAACCTCTGCCTGGAGCCAGAGAAATATCGACATCATTGTTTCCAGAGGTGAATATAACAGACAGATTCTTGACATTGAACACGATGCAGTTCGGTCAATTCATCAGTCATGATTTGAGCTTGACAGTCCTAGGTAAGTTCCATTTGATGTATCAATCATCAATAACCAATTTTGTGTTTGTGCAGAATTCACAACTCACATGATGAAGTTCTGGAATGATTCTTTTTAGCTTTGAATAATTCCACAAAATTTTGACTCTGGTAGCTGTGACGCCACATTTCATTTGTCAGACTATCAGTTTGTAGTTTTATGTCTGTGAGTTTATCAATAGGCCAATGTTGATTCGTATGTGCTATTGTGAATATAATCATTCTTTCTTCCGAAGTAAACCGGGTGTCAAATGATATCGGGAAACCCCTATAGCTTCTGCATTCGTAGACGATTTTTCTCCGATTCTTATATGCAACCATTCCGAATTTGATCACATTCCAATTCAATATGGTGGACTTCCGGATTTTCTAGATATGCCAGCAACTTCGTTTTTTTCAGAGAAATGCCCCGTTGAACAGGCCAAAAGAAGTGCAACTTTCATATTAAAAGTAACTTTTTCCAAAAAGTTCCGATTGAAATTGCTCTGATTTTAATTCACCTCGTGGATGAATGCTAAGTGGTCCAGGCTCTCCATAATTCAGTTACATTATGATCAGAAATTCGGTGTGCCGCCTCTCTCTAGAACATACGATGAGGTAAAATATTACTTATCATTTTTGTATGTCGGTGCAGTAACAAATTGTATACATTAGAAAATCAACAACTAGTACATGAATTGCCTTGCCAGTTCGTATATATTTTCATCTAAGTCAGCTCTGGAACATAACATTTCTGAATCCTGTGAACTAATTGTTGAAGAATTATATTTATAGATTCAATTGAACTAACAATCAGGAATCAACGATTAACAATCAACAATTTATAATAATGAGGGTGTTCATACATATCTGACATTAATGAAGAATCAAATGTAAAATGTCTTCTGTTCGTAGATCAGAATTATATTCATGAGATTTTGGTCTCCACAATTCATTGATCCATTGAAAATATTTCGATTATATATCACCAAATTCCACTTGAACAATAAAAAATATCCAATCTTCATGTTCTGTCTCGAGAATGTCCTGATTCTTCGTTTTAATGTTGAAAGTCGGCCAACTTTATGATTCTCAAATCTTAATTCAAATGAAAGATGTAAGTAAATTCATTAACCCCTTTTATAGATGTTTTCTTGTAGTCAATTGTTTATGTTCATAGCTGTTCGTAGTTAGATTCTTAGTTCAGTTGGGTCTATAAACCCTGTATCATATGCGACTCGTTGAGAAATTGCCTTGACCACATCTCATTACCTAATCCACGAGGTGAAGTGAAAAAACAATTTCAATTACATTTTTTTTCGAAAAAATGAACGATATGAAAGATTGCACTTATTTCGACTTGTTGAACTCAGAAATGTGGAAATATACAGGCTGTTCCATTTGAAAAAACAAATTAGCTGACATTTCTAGAGGAATGAGAAATTGTTGTTTCCATATGAGTATTCACCAAATTTCGGAAAAAATTGTTCACGAATACAGAAGTTACAGGAGTGGTCGATACACTGTGTCACATCCTGAATACGGATGATTCTGACTGAAAGGCTTCATTAGTTCGTGAGCAACATGATATGTCTTTTCCCTGAGTACACTGTATGTATCATACAATAGTTATATGAGAATTTCATGAAATCGTCGTGATGCATCTATTCCTACCTATAGGATGTAATAGTCCAAACGGACAGTAGGACAATAGGTTTCAAAAAAATCTGGTTTCTTCTAGGTGGCAGTCAGAGCATATGTTGTTCCCCTGAAGGACAAATGTTGAATGCCTCCTCAATGCCCCAAGGCTGTGCTCCAATATCTGTGTCAGATGATGATCCTGATTATTCACAGGCGAAAATACATTGCTTAGCATTGCTCAGAACAACGACAGACTTAGACAGGGGCTGCAAAATCTCTGGGACGAAACCAGCTGAACAGGTAAGTAGTTCAATTTCTGCTCTGAAGCGAACTTATACCAACCTACGCGAACGAAATGCTTCACCTTTTTTTTGTTGGGTCAGATATATTTTCAGTAAGATTCCTATACGCCTACAGGAAACTCGAACGTGACTGAAAAGTGTATATTCAGGAGTCCATTAGCTGTTATCTCTGTTATGAAACATTTTATAACGTTCAAAAGATTCCTGAATTGAATAGGCACCAGCATATAGTTTTTTTTTCTATAATCGAATTCATCTCTTAAAAAAATCCTTATAGCTGTGGTGAAATCCACATCGAAATGACCAGATCCCTAATAGTACACAACGTCCTAGGGACGTCTCTATTTGATACAATCCACGTCCGAATGTTATGAACCATAAATAAGTGTCCTTGGGACGTTCCATCCCGTACATCTCATGCAATGTCCGAGCAAGGACGTCCACGGAATGTCCCAGCTGGTACATCATTTCAAATGTCCTAGGAATAGCATCCTTCAGACGTCCCACGTGGTATATATTGTAGAATGTCCATGCAAGGACGTCCTTGGCATGTCCCTGATGGGATATGATTATGAACGTTCCTTTAGGGACATCCATACAATGTCCCGAGTAGTACATATTCTAGCATGTCTTCAGATCTTATATAATGTCCCTCCTAGATAACCATGAAATGTCCCTGATGGTACATTCCTTCAAATAACTCTGCACAGACGCCCCTAATATTTTCAGGGTCGCGTAACAATCGAAATGTCCCTTAGGGACATCCTTTGAATGTCCGTTAGGGACATCCGTCGGATGTCCCAATTGGTACATGAACTGTACTATTCCAATGTCCTAGAAATAACGTCCTATGGACGTCCCAGTCGGTACTTTCAATATGTTGTCCCTGCGAGGACGTTAACTTACACCTCGCCGACGAATGATTGATCGTAGGCTATAAGTACTCCTCGTCAATGTCTTTCACGTAAGTCCATTGGACATCCTCGGGACACTTTTTAGGGACCTTCTACGGACCATCAACTCAACTGGATGTCCTAATCAGTTATGCGAGATCTGGTCCTAGAGGGGCCTAGAAAAATCCAAATCAAGAATAATTCGTACGTCCCTGGGACATCCTATGGACATCCAATTGATATCCCTCAGCGTTGCTGATAGGTTGTCCTATGGATATCCTAAGGATGTCCTCTGTAGTGCTTGATGAGGAATACTGTAGGATTCAGGTATTCGATAGTTGTCCCAGGGACATCCCTGCAGGACGTCCCAAGTTGGTCTTCAAGTGGGACATTTGTGCGTCTCACAGACGTCCAATGGACGTCCACGGTACCAAATTCGGACGTCCTATGGACGTCCTGAATGTCCCGACAGGACGTCCTAAGGATATCCATGGGACATAAGTGTGTTATTAGGGATACTCATGTATATAATGCTTGGATGATTAATATTTTCATATTTCACCATGATTTTTCAAGAATTGAATAAATTCACATTTCATGATCACTTGATCACAATTTGATAATTCGATTCCAATATGATATGATCCCAAGTAGCACACGTATATTGAGAGAATTTCGGAGTAATATTGCGGAAATATCGGTGAAATGTTATGATCGTAATATTGGCGAGAAACAAAATGTGAAAATTCGACGATATTGGTACAATATAAGTTCCAAAATGTGGGTGGAATATTGAGAATCAGAATGATCCAATATCGTCTCGATAACATTGGTGAAATATTCTAAAACCATTATTGGAAATAAAGTCATTGTATTATCAGATACGGAGATGAAATAGATGACAAACCTTGTATTACAGCCGTGAAAACATAAATCTCTCTATGAAGGATATTGGGATACTGCGTCTGTTCTCAATGATCTGACAAACTCTTTTTGACGAAATATAACTTCATAAACATGGAGATTTTTTTCAGTTGACGCAAGTGACCTCTTACTTGGACTTGTCACTTATATATGGCAATGACGAGAAGGTCAATAGTCAGATCAGAAAATTCCAAGGTGGACTTCTCTCGACAGAAATGAGGGATGGACAGTTTTGGCCCACAAACTCGAAGAATAAACAAAAAGATTGTCCGTTCGCAGTCAAAAATGATGTCTGCTACTATGCAAGTAAGTTATTGACAGGGATCATGAAGTTTTCGCCTGGACTACCAGCTAACTTTTACACAAACACGGTGTTCTGATGTTTCACGGATTGTGGGATGCGAAAGTTTTAGAGAACTTATACGGCGGTAATTATTTCGAGAAAAACATACATATCTCGGAAACTATTCGCTGTCGTCAAAGTCATGAGATGACGTTGCGATGACTTCAGAAACTACGGAAAATAGTATATATATTACTTTATATGTGTTGTTAGAAGCATATTACACACGAATAGGAAAGTTAGACTTTTTCATTCTTGCGTAATATGATTCTTACAATACATATTACTTAATATACTATCACGATACGAGTATCGTAAAGACTCATATTACGATATGAGATAGGACATTTGTCGTTATATGAGTTCACGATACGAATATAGTACAATTCTTCACCTTCTACCAAAATGCAAATTATTTAATCACAAATATTCAATATTCCTTTAACTGTCGATTCATCAGGAATATGTAACAAGCAAGCGTTGCAAGGGTTGGGCGTATGGTAGTCGTGAATCTATTGTGTTCTTGGTTGTCACTCATTCGGTGAACTGTCAACTTTGACGCATAAATTCAATTCGAAAAAAAAATCATCGGTATGAATTCGGATCAGGAAAGTTCAGATTGTGATATAAAAAATGCGGCGAATGCAGCAATCGATACATTAGTACCTGCTAAATCCTGGGATAGGTACGAAAATAAATGTCTATATTCATGATCAATTGTTTTTTTAATGAAAATTGAATTTGAAATCACTAGTGCGGTGAAGTACCTCATTACGATACTGAACTCGTGTCGTAATGTTTCACATTACATATTGGTAGCAGGTGAACATAATTGACTTCCAACCCAAACTAGGAGTTATGATTCTTTCCTGTAGTTTTGCATGTCATTGCAACGTCATCTGATGACCTTGGCGACTGCGAATGAAAGAGAAATTGATGTAAATCAGGTTCTGAGAATTAGAAGACCAAACCACAGTAGAATGCTGAAGATCCAGTAGTCGCACCTACTATGTCGGTACCATTATAGTGATGTTCGTTACTCCATTTTGTTCACTGCGCAACTTCATGCTACGCGAACCAGGACATTATTACAACACTTGAACACATAATATTCAAAAAGCAGACGTGAAACTCTATACGTCAGTACCTTGAATATCAATTATCATATTCCGTTATTTGACACTCGTGTGTTTCGGATTATTTAGATGATGAGATGGAAATAACAAATATCAAACCTAACATTAGGTGGGCACAGATTTATCACCGCATGCGAGGAAAACTTAAGGATTCTTGTTATTCAGTGACTTGACTACGAATGACATCGAAGTTTTAGTCTTCTGCTCAACAAAAATTAGGATGCCACGAGTAGATTTGATATGGATACAAATGTTTAGTGAAAAGACAGAACTGGTTCGTTTAGCGAGGATTAAGGTAAACATCCTAATTATCGGCAGTTTCCTGATCATCGACCTTTTTGAACTTGAAATCGAAGAAACGAGACTTTGCTTCACTCTTGATCTATTTTTACCATAATTAGAATCAAGTATGTGTTTCCTACTTTCCCTAAGAAGCTCCGGCTGGTGAGACAGGAAATATGGATTCTATAAATTATTCAAGTTTCTTCTTCTGTCACTACACGAGAACTGATACAAATCGTTGTCCAAAGTGCTAAGAGACATCGAATTGATCATGATGGTTTCAGTTTCAAATGATCTGGTTACTCCATGTATATAGTTGCTGACATATATTTACAAGGGCAAGCTATTTGGCTTCAGCTCACGGTTTTCTGTCTCCCTCCGCTACGCGTTGGGGCAAAACACACCGTGGTACTCAAATCAACTACTTCTTTTCCTTGTATAATGAATAACAATTTATGCTTCAGCTGATGATAGGTTCAATCAAAATCCACAACTCCTAGCACTGGAAGTACTTTTCTACAGAGAACATAACAGAATAGCTTCGAGACTATCGGAAGTAAATCCACATTGGAATGACGAGAGATTATTCCAAGAAGCCAGAAAGATAAACATAGGTTCATACCAGAACATCATGTATTACGAATGGCTTCCAGAATTGTTCGGAAGAAAAGTACTCATTTCAGAGCAGATTATTCATGATACGCATGGTTATATTGATGATTATCAGGATACTGTGAATCCAGCTGTGTTGAATGAATTTTCTAATGCAGCTTATAGGCACTTTCATACTGCTGTGGCAGGATCTTTGGAGTGAGTAGTTCAATCAATCTATATACATCTATGTATACATCGTTAGACATAGCCCTCATGAAGAGTTAACTTGATTAGGGCTTAGTGAAAGACGGAAGAACAAAATAACGGACCCAACAAATAGAAGCTAGCCGCACATATTATAGCTACCTTTATAGCTACCTCCGTGGAGACGTTACTTGTAGCCCTGAAAATGCAGAGTCTGCTGACCGAAACCACAATTGTGCGGTTGGCTTCTGTTCGTTCACTCCGTTATTTTCTTGTTTCATCAAGTGTTGCCAAGCTTTTGCACTTGTTCTGCCGTACTGATGGGGGCTGAAAATCCGAAACATGTGTCTGCCGTCTACTTTTCGTGAGGGCTATGTCCAATAATTTCTTTCTAGTTCACTCAAGACAGAGTTCTGCTTTCGTCATCAATTCATACATCTATACAGGGAGTTTCAGAGTTGTGGTGACGAAAACCTACGAAAAATTCCTCTCAGCACAATATGCAACAAAAATTCATACAGGTACATGGACCTGGCAATGCTTCATTTCTGAGAAACAGGGTGTCCAAATTCAACAAAAAAAAATGTTTTTCATCGATATCTTGGAAACGCTTAAACCGCTTCAAATGACATTTTTATAGTTAATTCACTATGAACCAATTATATTTGATCCAGAATTTCTTGGAGCGTAACTATCGACCTAGTCGGCTTTCTTTGTAGTATAAATGTGACACTGTCTTTTTCTGGTTCTTCTCAAATATTCAGATGAATCCACTAATAATACAACATTTCTGTCTCTGGCTATTTTTTCGTTTCATGCTTCGATCTCTAGAGGAATGTAAATTACCATACATTGGCATATATCTGAACACCATGAGCAAAAATAAAAATTGTTAGATCTTATCTGAACAATTATTGCACATTATTATTGATGAAAACAGAAAGACATGAAATTCAATACCCTCTGTCGAATGTATTCGATTTTTCAATTTCATGAGAAATATTTTTCCAAGATATAATAATGAAAATCTATTTTATAAAAACATGGAAATGGAAAATTTTTTGAATTATGTTCACATAAGCTTTTTTTTATATTTTGGTGAGAGGAAATTCTCCTATAGGCTCTTGTCGCCATAACACCCTGTGGATTAAACAGGTCGGATAGCTCTGATTATTTTAGTATGTTGAATCTATAGAGGAACTATCGGGATGAATATAATGAAATGTATGGAATGAAAAACAATGTACTCCATAATTGGAAAACAAGAATAATTGGTAGGTACAAGGGTGCAATAATAGTATATCACATCCAATTGTTTTTTACTCACATGAAGGAAATTTCACATTTTGGCAAATGATTAATACAATTTCGATGACAATCAAATGAAGTAATTGATGTTCAAACTCATTCACCTCTTCGAAGAGCCTGGAGTGAAACAATTATCTTGTTACTGTTACGAAAAATGTGGTCATCTCGACATATCCTTGATCTGTTAATCAGCCTCGGAATTTTTTTTTTCGATCAATCGAGGGCATACTTGATCGAGAATAAACTATGATTCGAATCGAACGAGTATACTGGTGTGACGTCTTCTTTTTTCCAGCTTGATGAAAGAAGACAGAAGTACCGAAAACAGTCTCAGATTGAGCGATTGGTATCACAGATCGGAGAGTTTGGAAGTGAATGAAAACCTTTTCGACGATCTAGTACGTGGTTTGAATACCCAACACCAGATGGAATTCGACAGGTATCATGACAAAGAGGTAAATTGTCATCTACCAAGGTCATTGAAATTATAGAATTCTACCAATGTACACATTTATCAACGGTTTTGATAGGTCACTAGGATGTAACAATGAATATATCCAGTACAGTCCTCACTCACTCTACAGTGTTTTACTACTGAACAAACCACTGCTTGAACGCCTTGACTTTGCTTCAGTAGTAGATCAACACAACATATTCTATTATATGATAGGTACTGCTTATATTTATGTATGTACTATGCAGAAAGCTTTTTTTTTTTTTTTTTTTTTTTTTTATCGCTTGAAGCGCACGAAAGGGAATCCCTATAATGTTCAAAGAACATCGTGCGTTCCTAGGGAGGATAGGGACAGGAGGTAGGTATTGGAATTTTTTTTGAACTTTTGGAGATTATATGTTGTTGGGAATACTTCCACAGGCAATGAATTCCAGAGCCTAGCCGTTCTATGGATGAAGGAGTCTTGCTTCAATGCATGAAAGGTTAAAAGCTATTCTCATATTCCTGAAGGATTCCATATACATCTAATTTTCTTACATTGTTTCCTGGTTTGACTATTTGAGGATTATCAATGTGTTTGTTGTGATTGAACATGTGTTCAGCTACACTAGATTCATATTATATTTACTATATTCCAAATGTGCTAGGTGTTCTTTGGACCTTGTCGGCTAGTTTGGCCTATATATATATATTCACAATCATGACAACCAATTTGGAAGAGTTCTGACTCTTCAAGTGTATCCACATCATTTTGTGAATGGTCTAATGAGTTATCTGATTTTGACCCAGACGCTCTAAGAACCAAGGTCCATGAAAACCTTATGAAGTCCATTTGTATACTTGGACTTGAATGAGATCATGAATCTTCCCAAATTGTCTTTTCAAACATGAAAAGTCGAAAATTTTCGACGGTCTTATATCAAAACCATTGGCGCCAGCCACTTTATGAACAACACTTCTTTCAACATTGAATCTTTCTGTTCAAGACAGTGATTGAAGTCATCAGTGAATTGGAAACATCAAATTTCGAGTCGATTCTGCCATTTTGTTTCAGCAATCGCTATACTAGAACTAGAAATTTGTGTTATAACACTTATGGTCCTGTTTGTTCTTGAACTGAAGCTCATAGAAACAATGAACGATTCGTGTATTCAGAGCGCGAATGGATGAGTTGCTGCTCGACAAAGAGAGTCACCACGACACCACTATTTCCATCAAGTCGACTATATCGATGCTTGGTATTTTCATCAGCAATACTATTCCATGACAAAATCATAACCGATCTATCGCGGAAGCTGCTCCACAAAAACTTTATTCCTTGTGAAAATCGACTTGAGAGCTCAATAGTTTCCTATGATCTACAAAGCACAGATACGGTCTGCTTTATATTACTGTTCACAAAAACCTATTATAGGATTCAGTACCCGAACATACGCTAATTCTCTTAGATTCCATTCAGAGAACTCACCGTGGAGAAGTTGGAATCCTATATTACTCTTCTATGGATACTTCCACGAAAAATGTTCTTCAGAAATATCTGCAACATTTCATCACGAGCAAAACAGTTAGACGAAATCGATAAGTCCAGTAACAACATTCTTTCGTTGTCAGCCGTGAAGGATGGCAACCAACACTTCATCAAAACTCGTTTGTCAAGAAAACAAATGACACCCTATGATGGTGCAGAAATATAGTGTTAATTCTCACTGAAACGATCAGGACCTCAGGGGAGTAGCTGGAGCTGGTGTATGCTGATGTTATTTTTTTTTCACTGTGAAGAGATTCAGAGTAACAACTTTCGAAATTTTCTTTCATCAATAAGTACCTATCTGTTTCTAGATTTCCTTGTATTTGTTCAGAGGAAAACAGTCTATAGGAAGAGATATCCTTGCTATCGATATCCAGAGAAGCAGAGATCACGGACTGGCTTCCTATAACGATATGCGGCAATTTTGTGGATACAAAAAAGCCATCACTTTCAGAGACTTCAGCCACACGATGTCACATCAAGTAAGTTGAAATCTCAATAATTTCAATCAATGCCTTTCCAGGGGCTTATTGTACCGTCAACTCTGGAGGTTATGATAACTTTCATTATGATATAATTCTCACACTCAAATCAATTTGAAGAAATGGGTGAGTTTCAGTGCGTTGAGAAGATTTAGACAGTTCTAGCAGCCATATTTCCTATCATGTCAACCTTCAACTGATAGAATGACATAGATAATTCATTATTATTTTGAGGAAACAAAGCTAGAGGATCTGTTCAAATATATCTCGATAAGATCTATGGAATGAAAACAAATCAAATCTCAATTAGAATGATTCAATTAGTACAGTCTCATTCGCTACACAAATTGATAATTACCGCCCATCAATATCTGAATATATTTGATGAACACCATTGCGGAATTATCTGAAAAATGCGTGAGGGATAAAATCATAATTCTTCGTGAGAAAAAAAAACTATAATCATCATCAGGGTTTGGAAAGAGAAACATTTTGGAAGATGCCGTTATGAAATCATCCCAAAACTCGAAGTATTTACGATAACTTTCATAAAACAAGGAAACCGTAGAACTCACATTACAACGTCTAGCATGGGGTTGACCAGCAGGATTAAAGTTGGGGAGACGGCGAACACTTTCATTTACTAATGACTTGTATTTATAATAATAATGCCTCATCGACTCGGGTATACTATTTATATTCGGAATCGATGCTAGGTTCGCAATTCTCCGCAATGAGAATAACCGTTACCTTTCGATATTGCTTACCTAGGTATCATCGCACGGTAAGCAGATTTTGCAAATTTCAAAGGAACTGACGTCTGTGAAATCCGCTGACCTGATAGGAACCACAATGTACTGGATGTTTCCATTTGGAGAAGTTAATGCATGATGAAAGATCTTAAAATGAACGAGAGTTTGAGTGATGTTAATTCATAGGCATTTGTACTTCTTGATACATCTCCTCACTTCAAGAAAACTGGTCCCCGTAGTTTTTTAGTACCCATCAACTCAACTTTGGGATACTAACAAAAAAATTGGTGTAAAAAGATCTTTGAATGATCGAGAGTTTGAGTGATGTTAATTCATAGGCATTTGTACTACTTGACCATACAGTGTCTTATGAACTATTATTGAATAAAAATTCTTGAATTTATAAACCGGCTATCTGCTATACATCGATTCTTCACTTGATCTTGAAGCCAAATCGATTCCATATACAGACGACACAGTGTTGATCTTCGAAGGTACATATTGGGACTTTTAGTATGCAACAATGAATCAAAAAACCTCAGAATTGTTCACCAGTGGCTACAAGAATATATCATATCTCCTTATAGAGAATGCACCCACCTCATGACTTTTTTCATGATCACTGCTAGACAAGATCCGTAAAATTTACTGCACCAATCACAATGCTTGCTGTTGCCAAATAAATATCAAATAAGTCGATAATATAAAATATCTCGGGATAATTAATGACAATTTCTTGAAACGGACCAAACATGTGGAAGGATTAACTGATAAGCTGAGGAAAACCAATTTATGATATATATATATATATATATAAAAAAATAATAATGATGATATGTATGGCCTTAGCAAAGTCTTTGATACACCATCCTCGCATAGGGAAATTTCACAATAATGCACTTCTTTTCTTCTACTTCACTCGAAATCGCATCCTGAAAGTATAACATTCAAACAAAACATAACCTTTCCAACCACAAGCCCTAATATGATGCCTATAATGTCCTCACAGTGGGATTGTTATATATGCTAACCAATGTGTATTTTCCATGCATGAAAATAGAAATCCAGGAACGTGAACTGACCACAATAATGATCATTACATAACACACATGGCGTGGTGAGTAGAAAAAAGAAAGTATAAACTTCATCAAAATTCCAATGCATACGATATCAAAAATTCCTTGGTTCAAGATTGTATGACGCTGGTCACAAAAAACTGCTATATGGATCATAGAAAATTCAAAGCTCCTTAAGTATATCCAAATAAATGATGATATTTTTCATTCATTCATTTCTTTGAACCACTTAATTATACTTTGATTATAATATTTCCTTTTTCTCTTCAGTTTAAATTTGTCTAATCTTCATTGTTGGTCATATTCTGGATCATTCATATTATTCTTTGTTCAAAAATATGCTAATTTTTCTTTTCCAATAGATCTGGAGAATTTATACGCAAGTATATGTATATCCAGCGCGTGTCATAGACAGTAACAAGTCTGATTCACCATTGGTTGGATACGGCGTACCCCAGTCTATTTTGAGGCCATCCCTGTCCTTTCTTCATATTTCAGTTTTCTCGAATATGGAACATCCTAGAACTTATCACTAGGCTGATGGTACTCAACTCAAGACATCTTTGTAATTTGTGAATCTTAAAGAGGCACTATGAATAATTCGAACAGAAATTTGTATAGAATATACGACTAATTCATAACGATCACAATTTACGGATGATTTGAGAATATCACAGAAGGAGGTGGTAGATGGTCGCGAAGATTTGGAGATTGGAAATGGTAGGGATATACTGGCTATACATAATGAGGCAAGTCAGAATCGAGGAATGTGGATCGATTTTGAGGAGAAATTTTATGAACGTGTTTGCTATTTTTGTAAAGCTTTCTTCAACCATCTCGATCAATCTGATTCAAATAGACAGATACTTTTTTTCGAACATTTAAATCACTATCTAAACAAATTTCTGATTATTCTCAAGCCGTCCTACTATGATAGCGTTTATGATGGCCCTGCTCTCATGAAAACTGATCAGGATACGGACTCGTTCATTCGATTATACTTTCTTTGGTATTCGTGCATTTGCACACATCAGCATAGTATATGATTATTCTGACTGGTTGAGGTTGAATAATCTGAAAACTTAGAAAGTTCTAAGCACCGAAAAACCTCAATATCTTTTTCAAAATCTCATCATCATGAAATCTTGACATTCTCAGAACTCGTAAAGAAAAAATGGTTTGTTATTTCATCTCACTTAACTGCAATTTCCACAAGGAGCATACATTGCTGTCAAAATCCACAAAAATCCACCCAATGAATAGGGAAGTTTTCATTATTGAAGATCTTATCTCGGTGTGAAGCTTGTGAAAATTCAAACCATACGTATGTTTTCTTTTTTTTCAATAGATCAAATTTCACTTCAGCAAGAAATGAATGAAAGAGGAACTGGCTATTTCTATGACGTTCCTTATAAAATGCCACATTTACACAGAGTTAAATTACGATTCTCTATGTCAGTACAATGTTGCCGACATCACCAAAATGTCTAGATTTCCGGAAATTATTTCGTGAATATATTATAACTATACCATGCATAACAGCGGTGAGATATAATAAGTTTTCCTATCCTATTTCGTCGAGTATTATGAATAATGTTCATAAATATCTCGTTTGCTGGATGAAATTGATTACTAATGAAGATAAATTATGATATGCCGCGATAGTATCAATGATTTTCCACTTTCATTATGTTACAAAATAATAATCACTTACTTGTCAGTAATTTTTATGCAAATAAATCAATTTTTTCATGAAACAGTTCCATTTTCTAAGATAGTTGCAGATATTTTCTTGTAACAGAGTATAATACTTTGGCTTGTCCTCTCCACACAAAATACTGACAGGCACACCAAGAGCTGATCTGATTTCGTGGTAATCGTGGTTATATATGATTTTGTTCACCAGTTTAACTTGTGTGGTTTTTGTTTCATACAGTTATTCGTTAACGTTTGTCAACACTTTATATAGTTGTTTTGTTGGTAACTTTTTATGATACAATCATCAACAACGCAAAGTTGTCATTGTCTTAACTTAGCTAATCGTTAGCTATTCTTCGGCTATTTTCTTCATCATCAGCTATATTCAGACTATAGATTCAGAAAGTACGTCACAGTTTAAAAATTTAAGATTGCTTTATTTTGAAACTAAAATCGACTTGACTGTAGTTTATCGATCGCCATTCTGTACAGCGTAGACATAGAACTTAGGAGTTTCGAACTCACTTTATGAAAATTCATCTGAAGAAAACTTCTTCATTCTGAAAACTGAGTAACTCGAAAAAGAGACTGAACTTTTGCTGAAGTTCAGAAAGTTTGTAGTCTTCCGTTGATAAACTCCGCCACTCAACCCAGGTTTGCTCTGATTCCGGATAGGTAATTTGTATAAATTTTTTTTATATTCAATATTGTTAACTTTCATTTGAAGAATCGCTACAGCTAGCAGTTCGTCTCATCATAATTTGTATTTTGTGTGCATCAATACTGTTCTCTATTCTGTATTTACAAATTTGAATAGATGATATAGTTGTTTCATCAATATTGTTATATTATGATGATTCTATCACAGAACGGAACATGATGTTCTGCTTTATCAAAATACATTCTTTATTTCGAATGAATGAACTTGTACATTGTATGGAAACGTTTTTTTCTTTCAGCATATTCGTATGCTGGAAGATCTCTACGAACAACCAGATGATGTAGACCTATATGTAGGTGGCTCTTTGGAGTCCCGTTTGCCACATTCTCTGGTTGGTCCAACGTTCAGATGTATCCTACTGGAAGAGTTCTACCTCGCTCGAACCACTGACAGGTACTGGTTCGAGAGGAGCAGTGAATTTACCAAACCGCAACTGGCTGAGATAAGGAAAGCTAGCATGTCGAGGATTGTGTGTGATAACAGCAAGGATATCAGGAGTATGCAGGAGAATGCATTCGTTGCTCCAGGATCGAAGTAGGTCATTTTTAGACTTAGACTTAGACATTATTTAAACATTGATGTATATAGAGTCAAATGGTGTTATCACTACATATTGAGAGGAGTTTCAAAATCTCTCGATATCACCTCTTTGTAGAAAAAGCGAAATTTCCGGAGTTTCATACCAAATTTACAGGCATGCACACATTCATTAGAGTTCACATTTACATTTTCACTATTTTTTGTTCGAATGGAAGAGTTGCGTTACATTTTCGACTTACAATGGTGAATTTCTAAACGACACAATTGCCTAACTCGAGGAAATTCTGTGATAATTGTTTATTCACTTACTCTTGGTACATGAAATAGAACATATGTTTCGATATTCAGATAATCCTCACTCATTGCAGCAGTCAGTTCATGATGACAGCACAATACACTCACTCAATGATATAATGTCAAAACCTGCTCAATAAACTATTAATGCTCTTGATTCATGATACTTCAATTCTAAATTCGAGCAGAATCATGAAAATACTGAAAACATGACAATCTTGACAGATATGTCAAGATCAAGGACCGCACAGATTATTTGCTGCGCCCTTCTGCCTCCTCTCTAGATGCATCGGCTATTATTCAATTCGTGCATCATCAACGGGACTCTTCTGGTATCGAAAGACGAAAAACACATCCTTGAAAGTCTAGGTCAACTTCATGATAAGATTCGAGAAGCATTCTGGATTTTCTCAAGAAATTGTCCATCGTTCACGCCATCTATCATCGCACATGAGAACCCCACGTTCCAAACCCGCATTCAATTGTTTATATCGAGAGCTAGTCTGACGAAACGATTGAGGAGTGGACGCACCAGAGGAATCATAATCATCCCACTTCCAACGATGTGATGAAGTCGAATCATTGCGTTCCAAATTTCAAAATTAGAATCAGTGGTGAAGTTAGGGAAGGCTGAGCCCCCGAAATCATGAAAAATACCCCCTTCCTCCAATTGAAGAAATGTACCTTTCAATGTGCCAAAAAAATCAGAATCGATCATCAAGAACAACTGGACGGATGTTCAAAGACATGAAGCTGAAAATCAATGCTCTTGCATTTGAGAGTGGTACGTGAGGCGCTAATTTGAAAAAGTAGAAATTATTGAGGTGCTTCAAACCTAACAGTATTTATGTATTGGTTTCTTACAATATATGTTCAGTGAGGACACATCAGGTATAGATTCTCAAATAATGTCACTGTGATGAAAAAATTCAACTCTGTCTAGAAAATCAGTCTCAAATACTAACCCTATGGATATTGATAAACAATGACACCTTATCAATCCCTATTGCACACTTCAAATTCATTTGATAGAAACGAGATATATAGAATATCTCAAAATATCTCCAGGAGTGAAAATTCATCCACAAACAAAATTCAAAATAAATGTTTCTCCAGACGGAATAGAATGTGGCGTTCTTTATAACATAAGGTGTACTCTCTCTGCCTAGGCAGAAAAAGTTTGTTGCTATGCAACTTTTCAACTAATTTGGATGAAATTGGCAATCAAAATTCACTCTGACATTGGGTGAACATAACATGATATAACATTTGAGAGAAAATTATATGTTTCGATACGCTACACCCCAGATAGCACAAGACGTCTTTAAGATGTCTGAATTATATCCTATCTTAGTCTGTACGTCTTACTCCCTGAATAAGACGTCTACAAGATGTCATCATTCAGACGTTTTGAAGATATCTGATTCTCACGTCCTGAATACGTCTTAAAGACATCGTAATAATACAAATGAGCAATAATGATATTTGGTATATTATAATAAGTATTAATCATAATGACTTTTAGTGTGTCATATCTGAACGTTCTCCACTCTCAGAATTCCTGAATTCCACACTTAGGTATATATAGTTATGGTTCTATTCTCATAATATGCGTTAAACTTTTAATAAAAAATATAGTATGATCATATTGATTCAGGCTAATAGAATATTTTCAATTTCATAATTCTTATAACTTCACCGTAATACATAGAGGTTATAGATTGTTCAGAGTAAGTTATTTTATAAATCGGGTGGGATGATTTGAAAATACCGCCATGTCAAACGAAAGAGAGATCGTTGCGCCAAAGCCAGATCGGCGAATGCCAGTACTATTTGATTGTTTACATTTTACATTGTTTGGTTTTGGTGATGGTGTTTATTGAGAGGTGTGTTCATGTTAATTGTTAATTTCGTTTTGAGTTCTCAATCAATCTCAGCTTTGATATTTGTGTATTTTTTAAATCCGTGTTTTCCAGTGGTTCATTGTGTGTTTTGATTGAGGACAATAATATCTCTGATGTTTAACAGTAGAACACCTACCTACCTCTAGTTGGAATGTTGAACCTAAAACCTATACCAACATAATGATAAGCTGTAAGTTTTTATCATTATTGAACAAGAATTCTTATGATTTGGCCATTTAGCCTGTGCATTTCAATCTGTCTACACTTTTTCAGTGATTCAGTGTCTCCAAAATGAAGCTGAGCTCATAAATGCGGGCCACCTGGTTTTGGCTGGTCAAATGGATGCAAATGATTGCATTGAAGAATAATAAGTATTATGCCTTATTATGTTTACAGTCCACTGTGTGTGTCAGGTAAGAAGAACTCTCCCTAATAATGATATTGGTAAACTCCTGAAACTCAACTCTATATCATTCTTTTCAGGAAGAATGTGGGATCTTCCAGAGATATAAATATGCTTGATGGTTGACACAAAAAGCAATCAACAGAGGGACTAACACAATCAGTATTCTTGTAGATGAGATGCCTTGTTTTTAAAAAAAAATGAAGAGACCAGTTATATGAAACAATGAATATTCTCAATTTTCCTATCACAAACAGGGTGGACGAGCAACTTCTTTTCTGGAAGTGTCAAACCTGTCCTTGGTAGTTGTACTTTTCAAATAAATGTCACTATTTTTTCAACTATTTTTTTGTGTTGTATGTACCTACTTCAAATTCCACTTTAATTAATCCCCAGGGAACCCTGAAATCCATTCAGAAATGAGGTCTTTCTCATGTCTTTTCTATGCCTTTATAAGACTCAGAAGAGACATTATAAAGATATCTTAAAGACGTCGTGATTTTTAACATCCGGCCTATAGAGGACGTCTTTCAGACGTCTCTAAGGCGTCCTTAGACGTCTTAAAGACGTTGTGAACGTCTGAGAACGATGTCTTTAGGATGTCTCAAAGATGTCTTTGTGCTATCTGGGACTATGAATAATTCATCTACTACTTTGCGGCCATGTGATACTCATAATTTTTTTTAAAAGTTATGAAACCAAGTTTTTGTGAATGGGCGTGTACACCTTGGTAGAACTTTCAACTCAAACCATGTTTATAATGATCCTTTTATACATAAATAATGATTGACGACATAATTCGATCGAAAAATTTACTGGAATGTTCAATTTTTGGACATAAATAATAGTACCATCTGAAAACGGACCCTCTTATGACGTAGAAACCTCATCTCGCCATAGTTAAAAGAAAATACCAAACGCCGGACGGAGACTGAGGCAACTGATATATTAATTCTTTCAACTGTGATCTCGCGCTAATTCACTGCCAGAAATCATGTATCATTCATATCTGTCTGGAATAGTCCTGTTTCAGTATTAGGGTTTTGACGTCACATCATCGCCTCGTTTTCAGAGGTCCAAAAAATCGGGGATTTCAATAATTTTTTATAAATCGTAAGGAGCTCACAGCGATAAACGGTTTGCGGTGGTGAGCTAGTTTGGGTGAGTTCTATCGAATTATGGAATACAATTTTTTTGTGATATAAGCCCATTGAAATGACAGAATCCATCATTTTGTATTCACCCAATGTCATTGTCAATTTTGACACTTTTTTTGTCTAGGTAGAGAAAGTTTACCTTTGTTTCCGTTTTGAGCAATATTGTTCCCATTTTATATCATTTTGTATCGATTACAACGGAATGAGAACACGAAACTAAATAATATATAACAAAATTATAAGATCTTGTCGTCAGCCTGGCAGAAATCTCATTTTCGATATGAAGATATTTGACCTTGAGCACCAAACAATTTTTCACTATGCGGAAATTGTTTCTGAGTTCCTCCACTTGGTATTCACTGAAATCGCGCCCCTGGTCTCGAGCCCCTTCGAAGCTGGAGAGCTTACTTGGCCACTGATTAGAACATAACTAGATGAAGTGTGGGGATCTATTATTCACAAAATATTGCTTAGAAATGGTTCGAGCCTAAAATGCAATATTCTGCCAGAATATAGTCACCTTCAGTTAGTTTGAAGCGATTCAGGGTCATATCATGTCATAAGATTTTTAGTCAACTTGACTGAGAAGTCATCTTTATTGAATCTCTGCAAGTGAATTTCTTTGGAGCCGGTTGAACATAACTGATCCTATTATGTAATTTTTTTTCCCATCTACAAAATGAGTAGAAAAAGAATCTTTTTTCGATGGCTGCATTGATTTTTTCAGGAAAACTCTCATACCATGTTCTGAACTTCCAGCAATTGATTTGGAAATGTGGAAAGAAAATTGATCTGAAAATGCTACATCCTCATCAGATGATCGTTTGGGGAAATTGTGGAAATCTCATGTAAGCGTATTTTCTACTTGATGAATAAATCATATGGAATATCTCATTAGATTTATCATTTCTTCTTCCTGTCCACTCTTTTTTCACTCCTTACCCAAAATTCCATTTCGATCCCCAAATTTTTTTCATTTGTACCATTTGATTGAATACGTCGAGCTCGCTCTTAAGATTTGTGATATTGTTATTCAATCCGATTTCAACCTGTAGATCCTCTTGTAGAAAAAACAGGTAATTCAGACAGTCTAGAATTTTTATTCGCCCAATATCTGATGCACACACAGAAGCAACACGAATTTTTCGACATGTCCCGGACATTTCTCATCGTCCGCTACGCGGATTTTCCAAAAATAATAAATAACCTTAACGACTTGTTTCGAATATCATGAATATTTATAATGGCACTTACCGTACATCAAGGAGGCCTTGTCCATTGCGGCCGCTACCAACCTTATCCGAGCACCGTTAGGGCTTGAATCTAGGGGTGTAACAACACGGTGTCTTGCTACGATATTCTCACCGACATTATGTTTCCTGAGCATAGGCGTCCCGATACAGGTGAGGTACCTGAGGCGAATAAGGCCCTAGGTGTAGCGAGGCCCATATAAAAGTTTTGCGCTAAGAAAGTTTGAGGCTGTGTCAAGTCGATCGTTCGATCACACTGGTGATACCAGAATGATCAATGTCTGACTTAACTCTCTTCAAAAGTTTACGTGGTGTCTTTGTGGGCAGGTTTGAAACGTGACCAATATTCCCAAACAGCTGGACAGATTGATGGTCAGACTTTATACTGAACGTATCTGCCCTGTCGAATCACAGACTTGACACAGTCCGATGTTGCTCTGACCTTCACAAACACATTTTTCGCCAATGTTGCGTATTCGCATCACCTTACAAACTCATCTTTCGAATTTTCGATAAATCCTATATCTTTTATCAGGAACGCCATAATAATTAGGTATTTATTTTCTCCATATTCATTCTCATTTTTCCCAACAGGAAAACTTTCGAATTCATTATTGACCGCTCTGAACTATGAATAAGAGCAAATATAAATTATACATTCCTCACGCATCGCGTTTCTTTATTCACAATAATATCATCAAAAAAGGTACCTCGTAAAATGTAGAATTATCAGGATATCTCAGGATATCTCTGAAGCAAGGAAATCGTATGAAAATTTCTTTCTGACATACAGTATGATGCAAATGTATGGAATAAATTCATTATTTCAGGAATGGGCGACATTTGAAAAAATTCCAAAAACACGTGAGTTTTAATTTCTGGAGTCTCATCTCATGATATCCATATGAGAGATGTTACGTCACCGGTGTTGAAGTAAAGACGTAATGGACCATTTTTTCAAATACAAATAGGGGTTATGTGACACCTTGATTGAAAGGTCTACCGATCGTCTATTCAACAGTCAAAATGTTGCATAAGAAGATTGAAATCAAAATGGATTATCATGTGATTAATTGAATCTTGCACAGGTCTGCTACTGAGAATTGAACATCGAAGGGTCGTCTAGTTAAAAAAATACGTCGAAAGAAAAGTTCTGAACTCTAGTTTTTGTTTTTTTTTTTCGAAAGTCGTCTTGTTTTGAAATGAATTTATTCCATACATTTGCATCATACTGTATTCGCATCATTGGCCGGTTAGGTATTATACCTAGAGTGCTTCGAACACCTAATTTCACGCTGTTTACAGAGTGTGGCCAGATTTGTCATCAATGACATTTCGGAATTTTCACACTGCGGAAAGTCCCAGGAAAGAGTTTTTTGCAGAGTTTTTTCTACCTGTCGTAGCCAAAAAAGAAACTAGACTAGTAATGTGGATCTAATTCCACAAAAAAATCACTCAACTCAAACCATTTAACTAGTACTATACAGGATGTTCCTCATTGACATGCTAATATTCAAGGGGGTGATTCTTGGACCCATTTCAAGAATGAAACTTTATATGAACGTCCTTACTTTTGAGATACAGGGTATCAAAGTTGAAAATATGCATAGATTATTTTTTTGTCCACCCTATATATCTTTTCATGATGAAAAACCCCAGTTTGCTATGTGACTGAAACGGAGCAAAATTTTTCAAATGTTACATACTATGGTTATCCAGTAATTGATGTCCTGAATGGAGTACTCGTCAGCTTAGCATTCACATCAAAATTTGAAGTATGGTCTCGTTCTTCCGATTTTTCTCAAAAACGGAGGGTTATATCGAGTATGAACAAGAGGAACTTTTTTTCGCAGAATTGAATGATTTTTCATAGGATTGTATGAAATTCGGAAACCTTCCTCCGTTGCTCACTTTTAGGTGAAATAAAAACAATAATATCCCCCAAACGGCGCCACTAGTAGAGAGAATGAGAGTTTGTGTACATCAGAAAATGAACCTTGATGCATAGAAGACATGTACCAATTTTGGTAATTATGTCTACAACATTATCTCACTTATTATCAAGAAACTGATTTCTTTCAAAACGTTATCGCCCTGTATCTGAAGAGTTAAGACTCTCAAGGCATACGTTCATAGGAAGTTTTCATCTTTAATTGAGTCAAAAAATCACCCCCCAAAATATTAGCATGTCTTTGAGAAACACCCTGTATATAATTCTGCTGTCACGAGAAGCAACTATGGGGAAGAACCTCGGGAAGAATTGTAATTCTATGAAATTATTTCTACTACCCTGAAAATGTACTCTTCTGAAATAGAAAGATTTCTCAATATTGTAGCAAATAAGTCTCAATATTTCTTTATAGTAACTATAATGTTGTCTGCTTCCCCAACAGAAAAAATGAGCATCATTTATATTTTTTCGTAATAACTGTAATCTGTAATGTTCTATGCTACCCCATGACAAAGAATTAGCTAAAACAGTTTCGGACACGTGTGGCTTCGCGACATGGTTGCTTCGACTTTCTCGGAAATAAGTGTTGGATACGGTTATCGTGGACACGTCAGCGGGGTGGTGACAAATACTTTATAGAAGTCCATACATAAGCAAGACACACTAAGTCATATCCACGAATTCATTATCTGAATTATCAGTGTCTGAACATATTTCGGACTATCAATAGTCCATTATCAGCAGAAGCATATTTTCAAAGACAGTTTCTACACTGAAATAGTATATTACATAACTAGTGTGGAAAGTGACATATTTCGCGCGAGTGGACGTTTAGCACGAGTTGCAGAGCGGCCAATGCGGAAACGAAACGAGCGCAGGAAATGCACTTTCCAACGAGTTTTATACACTATTTTCCCTACGACCACAAATCTTTATATTAAATGTCATGATTGTTCATGAGACCAGAGTAGGGATCATGTTTCTAATCATATTCGATCACATGAAGGTGATATCATTATTATTATTATTCAATTTTACTTCAATATTTGAATGACATCATGAGTTTAACGTTAACTCAACATTAACTCAATATTACCTCAACATCAACTTAACATCAACTTAACATCCACTTAACATCCACTCAACATCAACTCAACATGAATTCAACAGTTTCCTAACATCAACTTGAAATTAACTTAACATAAACTTAACATCAACTCAACATCAACTCAACATCAACTCAACATCGACCTAACATGAACTCAACATTGACTCAATAATTATTCAACATCAAAACTCAACATTAAATCAACATTGACTCAAAATCAACTTGACATTACCTTGAAATCAAATTTATATCAACTCAATATCGAATTGACATTAACTTCACATCAATCACTAAATTTCCAATTCATTGACATTAATTCAAATTTCAATTGAAAACACTTTTGATTTCAACTTTCCATCAACTCAATATTACGTCAACACTAACGACAATAACTAATGTTAAATCGACATTAACTTTCCATCAACTTGACCATGACATCATGATCTATAGACCCTGTTACTGTGCGATTTTCGAATATTTCCACCCATGTGAGTTTTACTTTCGAACTTTCTAACTATTATATGTTGTCATAGTGACGCGAGTCACTTTCTCAATAACAAATCAATGTGTTTTGTGCTGTTTTCATAGGTGGTAGTAGGAACAAATTTTTATAGTTACAAAAATTATACCTTAGGTTATGTACTCACGTGGAAGTAAAAGAAAGAGGCAACAAAAATGTTATACAATTGAATTAACATGATTACAATATTGATGAAGGGCAAAAAGCCCATGGCCAAATGGGCTTCATGGAGGGTACCAACACTTGTTCATACAAGTAATTAGAAATTGAATGGGGCCCATCATGAGAATCATGGTTAACATGACGTGGTAGAGCGGTGAGAAGTGGGGGTGGGTTAACTTGAAATGGGATGCGTGAAGTATGACTCAAATGACAAGTGACACAAAACTATCCTGTGGCATGAATGAAGAATATCAGGTGAGATGCAAGGAAGAAGCAGGGCTGTAATGATTCACATGTCAAATGAATAACTTTTTTTTTACCAAGAATGTTTTAGAAATAACCAAGTAAACTGAGGAAAGATTCAAGATATAAGTGTTTGGGGAATGTTATCGTCAATGAGATTATTACTCATCCTATTTGTGCCTTCCAGAAGTAGAGTATCGTTAATATACCATTCGATTACCAGAGCAGTGTTTCAGTGTAGTGCCTCGGTGTCTCTAAGATAAGTCAAGGAGAGTAGTAGGAGGGAAACGTGATTCGCCTAATGAGGAATCTCGTATAGGATCACTGATCAGTTCAGTTAAGAATCAGATCGTTTAGTGAAATGATAGCGTTCTCCTAATACTTCTCAATTCGATGATTTCACAGTTAGATAGTGGATCGTTGATCACGATTTGGCCAGGAAAAGAGCTTTTATAACCTACCTCCTTCATATTCAGATATTCTGCCCATTACAGGGTGCAATAAAATCGAAGATGTGGAGGAGTCATTATTGGTTTTGTGACTGATTGCCAGCTACAATATTGGTTGGAAAGTTCGTGCACAATATCTCTACTCCAAGCGGTGAAACAAAAATATATCGATACAACAACAAATATAACCAATATTGCAATTTGAACAATCTCTCCATGTCGATTCTGAAGCGGTTCTGAAATATTGTATATTCGAGCTCAACGGCATATTGTTTTACCGAACCATCAAATTCACCCATATAAATCGATATTCCTTCAACTTTATCATGTGGAAGATATCGACTGCATGTATATCGTGTCAATATTTCACTTCACATCGGTCATATAAAAAAAAACAATATTGTATTTCGAAGTTCAATCGCATATCGGTAACATATCATTGCGAAGATACATAGCAATATCGGCATTTCAATATTTGATATCACTCTCAAACCTATGTCGATAGATGACGCTATAAATGATTTGTAACGTTCTCCCTGTGCTGATCTGACGATAGGCGGCTTCCTGAGGACGTGGCCAATATCCCCGAATGTTCACATTTCATGTCTTCCGAATATTGGCATGAGAACATTCTATCAATATTCTAGAGTATAATAATTTTTGATGATCAACCAATATTCTCGACTAATATTGCACCAATATTGTCAAATGTTCACTTTTCACTTTTTGCCAATATTGATTTCACATTCCATGACGAATATCAATTCACGAATATTTAATGAATATTGGTGTGGAAATATTCCCCCAATGTTTTCAAGGCGACCTTGCAATATGCTGCAATATTGCCGAATGTTCACATTTTGTTTCTCGTCAATATTACGTTCACAATACTTTGCCGATATTCTCGTTATAGTGCATCGATATTGTCCCAATATATTATGTGTGCCACTTGGGAAATGTCCAGTTGATTTTAGTTCATATTCAAATACTGTCAACTATTGTCCATGACATAGAGATAGAGCAAATGAAGCACAATTTTAAGAAAGACGCTCACAAATATTGTGGATAGAATCATCTTATCATGGGAGCTAGAGTTCTTTTCCTCCCATGTGAGTTTAATGCCCTCCGCTATGCGTCAGGCAGCTCTTGAATTCACGTTTTCATTACTGACAGAAACATAGGTATGTTGCTAAGCACCACTTGTAGTTCCTGGTACTGAAAAGAATGTACCAGGTCATCAAGAACAAAAAACATTATTATGGTTGGTTATTTGAGTTGGGACGCATACCTGATTTGTTTTTGATTTGAGCAGATTTTGCATCTCATACCCATGCTGGAGATATAGATACATCGTACAGTCAAGTATTTTTGTTTTGATCAGGAAAGCCTGCAACATTCACATTCTTGCTTTGGTAGTTTCCTCGTTATTTTCAGGTTCTGATTGATTGGATTGGTTCTGAATACCTTTTTGTTGCACACAACAATATTTTTCATTTTCATTTGAATACTTAGCCAAACACAGTGGAATATGGGGGGAAATGGAAAATCACTACTATTATCATCGATAGGTATTCAAACTTTACTATAACTTTCACCCACCTAACATTTTCACTTCTTCTTACATGGCATTGGCGCGGTATTTTCTATTAGGGCTCTGGCAAGTGGTCCAAATGAGTTTATAGATGAGATAGGAAACACAAATAGGTCACTCTGTGGTTATATTTATATTGAGAATATAATTCGAATATTCTTGAAAATTTAATAAACCCGAGTGAATGCAGGTAAAATATTCCCACCGCACGGATTATTTGTTACATCGCATACATATCTCGAATCCACGTTTCGAATAGCATTGATTTTGTGCCTGTATAGTCTCTGATGACAGGTGCATGTCAACACGAATTTTATCGGAGTAAAGTAGTCTGAGGTCTGGCTTACATCTACTTACTCATATTATTTTGAAAATCTGTCAAGTGAGTCACATTGGTGGTCATATACAATATATCTCAGTACATTCTTTTGGTTGCACATGAAATATCATGTGACTTTGGCAAATGCAAAATTGGCTCGTCGAACAAAGTGTCACTTTTGATCCCAATCTAAAGGAAATCTACCATTTGACTTTGTATACTCACTGGTTGCAGAACTTGACATTCCATCAACATTGCATATCATAGCACCCCCGAAAAATCTCACTCTAGGACCGTCCTTGATGGGCTGCGGAGTCTCCAGGCCGTTCAGGAAAAATATCATTATTAGCATCGATAAAGAGACCCCCATTGTTCGAGAGGGCTTTTATTACGAACGTTACTCTATTGTGGGCACAGTCCATTGTCGGATTTTTCATTAGCGAAACGTTTTTCTCGACAAAATTAGAAGGTTTCGCGATTCGCATGGCAAATTGAGTTATTGAAGTTGCGCTGTACTTTGAATATCGTTGTTATTCATTCGACGGATAATGGTTTGCTCAATTCGTTCTGAAAAGGAGAGGAATTTCCACAAGCACTGAATCAGAATAACTGAATAGGTGAACAGGTACGTTGAACTTGTTAATATGAAATAAATGAATCACTTATATATCATGATACAAAATATTTCAAACCCCCCTCTCAAGAAAAAAGGTTGCTCGATTCACGATATCATCATTGATTCGTATACCATTTACTTTTGTACGTTAATGATATATCGTTCATCCAGATCACCTCATTATCGAAGTTCCATCGACACAAGTTCATTTCCACCACTCTCCAAAGCCAACGGCACCTTACTTACTTACTTACTTAATCTTTATTTTCCTTTCAGACAATATTACATTGTATAGGAATCGTCACACCTCAGCAACAACATCGCAGGAGAGAGCAAATATTTTTGCAGCGATGTTTGCAGCAAACTCTACTCTAGGTTGTGAAGGAAAATAGCCGTCAGACATTTCACCCGTTGAGAGTCGAATGTCCGAAATTGCCTTCCGTCAATGCACAGGCAAACGGATTTCGGCTTGGTCTCGAAACGACTAAGGCTAACGGTCCTGATGAAATCCACATGTGCACCAGAACTGACACCAATTCTCTGAAAGAAATCCACAATCTCATACAAATCGAGTATTTTTCCATCATGCTGGAAGATCGCTCAACATATCTCCAAAAAATTCAACAAAAATCTGCCCAACCAATACAGGCCTATTGCCCTATTATAAGTTATCTCCAAAGTGATGAAGAAAGCCATCAACATTGAGCTTATCAAATATCTGAAAAGCTCAAGAATCATCAATGATAGACAATATGGCTTTCGCTACCATAAATAACCTGATGGATATCTACTTATCCATATATAACAAGCTTCATTAGAAACACATGCGGAATCGTTAGCTGTGGTGTTAGACATATCGAAGGCATTCGACCGTGCTTTTACCAAGGACTTCTTCACAAATTACCATTATACGACTTACCACCTCAACTATGCCATCTCCTATCGAGTTTTCTCCCAGGCAGATCACCCTACGTGGTGGTGTACGGTGTATCGTCTGATAATATTGCCATCAATTCCAAAGATCAGTTTTGGCACCAACATTGTTCCTTCTTCATATCAATGATCTGTTGGCGGCAACCACTTGCCCTATCCACAGCTCTGCAGATGATATTAATCTCCATACTACGTTATCTTACAGAATTCCCATTTCTTCCCAGGAAACTAAGAATTCACGGCGAAGGCAGGACAATTATGTCAATGACGATTTCACTGAAATCACAGCCTGGGGAACCAACAACCTAGTTGAATTCAACGTCGCTAAAACTCAAGCCAGTATTTCCTCTAGAAAGACAAAACTCCGTATACCTGATATAACAATCTCTGGTACCATCATTTCCACCAAGTCAACTATATCTATGCTCGGTGTCTTCATCTGCAATACTTCTTTATAGGATGAGCATGTGATATCCATCGTGGAAGCTGCTTAACAAGAACTCGATGTTTCATACCGTGCAAAAAGCTACTTCACACCTCAAGAGCTTCTCATGATTTACTAAGCACAGATACGGCCTGTTCCAGGATACCGTTTCCACATAAGAGCCATTCTACTGGTGCGTGATGCCACACTCACTTCCACTTTGAAATCATTGGAACACCGTAGTAAGGGCGACGGCCGTTTACTTTTCGTTGAATACTTCCACGGAAAATGTTCTTCAGGAATCTCCGTTATCATTCCACGACTAACAATACCAGTCAGACGAACTCGACTAGCGCAGTCAACCTAGAAATATGTCGAGCAGCTTCTCGTCAGAACTGGTTTCTCTATAGTACGGCAAAGCTCTGGAATTCGGTGCCTGAAGAAGTATTTCCAATAACTTCACAAGTTCAACAAAAATTCTGAAACATACCTTCTTTTCCTATCCTCCCTATATAGGTACGCATGATGTTCTTCGAACATTATAGAGATTCCTTTTCTTGCGCACCAAGTGATGAAATAGAAACACTTATGAACCGTACGAAGTATCTAATGGAACATTGGAATTCATATTGGATTCCAATAGGAATATCCAAAAAGTGAATGGAAGAAGTGACGCCACTGCTGAGTGTATGAATATTAATTCTGTTTTTGTTGCGTATGCTGAACTGTCAGATGGTCACTCTTCAAATTGTCCTAATAACTATTATAGTTCATTTCACCTTGTCTTGTTCATCACTGATTTTCAAATTCGTCACTTCACAGCATGAACAGGCACCAGACCCTACCATTATCAATGCAACCTGAATATTTCAAATTCCATCATGCAAACTCTCTGAGAGGTTACAAATATAATATGTCGCAAATTATCAAAATTTTGTCAACGTATGTGTTCTATTCAACACTGTGTAACTTCTTTCGTCTCGTATTTTCGATTCAATCTTCAGCATAGATAGGTAGTGAAGTAACTATATTTTCCAATATGTAGGTTTTGAATATACCTCTATTTCAATAGTGATGGCCTTCAGCAGCGAATACTCCGACCACATGAATAAAATTCCAAATTTCCTCTTCGAATCTGGAAAATATTGTAGCATCAAGGCTTACTCATTTGATGCTATTGGGCACACATGCGCTTTTTCAAAGTATAATCAACGTAAAACAGGTTAGATAGACGTTAATGGTTGAGAAATTCAACGTTGAAATATGGTTGAAGTATTTAAAGTTAAATCTGAACGTTTTATAAACGTATTGACAACTATATGTCCTGACAATCTGATGAAATCATGCATTGATAAAACGATCCATCAGAACGTTAGTTAGACGTTCGGAATAAACGTTTCTCTTACGCGAATCTGTCACCATTTTCTGACCGGGAGTGGAAGAAGAACGCGAATGAAACGTACTACAACAACGTTTTTCATCTGTTATTTCTCAACGTATGATATAAGTTGTTGTTGAACTGAATTATATATTGAAGTTGAACTGTTTGAAAACTAACATTTGAATCAAACGTTTGTTGAATTCGTGTAGGGGAGTTGAATCTGAACGTTCCATGAACGTATTGAACACGATATGTCCTGACTCTGTCAAAATTATGCATTAATAAAACGTTTCTTCGAAACGTTGGTTAGACGTTCGGGATGAAGTCGAATCTAAACGTTTGATAAACTTATTGAAAACAATATGTCCTGAAGATCTGTCGAAATTAGGCATTCATAAATTGGTTCTTCGAAACGTTAAATAGACGTTCGGAATAAACAATAACGTTTTTCAACAACGTTTCTCAAGTGTTATTCGTCAACGTGTAATATAAGTTGTCGTTGAACTATAATCTATATAATTTGTCATTTGAAAACGTGTGTTTCACATAGATACAAAACTACTTTCAATCGATCCGGCAAAGTCCTCACGGTGCACTAACCTTTATCCAAAAAGTTCATTGAACTCTTGAAATTAACGTTACTCGAACTTCTTCTTTGGAAGTATTCGATAACGGTTGGTAGAAATAAAAGCGTGTAATATAAGTTCTCTAGCAGCGTTAGAAAATCGTCATTAGAGAACTTGTATTCATTCCGTTTACATCTCGCCGACGCTCTTACCAAGAGTTTAGGTACAAATACGAGTAGTCGAGCAAATTTGTATAGGGAGACGTGAAGATATATACGTCATTAAGAAGGAAGTGAAACAGAAAGCGAATACATGAATATATATCAGGTTAGTGAATCATTATAATGATAATTGCAATGATTATGAGAATGATAATGAATTCATTGTGGACACAAGAATAACAATAAGAAGTAATCAAGCTTAAACGCTTGAGTAACGTACGAGAAGCATAAAATTCAACGAATGAAAATTGATCTGAAGTAAACGTTGAATGAACCTTCATTGTCGACAATTATGAAAAGTCGAAACATAACGTTTATGTCATGTTGATACTCATGTTTCCAAAACCGTTCTCAGAATACGTTCATTTCTAGTAGGTTATTTGGTTGAGAAAAATGTTTAATCGTGCGACATTTTTTCGTTGAATCAACGTTTGAGAAATATCCCTTATGAACGTTCGGTTTCAAACCATTAAGCAACGTTTTTTTAACGTCACTATGCTCATTGGGATGTTATCACACTTCTGTTTTCCGTTTCATTCATTGAATTCGAAGAAGTATTTTCACGTAACCTCAACCATAATGGAATGGCCACATATCACGAAATATATATAAATAGAAAATGGCTGATTCAATTCCATTCAATTCAGAATTCTCAAGTGGCATCAAGGATGCTGCACAAAATTGCTTCTATAAATAATAACTTCACATAAGCAACAACTGCATATTAATCCATCTTAATACATAATGGTGGACAAGAAGAATGAATCCTCCGGAAACCGTTCCCTAACCTTCTCTTAATTTTTGACAGAATCCCGGATATACCAAATTGACAGGATTGACACAGAACGCAAAACTAATGACATATACAAAGTGGCAACGTTGCCAGCACTAATACATTGTTGTCTACGTTTCCACCCTACCAACAGTACCAAACATTTTAGAAAATTAAATAACCATACATTCTTATCTCAATTTGGTAACTGCTGTTGAAATAAATATTCCATTACCAGTTATGTGATATCTCACTTCACGCAACTGAAGTGAAACGTTTCAGAATTCCGTTAGTTTCTGAATGAGTAAAATAACATGTCAAAATCAGAAATGGTAGTTTACCTGACGAGTGCGGAAAGTAAAAGGTTCTTTCAATGGTGGGGAGATATTCAACGGTTCAATTTAAAATAAAAAAAAAATTGCCTATATATACTCGCAGATAATGAGAATTTATCAGTTGATTCGTGAAGCAAGCAATGTTCCCGTGAGGCATTTTGGTCTACTGTCGAAAATATAATCGTGTTATTTTATAACGTTTCACACGATAAAATGTTAGGATTCCTACGTTTTTTGATTATATCTGTTGATTGATACCATCAAAACGAACACGCATATTGGGATGATATTGCCCATTGGAAATTAGTTGATAATTTAACAAGAATTTTTAGTCTCAGTTAGGTCTTCAATAAGTTCTTAATTGAATTACCAAAAGCATTTGTAGGTAACTGAATCGTCATTAACATTGTTTATATGATCAATAATGGATTGATAACTTTATCATATAATTTTGTGTTCTCAACATTAGAGTTAATAGCTGATGCCATACTCTCATCATATAGCTCAGCGTCGTTAGGCTGATGATAGACTCACAAGTTTTGATGAACATTGCAACAACGTACTGTTGTTCGTACTACATCTCAGTGAATTTCTAAACAAGATCTTGTGTTCAATTTTCACTCTTTGTTCAAAAATTGCATGTGGATTGGGTTTTGAGAAAACAAACATTCTACTCATTTTGAAAATATTTTATATTATCATATACTCATAACTTTCTCACATTATAACTGTTACAGAGAAAATATTTTGTCATTATCCTTAGCAATAGTTTCTTGTATCTCCTAAGGTCTCGAAATTCTGAATTTTTCAATGTATTGAAATCATCGCAATTCTTGATATCACATTCTACTATCGTTTATTGTTATTTGTACAATTTCACCCTTGTGTTCTCGATACAGATGCAACAGGAAGAGTATAATAATAATAATGATAATAATTATAATGTTTATTGAAGTAATACCCAATATGTATAACAAATTCGCGAAATAATATATTATGGTCTTATTACTCCAAAAGGACAGAATATTGGCAAAGCCATTTTTCAATTCTGCCTGAATAATTACAATAGAACATAACATAATGAATAAATATGAAGAAAAACGATATATACAATACATACTACATAATATACAGGAAAATATACATAAAAAATTGACTGAATAAATTAAATAATCTATAAAAAATAATGAACACCGTGATCTAAGTGAGAATAGATCACTCGGCACTAATGATATGTCCTCAATGAAAATATAAATATATATACCTACTAGGTGAGAGCTGCGCTCAGATTCTTACGATACTCTGTTTTAAATTTATTTAACGAGTCCAGCATGAAATATTATTTGTGTGTGTTGTACATGAATGGAGCAATATATGAATAACATTTCTGAAATTTGGATGTTTTGTGCCTTGGAACTATCATTTTATCAGTATTCCTTAGATTGATAGCAATATCTGGCCTTTTGATCAATAAGTCATACAAATGATATGATATATATATGAAGAGAAATCTAGGCATTTCATATCGCATCGTTATCGTTATTTTCGAAAGGCATTCCAGTTGTTCCCTGGATTGCAAGTTGACAACAATTTTCATTTATAATAAGATCAGAAGGAGTAGTAAAAGTATCAACAGAATGTTGATGAATTCGTCTAAATGTTTTCAACAATGAAGGAAGGTATCCTCAGATAAAAGAGATAATATAATTTACAAATCAATTATGAGTTCACAAATATTGTTGAACTCATCTAAACTGTAAATGAATGTGAGACCCAAAAAAGTTATTTCGCTCCCTAAGCATATTGGTTTCACGACACAGCGTACAAACTTCCACTAATTCATCTACTGAACCGGAAAAACATACCAATATCTGGAAAACCTTCTCGAGCGTTGACTAATCACGTCTCTAATTTGTTTCATAAGTCCAGGAAAGGTGGCGCACTCCTCTTGGAAACTTCGAAGAGTTCGGAAAATATGGCATGACCGCACGGTCGCCTCGAGACCTATTAGACGGTAAACTTTCCCCAGCTTCCCTCAGTTTTCCTCAAATTCGGCTGATTCCTGTTCACAGGAGTCGGTACCCCTGATTAAACGTAGCTGGGAAAGTGAATTCGGCCACTAGGGCGCAAACTAATAAGCAGAAGGAGAAACTTAGGAGAACTCCAATCTGTCGATCAAGAATAATTATCAGGATGAATTGAGTGCTATAAAGCTATACAAGCTTTTTCGAATTTATCAAAGTATGAAGTACTCACAACATTAGTTGGTTGACGATTCAGTGTACCTACTATTTCTATCTAATATACCAAGAGTCTGTGTCACTTTTATTGGTAGGGATGGATCAAGACAAGAATCATCATTTGAACAAAAATTCTTGTATTGATGATTATTTCTTGTCTTGTCTTGAGAACTGTTTCAAGAAAACTGATAATTCCTCCATTTTACTTGATCATTTGGAATTCTCTCTCTTCGTTTCTACAAAATTAAAATATAAGTATTATTTCAATATAATTATGTGGAGTAGGACAAATCAGATGATTTGCCCCAAAATGTCACTGTGTTCAACAAATTCTTTTATCAGGGAGCCGTGAAGAAAAATCCAATACCTCCAGAAACACTTTGTTTGGAAAAATGTTCAGAGAGAAGAGATGAAGATATACCTATTGAAAAAATATCAGATTTTCACTTATATCTTTTTTTACATTCATGCAAAAAGCAGAACTTTATCGAACTCGAAAAAAGAAGTTCTTTATTGCACTTGATGCAATAAAGTTTTTATTGCACTCATCTGTCATTCTACTTCAACGTGCTGTCATCATGACAAACATTTTTTATATTCATATCGAAAATTGCACCAATTTTATTGTTCATTCACTTTCAACATTGAGGGTGAAAATAAAGTTTGAGTTGAATTGTTCGTAACGTATTAGTTCCTGTTTCAATGCAAATCGATATTAATAATAAAGTATTCAAGTTGCGTTTTTAATTTTCCTACACCAAGTGCCAGACCTCAATAAATCATTTTTTGCTTTTTGCATGAACGTAGAAGAAATGTTGTATGCAACTCGTGCAAAAATTGTTTATTGCACTCGACGTGTTGTCCAACTCGGCCTATAAACATTCGCTTTTTCCACTTGTTGCCTAAATAACTATTAAACGTTTCGTGAACGAATCTGCAGACGTTCTCAACATGGAAATGCAAACATATTCTTCTTGTTCATATAGTTTGGCATATTGGTGAGTGATCATGTTAGTACACAAATGAGTTACAGGATGTTTCCAACTATTGATCTTGAATCTATCATGAATGTTCGAAAAAAATTTTCCAAAATTGTTCTGATCCATCATTTTGTTGCCCTCTCACGACCCTAATAGCACACAACGTCCTAGGGACGTCCATATTCGGTACAATTCAAGTCCGAATGTCCCGGACCAGAAATAAGTGTACTTCGGACGTCCCACCTTGTACATCTCATGCAATGTTCGAGCAAGGACGTCCACGTAATGTCCCAGCCGGTACATCATTTCAAATGTCCTAGAAAAAACATCCCTTAGACGTCCTACGTGAAACATATTGTATAATGTCCATGCAAAGACGTCCTTGGCATGTCCCTGATGGGATATGATTTCAAACGTTCCTTTAGGGACATCCATCGGATGTCCCGAGCAGTAAATATTCTGGCATGACTTCAGATCTTATATAATGTCCTTTCTAGACAAACATGAAATGTTCCTGATGGTACATTTTTTCAAATATCTCGGCACAGACGCCCCATTCCCAGGATCGTATTGAAATCGGAATTTCCCTCAGGGACATCCTTCGAATGTCCCTTAGGGATATCCATCGGATGTTCCAATTGGTACATGAACTGTTCTCTTTCAATGTCCTAGAGATAACGTCCTACGGTCGTCCCAGTCGGTATTTTCAATATGTCCCTGCGAGAACCTTAACTTATACTTCGCCGACCAATGATTGCTCGTAGGCTATGAGTGAATGTCCTTCACGTAAGTCCATTGGACATTCTTGGGAAACTTTCTCAGGTTCTATTGAAGACCTTTCACGGACCATCAACTCAACTGATGGATGTCCTCATCAGTTATGCAATATCTGGTCCTAGAGGGACCCAGAAAAATTCAAATTCAAGAATAATACGTACGTCCCTGGGACATTCTATGGACATCCAATTGATATCCCTCAGCGTTGCTGATAGGTTGTCCTACGGATGTCCTAAGGATATCCTCCGTAGGGCTTGATGAGGGATACTGTGAGATTTAGGTATTCGATAGTTGTCCCAGGGACATCCCTCACGGACGTCCCCAGTTGGTCCTCAAGTGGGACATTTGTGCGTCCCACAGACGTTCAATGGACGTCCTGAATGTCCCGACAGGACGTCTCAAGAATATCCATGGGACATAATAATTGTGTTATTATCAACTCTCAAAAGTCTTCAAGAGACTTGTGCGAGAAAGGAATGACAGGGGTCTTACCTTCCAACGTGTGATCCCAAACACTTTATTAGGCCATCAAAAAAATTTCTGCGGTCGTGGTGGGAATCGAACCCAACTACCACTAATCCAATGTGGATAGAAACTGAAAGTTCTACCACGAGGCTACGCTCGCCATCGAATGATATGTCACAACTTGAAGATACCCATTGTTGACATTATGTCCTCACATTCATCATCCTCGCATTGATGTAGGTATACTATTTTTATTTCTTGGAATGCACGACAGAGAATCCCTATAATGTCCGAAGAACATCGTGTGAACCCAGGAAGGAAAGGGAGAGGAGGTAGGTTTTGGAATTTTTTTATGAATTTCTGAAAGTTTGAAGTTCCTGTGGATACCTACTTCCATTGACAAAGAATTTCAATGATTAGCCCTTCTATAGACGAACGAGTTCTGGGGAAGTGTTCCCGACATATTCCAAGGTTGACAAAGTATTTCGTTTTTATACCATTATTTATTTTACTAGCTGTCTGGCCCGGCTTCACACGGTTGGTGTACCCATTTGAGAAAAAAAGATATTTTTCTGCAACCGACACAAAAGTCGTCCATTTTATTACCAGAATAAGCTCTTCAATTCACGTTTCTATTACTGACACAAACATAGGTATGTTGCTGGGCAACACTTTAAGTCAATCTTTAGCTCCTATGAACTAAAAAGGATGCACTAGGTCATCAAGAATAAACAACATTTTGTTTTTATCGCTTGGAGCGCACGAAAGGTAATCCATATAATGTTCAAAGGACATCGTGCGTTCCTAGGGAGGATAGGGACAGAAGGTAGGTATTGGAATTTTTTTTGAACTTCTGGAAATTATATGTTGTTGGGAATACTTCCTCAGGCAATGAATTCCAGAGCCTTGCCGTTCTATGGATGAAGGAGTTTTGATAAAGTGCTGTTCGACATCTTTCGAGGTTGACAACAAAAGGATGTGCTGACTGGGCATGTCTAGTTCGTCTGACTGGTATTGCTAGTGAAGGGATGATAGCAGAGATTTCCGAAGAATATTTCCCGTGGAAGTATCGATAGAAAAGTGAGAGGTCGCTGACCTTTCCACGGTGTTCCAATGATGTCAAAGAGTGAGTGAGTGTGGCGTCACACACCAGGCGAATGGCTCTTCTCTAGATGAAATCTAAGATTTGAAAAAAAAAGTGATAACTACCCTGTCTGGTATAAGGCTATGTATTAGAGTGGGTATCATGAAACACCGAGCCAAGCAAAGTGGAATATAGAGAGAAATAAATAATCGCCATCATTGTTGATACTGTATAGGTATAGTATATAATGATTCAAAAGATATGAAGTGATAACTACTGTTTCTGGTATAAAGCTATAAATGAAAGTGAGTATCATGAAACATCATTACTCATTCAATGAGAATCGATAATAAGAATGAATTACTGATGCTAAACTCCATGAATCACGAAAATAACATTGGGATAGATTGGACTGAGAACATGGATTACACAGTTTTGTTGTATTTCAAGCAATCAGTCTAGGCTATACAGAGGTGAATACATCACGTCAAGAGTTGCAAGACGGAATTGAACATCGCTTGAATAACCTGACAGCTGATCCTCAACAACAAAGGAGAATAATACATTGAAATAAAAATGGGTTGAATCGCGTATCGTGGAAACAGAGGACATTTTGAGCATTTTTACTATTTAACTATCAACTGATTGAAATAAATAGTTAATTGATCTCAATAATACACAATCATGTTATTCCAGCATCAGCTACTCCATTATTTTCGAATGAAAATATCTCGAAAACGGTACACAGTATTCAGTTTTATTAATAGTACTTTTCTGGTGTTGAATTGAATGATGTTCAAGTTCACATGACATTTAGTTCGAGAAAGCTAACCTCAAAATGTTCAAAATTATTCGTTACGAACCGCGTAAATAGTGCCTTCAATGAGAGTGAGATATTAAAAAAAATTCGGATTCAGATGAAATTCATACAGAATTCCATTACAACCCATATGTTGCCAGGAGTTTCGACATAATCGTAAAAACAGTGTGGAAAAAATCAATGTTTCAACACTTTTTATCTTGCAAACAGATGCCTTCACTACTCTTATTTACTGAGGAAACCCAACTCATTTTGCAGATTTTGCAGTGTTCTACCTGCCCTAGCAAGGAGGTCATCTCTCTTTGAAACACCATGTATAAGAGTATCCAAAGTAGAAGTAGACTTGAGAAGTTTAATTGATTTCGATATTTTTGAATATAATTATCAAGGTATGTTGAATTTACAGTTCATCTGGTAGATTTCAATTGAAGTTAGCATTTGCACAATCTATCTCAGACCCCACTAAAATCAAATATTTGTGGAATCACAGATCACTATCTCAAGTTGCCTGTTGGGAGGAGCGTCAAGTCCGTATTAGTAAAAACAATGACAGACCTCAAATAGTTCACTTCGTCCTGATGAACATCCCACCCACTCAACTGTCCCAACACCCTCAAACTAGGACAATGTCCCATCAAAAGTTCCACACTGGTAGAAGTCAGAGATCTAGCACTGGAAAACCACACTTCTTCCAGAAAGTTGAAATCACATTCTGCACAGAGTCTGAAAACATCCCCATCGGTCATATTGATGTTGCATCCCACGATGATTTTCTTTAGGAAGGGAGAATTAGTCATCAGGAATCTCAAAACTCCGAGTGACATGTCGCAGTAAGACAACTCCAAGCGCTCCAAGCTCATGAAGTAAGTGTCCAAGTTGGAGAAAGTTATCCTCATCAGGAAAGACTCGAGTTCTACCAAATTAGGACAGAGCAAGCAAATTTCAGACAGGTCTAGCGAAGTGTTTTTATCGTGATTCAATTTTAATACCTCTAGTTGGGAGCCAGAGACTCGCAAGAGCGTCAGCAACTCCGACATGTTACCTTTAGTTAGTTTCAAACTATTGAGCTTCCTGAAGTTGGCTAATTTTTCGACTATTCCAGGTGCAGGACTGTCAAAATGCAAACTTTCTAATGCCGGGCACAACTTTAGGATGCTCTCCATTATTTCCATGGAGGTGTTAGTGTCGTGCAAGTACTTTAATTTGGTTTGGTGAGTCGGATTGCGATTGTAGACTGTTAGAAGGGCGTGTCCCGTGTAGGAATAGGTACGGAGATAGTTTAGATTTGGTAGATTTTCTATCAGTTCTGCTACTATTTCGGATCCGCTGGATTCTTGTTGGCATAAATCTGTTTTTCCGAAGCTGCCGATGTGTAAGACTCGAATTGTGTCACTCTTCAAGGTTCTGATACCTGAAAAGTACATTTTCTTCATTACTTTCAGATATGAAGCAGAAAAAATGTGGAATGGTGGCCATAAAGAAACTAGTGTCGATATGATCACTAGTTGCGATTTTAATCGTCATAACGCAACATCTTATTTCATATGACTACCATTATATCATTAGTTGTCGCTTTTACTAGAATGGTGCGATAATTTTGAAGTTTTGACTCAAACACTTTGTATGAATTAATTATTCTTCAGTAATTTTCTTGAAGCCACACACACAATTTCCATATGTTTCTGATTTTTTTGTCTATCAAACATGTACTTGAATAAAGGCAAAAAATCTTGAATTATTTTGTGCTGGGACGAAAAATTTTTTTCCGTCGACCTCGTATTAACGACTAAGTTTAATGTATATGAAATCGTTCATTAATGACCCCTATTAATGGACGATTTGTCTATTAATGCACGATTGTTTTATAGGCAACCAAACATACACCACGTGCATTCATTGTTTATGCTATAACTAGCGGAATCTGCATTTAAATCGAAAATATGGATTTCATCGACGATTTTCCGATAACGGGTTCGCCTTTCCAAGTTTCTGACACGATTTTAATCCCTGTTTTCTAACACAAGGAATCTATTTCCTATGATGTTGATCATTTCGACAAATGTCAAATGACACTAATGTCAGTAACAAGGCTACTGGGTGATTCTTAGCAGTTTCCGGATGGATGATGAATTCGCGAACCAAGTTTTCTTCATTGCAGGAGAAATGAGAAATATAGTCGACGGAAAAATTTTGTAACCAACTTGTATATTAAAAGGCGATAAATGATCTCGAACATTAACGCACTCGCTTCGCTCGCACGTTAAAATATCTCGATCATTAATCGCCCTCATAAATACACTAGTTGGTTAAATAACTATAAATGAAGTGAAGTGATATCTCGAGAAACTCCACTCCAGATCCCGATTTCCAATAACCTTATACATGAAGAAATAGGTGGATGTCAAGGTTTTCAATTTCCACATTTTCGAGATATCTTCTTCTAGTATTGGATCAACTCGGCTCAGATAGTGAAAAATGGTAAGAAAGGGAATCGTTAGTGAATAGAGAGTATGAATTCTTCATTTACCTGTTACGTACCACTAACTGAATAGCAAGCTTCTCCGCATATATCGAGCACTGTCAGTTTCTTCAGAGACATAATAGATTCCAGCACCTCATCATCGGCCATATGGGGTATAACGAGAGTCTCAAGCATTTCAAGTTTCCTCACCATTTCGCTCAACAATTCTGGGTAATCCCTTACCCAAACTCCTTTCAGGTTCAATCGCCTCAACCTCCTGCCTCTCTGAGAGATAACTTCCAAGATTTTCCGGTAGTAGAATTGGGGAAACATCCCAGTGTCGAGCTTCCTCACATCTTCCCTGAGGAGCACCTTGAGCATTGTGTTCAATAATGAGGTTTTATATCAGACGGTGTTGAACTCTCGCTTCGTTCATATATAGACTTCTAGTAGTAAACTCAAAAAGATGGCAACATTGTGGAGGATTGGGTAGGGACAATGAATTTTGTTATCTCTAATTTTTGTGTGTATTATCCACACATTGTTTATGTTGGTGATCAGCAGTTTATTTGAGCCAAGCGAAATATCGAACCATCCCACCCAGCAAACACGACATAGCGCGATTCAATAGCCCACCGATTTGATCGATGCTGACTCATTCTTTCGTTCAAGAAAAACAACATGTTCATTGCTCTTTCGATCATATAATACGTATATTGCACTCGCACTACACTATTTTCAAGGTATTTGGTAATCTATGGGTATTATCCATTCCACAAAGCAGTGATATGAACAGTACAGGTTGAACGATGAATAAACGATATAGGTGTCTCAATTCCATCAAGTCATCCATGATAGACAATGGACCATCAACCCATCACATGCATTTTATTGACAACATTTTTTTGACAATCGACAATTAATATGTGTTCACTAGGTACTCCATTTTGTTTTTCTATCCCTTTGGACATGAGCCGTCATTTGATATTGTGAGATGTGAAGTGGACAGGTGATCAAATAGAGATTTGTATAAGCATCACCCTTGCTTCTCAGGTAAGGAACTAGCCGTTCGATATCTGAAGTTAAGCAGTGTCGAGCGCGGTTAGTACTTAATCCAGTGAATAAAGACACATAAAGGGAGTTCACCTTACAAACGGTCCGGTAGTTCTGAATTTCTGATATGTTATCTAGGATGGTTATTGAGTGTTCAAAATGCAAAATGCACGATTTTCCCTCCTCCGCGCCCTTCGCCATATTGAAAAAACCCAAAGAAATCGGCTTTTCCTCCAGAATTTCGCGTATATCTTCGTTTTGGTGCAATTAAGCTACAAATGAACTTGATTCAATGTTGTAGAGGATTTGATTTCCTATAATTCACGTTTCAAATTCCGTTTCTAGAACTGATAGTCACGGAGATATGATTTTTTTATAAAATAAAAAAAACGCATGTTCCGGAATTTTGTCAAATACGTTCAGCGACAGTATGGCACCAATGTGATGATGATTTTTGATGACTGCACTACAGATTCTTCTCAGCAAGGGACTAAGATTGCTGAACGAGCAAGAAGGTACAAGGCAAATTCATCATCGAACGTGGTGTTTGACAAAACCACTGTCAACACCGTACCTCAGGATGAATTCCTGGTCAATGAGGGAAACAAGGACCAATTTGTTAAGCAGCTCTGCAATGAAATGCAAGCGTCAAATACAGTCACAGACCAAGCTTCCGAAGATGTTGACAGGTTGATAGTTGCCACAGCTAAATGTCTGTCCCCCACTTACGACGCCGTCATCATTGTCGGAGAAGACATTGACCTACTCGTCCTACTGACTGGCACAACACCTGCGGTGAAAAAGGTCTACCTCGAAAAACCAGCGAGAAGAAAACATCCAGACGCAATCTACTACGCCTCCTCCTACATGTTCAACTCCAAAGGCTGTATCTTGCTCCTGCACGCAATATCGGGCTGCGACACCACATTCGAGGACCCTGCTGCCAGTCCCCAATAGATTTCAGTAGCAGGGGAGAGAATCTTGGTATCCCTATATGGTGGCAGTGAAGAACAATCGTTGAGCTCCCTTCGCTATAGCAGATTGAAAACAAGTACCCTCAAACTCAATCTGGCTGAACTATCTCCGACCACTGACTTCGCACTTTTTCACTTACTGAGGACATACCACCAGGTTATTGAGTGAATGGGTAGGTTGGTAATCAATTGAAATAGTACCTGCATCTTGAGCATCGCGCTGTGCCATGTAAAAATTCGAAGAAGGATTAGCATAAACTCCGAATTCAAACTTGAACTGGAAAATGGATAGTGAATATTTTTAGATACAATATGGAGTCACAATAGCCAAAAAACAATATGCCGTTGTTTTAATTTTCATTTTCACGCCCCATTACATAGGGTTGGTGAAGAAAATTGTACATGCATTCCTGTAGGTAATTTTATTCTTTACAAATCTTTTTCTGATACTTGTCTCCCTAGAGTAGGCCATAAGTGAACTAAAGCGTTCTGAAGTAAAAGTTTGACAAATTTCCGGAGAATGCGATTTTTTACATTTTTTTAGAAGGCACATATCTCCATAACTATCAGTCCTTGGATCAAAATTCGAAACGTGAATTATAGGAAATTCGATCCTCTACAATACTTAATGGGACTCTTTTGTAGCTAAAATGCACCATAACGATAATATAAGCGAAAATCTGGAGAAAGTTCCTATTTTTTTCGGTTTTCTCAATATGGCAGTGGGCGCGGAGGAGGAGGTATTGTGCATTTTGCATTTTAAACACTCCATAATCATCTTAGATAACATATCGAAAATTCAGAACTACTGGACCGTTTGTAAGGTGAACCTCCTCTATTCACTGGATTAACTTCGTGACCATTCGAGGAAACGCCGCGTTAGCCCGTACATCTAGAGAGGATAAGCATATTATAGCTTCAGCTATCATATCAATGTATACAAGATATGGTACGGATATGTCGTCCTTCGGTGGGGACGTTATGCCGGCGGTACCGATGTCATGGATGTCGGACTCGTTAAAGATCCCTACCTCTGGTTGGGACACCAGAGGATTCGGCAAAATTTCCGGTTGGGAGTAGTGTGCTCACCGGTGTGGGTGATTTGCCTCTGTAGCAGAAGAAGGCCGACGTTAGAGAAACAAGAAAGAAGAAGAGAGTTGTATGAGTGCATTATTGTTCGATCTCATCAAATCGAAATAACGAAAATAAACTGCTGATCAATCGAACCGCATCAAGCACATTTCTGCTCTAAATTAAGCATTGAGTATTTTCGCGTAAATTCCACTTATGCGGATACGGTATTCTCTATTCGGAAGATTGAGTATATGACAGATAGACCGCTAATGGAAATACATGGTAACCTTTGGCTATACAGGGTGACAAACAAACCTTTGCCAAATATTGAAAAATTCTCCATACTCCCAATTTGATGAAGAATATTTGAGATTATTTTTCGAGCATATTTTCATAATTCTCAAGCATATTCCTCGAAATGGTTTCGCATTTTTTTTCTTATCTTCCCAGATTTTCGAGAAAAATATTGATTTTTCTAAAAATGTGATAATTTGTACTACTGACCAGAAATATTCTCATTTGTAGTACAAATATCACAGATTTTCTCTCGGATGAGTTATTGTGATCTTTATTGTATGAATTCGTATATTGTTTATACACAGAGTGTTTGGCAACAATATTTGATAGATATGATATTACAGAAAGACCGAGCACAACACATCGATCAACTTGTATAGTGTTCGAGATTGAATGACAGCAACTTTCCTTGAAGTTGCAAAAAAAACGGGAGGAAGAATATACAGAGTGATATACCAAGATGATGGAAGTTTATACAATGGAACCTTGAGAGTTCAAAAACGTATGAGATCAAACAATGAATTCTTACTTATCTCTCTTACTCTCACTAATCATTGGGATGTTGCTCAGTGTTGAATATACGAGGTGATTTACAATAACCTGCTTATTTGCCTAAATGAAAATTCTGGTGAAGATGACTTTGTTCACTCAAAAAGTGAAACAAGGCAAGAACTGAGATGTATTAATTGAAAACGATGAAACAATAAGCACTGAAATGGAAAAAAAATATTTTTCAGTATTTGGTAAGTTCCCCTCGCACCCTCAACATTTCTTGACATCTTCGCGGCATATACTCTCTATGGAACTCCTGATGAATTCATGTGGAATGCGCTCTCATTCCTCTTCAATGGCAGTTATCAGTTGATCGATATTCTTGATTGGATACAATCTCGATCGTATTTGTTACCTCAAAAGTGACCACACATGTTCAATCGGATTACAATCGGGTGACTTGGGTGGCCATTCTATACGATTTAAGTTGAGTCTTTGCAATAACTGGTTGGGGACTCATATTTTCTTCCCTGTATCGTACATCAGATCTCGACCATCAGAATGGTACAGGTTCATCCTGGATTCTTCTGTGAATAAACAGTTTCTCCACATGTCAATTCCCCAATCGGCATTTTGTGGACCCCATAATCAACGTGCAGCACGGTGCTTATAGGCTTTAACAATGTTCATTCTTCAAAATTTCTATACAGAGAAATAAACAGGTTATTGGGATTCACCCCTTATATTCTACATTGAGCAACATTTCACTGATGAGTGAGAGTGAGAGAGATGAGTAAAAATTCTTTGATATATCACATATATTCTTGAACTCTCAAAGTTTCCTTGTATGAAACCTTCCTCAATCTTGGTATATCACCCTGTATATTCTTCAACTTCAAGGAAAGTTACTTTCATTCGATCTCGAACACGTTACAAGTTGATCAATGTATTGTGCTCGGTGTTCCTGAAATAATATTTATCAAATATTGTTGCCAAACACTCTGTATATAAACAATATAGAATTTCATACAATAAAGGTCACAATAACTTATCCAAGAAAAAAACTCTGATCATTGATCTACAAATAAGAATATTTCTGGTCAGTAGTACAAATGCTCACATTTAAAAAAAAATCTCGAAAATCTAGAAAGATAACAAAAATTGCGAGTGTCGAATTCTGAGCAAAAATGTGCTTCATTCGGTTCGATTGATTAGCAGTTTAGTTGTATATATATATATATTCTGATATTCTTTTTTGAGAACTTGATATGTTATAGTATCTCTACCAAGAATTTTCAGTCCTAATCTGGTTATATCTCAGATATGAGTGTTTATTTCCACCTGACTATTGTTGGAGCATCAGGCTTGGTAATAATCATGATTGATAATTCACTTGAAATTCACAAATAAATCATTTCAGATACCATATGAGATATTCTCAAGTTTGAGCCATGTTCCAGGTATCCAAGATCGCAAATATCAATAAACAGAAACAGAATTCATGAACTCTTGACTGTGTGATCAGATCAGATGTGGATATATACCTGAACACGAGAAGTTTCATTGTAGTAATCATTATAATTATCACTATTATTATTACTATCATTATTATCAGTAGAAAATTATTTTCTTCACGTGACCTCGAATTCCGCTGTATAAGAATAAACCAGTTTTCATTGGGAATGCACAAAAAATACGTCAGTCAGTCATCACTGGGCCAACAATTAACAAGCAATAAATGGAAGTACGTACTGCTTTGTCAATTTTGGTGTTGAGTCGGCCAGTGAGCGACTTTTGTGATCCACCATTGGAATTAAATTCCAATATTAAACCAATGACATTGCTTCAAAAGTGATGGTCCATGTATATATGTTTGCTGGGAAGGGTTTGGCGGAGATAATTTGGTTAGTTTTGAAACTTGAAATCGGTACTTATGCATTGCAGATTCATTCTTAATCAATAAATACTGCACTCACTAGACGAAATATAATTTCATTTCAACCTCAATCACATTTATTCAAATATGCTCTCTAAGAGATTCAGTGTACTTAGACTGGCACTGTCGAGGGTAATAGTGGTTGGCGTAACAATATCAACATCGATAACGGTTGGTAGAACAGCATAATTATTCAACGTATTCACTATCAGATACGAAACTGATGAATTCACAGGAGATGTTTAAAGTGATTGCCATTGCTTTCTGATGCATAATATAACTGTTGAATTTAAAACATTATTCAGTATTTCTAGCGTTATTCTCTGAAATGCTTCGAGAACCAGTATTCTGAGTTCTACATCTGATTCGGAGGCTCACTCATGACCAAAGTTATGGACAGATTTCTAGACAAGAAAGTCTAGCATGGTCACATCGGGTGAACGAGCTGGCCAGAGATAGTTTCAGAATTCGTGCTAATCACTCTTCTTGTGAACCTGAGTGAGAGGTGATCACCAGCAGATCTTGAGTTATGTGCAAGAGCATTATCCCGGTGAAACTAACAGTTATTCTGAACCAAATCCAGTAACAAACTGCCCAGAGCTTCCTCTATATCATTTTGAAGTGAAGTCAAATAACTCTTACACAGAATCATGAGTGATGCAGGTTCATATTATATTATCAAGAATTACTTGATGGTGGTTAAAATAAAAACCACAATATTCATCACATTGTCGAAATCAGAATTTCGTTGAATCTGATATCAAAACATCTGATGATAGTTGCTCGAAGACGAAACGCTATATCAGAAATTCGATGACGTCAAATTGAGTAACATCGAACGTAGTCAGTCTTGTCCTTACTTCATTATCAACGTCAGAAAACATAGAATCACGAATCTAAAAATGCTATTCCTTTAAAATATCTCAAAAACGAAAAGTTATACCGAAGATTCTTGTTGATCATTCTGTTGGTCCTCCACTCGCGGAACTTTTCTCTCATGTAACCAAATCTGTAATTCTCGTAGTTTCCAATATGCACATACTTATCTCACGTACGGTGTATATTGAACCAAAATCATGGTGATGCTTGAAAAACGAACACAATCTTTGATAAAGAAATATCGAATTTTCTAGATGATGAGAATGGTGAATCATTTGAATGGAACTTGCTACGAGGTTTTTTCTTTATCTTGAACCAACAACATATTTGAAACAAGAAAATGATAAATTCCTATTGGATCAAGAGTATGGTGATCAATCAATCACGGATCAAAATCTCCAAATAACGTATGAATTCTTGAATGAAGCAATAAATATATGAAATCATTGATTTCAGAATATACTCGTTCCTAGAATATTTTTTTCGAGTAACAAAAACATTCCCATGCAAAGTTATTCTCAGTGACTAAATATATGATCTTGTAATGAGATTTCCTTTCAGTTTATGTAGTAGATTGCGAATAATTTAGCAGGAAAGCTTTCCATCCATTCCTCGATACTTCCAAAACTATCAGAGAATATAACCAATCATGCATCAACTCAATGCATAAGTACAGATCTATCAAGTACCTCTACTATCAAAACTGATGGAATTAGCAATTCCGTCGAGCATCACAATTTCATTGGCCTACCTCCAAACAATTGAAGCGCGTACTGGCGTCGAGACTTAGCGAATTCAGAATGGAGTTCAGTAAGTCCTCCAGAACTTCGTAAGTAGCTCCCGCTAAATATTCAGAAACCGCTCCGAAATATTTTCCTTCGTCGTCACATAAGGCGGAAATCACTAGTTCGCTGATTGTTTTCAGACACATGCGACTTAGATGTTGGACAGGGTTTTTGGGAGACATCGAATTTGCGTGGAAAATCAAAACACTGAACAGCTATACGATGTGACAATGAACGAGAACTGGCCATGGATGTGGTAAAATTAGATTCTCTGGCACTGATCCTTCTAAAATAGCAATGCCTACTCCTCATTATTAAAACATGTGTTTATGATGGTGTACAATCCTATGATGTATTGAACTGGTGGAATATTTCTTCATACATTTTTTGTTTCTTGTTGTTGACATTCTGCTACCTGAAGATATCTCGTCTCGCATTTACAAGAAAAATCTGTTTCGTCGCGAAATACGTTTTTCCTGATGAGAGAAATATTTCTTCGATCTCGTCTCAACTTATCTCATCTTTTGTCGACTGGCTATTAATGAAAATTATGAAATCATTCGAATGATCGAGTGGAGTACATCATATATATATTCAGATAATTCACCCTCATATTGAATAAAATTACTACAGCCGCGACTACTGACGACTTTCTGAAACCAATATTTTTCAAAGTTCCTACAAAAAATTCAAACCAACATCATCGTGTACCACTCTGAATGGAATTCCTCTATAATTCAGTTATTCGTTATGTGATTGTAACCAAATTAGCCAAGTGCAGTATATTGACAATCAAAATGATACGTATTCTGCGTGCTTCTTATTGAGATAAAAATGAGTCGATTTTTCATGAACCCATATCAGTCATATCCCAATTGGATAGTAATTGCATATTATAGTTCTTCGTGGTTGTGAAGCCATGCTTCTGGAGTTTCACATAATTTCTAGAGAGCGTTTGAAAAATACGAGCATTTACAGGCTGATTCAAGGTGGAAGACACATTAGACGTTTCTGGAGAACGTAACTTGGGATAATCTGAAAATTCGATGCCTCGGACAATCAGTTGTGCTCTATCGACCTAAGATATTCTCAGCACTGCGCCGTTAACGCTTATATTCAAAAGTAGCAACAACTTTGATATTTTTCAAATAGGACACCTGGTATATCAATCCATTTCCAGATTTTCTCTGGAGAGCTGATTACACTGATCTAGCAGTGACAATGACAGAGGTATAGGGTGTGAAAAATCGAGACTTTTTACCTTTAGGATTTTTTTGAGTCGAAACTATTTATAATTGGACGAAACGGTTCTCATGTCCCTATCTCAACTTTTTATTTACTATCATTTGATATTTAATTGAAATATGTATAGGGTGGTTCAGAGTCGGGATTTTCAACCACCCTGTATCTGTTTCAATCAAATATCAATTGATAGTAGATAAAAAGTTGAGATAGTTTCGACACAAAACAATCCTGAAGTTGAAAAATCTCGATTTTTTACATCCTATATTTTCGTTAATATTTCTGCTAGATCTCAAGGGTAATAGATCGACGGAATCAGCTCTTTTGAAAAAATCAGAAAATGAAATAATATATTCAAAAAATCGAAAATGTTGCTACTTTTTAATATAAGCGGCAACGTCGCAGTGCTGAGAATATTTCAGGTCGATTTTCAGTATAATCCAACGTTGCGTTCTCCAGAAACGCCTAATTTGCCATTCACCGTGAATCAGCCTGTATATTATTGCGCTGCTATGATCATGAACCCGAACAGGTCAACTTTTGAGTTAAAAACCCTTTTTTATTGTTCAAATGAAAATTTTCAACTACCTCTCAACCCTACAGATCTACCCTTTCCGAATTTTTGGACTGTATAAGGAGACAAGTTCTACCTTGTGGAAGAGGTATTCCAAATCTCTATAATATACAGCCTTTTATTTTTTATTCGGTTGAGCCATATCTTCAAGGAAGCAGTTGAAAATTTCGAAATAAATTCATAATTTTGATCTGAATATTGGTTAATAGTAGACAATATTTCATAGTGATACTTGTACAGTTACGTTGCCTAAAGTTATTTTAATATAATAGATATACGTAACCATTTTTTGAATCATCGAACTTTGAAAATTATAGGTTAGCGATTTTGATCGAATCAGATTCTTATCTGTCATTAAAACATCAAAAGTATATTTATCAATTTAGTCAAAGAAAGAATTGATACGAGAATCGAAGCAAACAGCAAAACTTCATTTGCTAGTTATTCACAAAGTTAAAAGAGGCAAAATTTGCATTTCCCAAGTATCCCATGAATTCATGGCACCTTGGAAGCAAAACCAGAATAATTAAGAAATGAAATTTTTTCCGTCTCTACTTTGTGAATATTTATAATCATGGCCTATTCATGTCTGCTCTGGTTCTGACATCGATTCTTTCAAAAAATTGGTTTACTAAATTGTTGATTGAACTTTTGATGTTTCAATAACAGATAAGAATGTGTATCGATGATAATGATCAACCTAAAATTTTCAAATTTCAAAAATTAAAAAATGGTTGCAAATATAGATATAAATGTTCGAATAAATATGTTCGTGTTTCAATTTTACATCAATTGGTCAAATAATATATGGGGTGTTCCATTTGGAAAACTCGAGAAAAATCACTTCGAAAAGTTCCGAATTGAGAGATCATTTTCAGCCACCCTGTATCATTTGAGAGCCTGAAACATTTCTAGAAATGTCACTTATCTGTCCAATAAATGATATTGAGATTACTTTTTCTTATAGTTTATAATTATGACAACAGTGATATTTTCGGTAGGCATACGCAGATGACATTATTTCGACCAAAAAATTCATGACTTTGATACAAAAAAGATATAGTCAACAATATTATTGAAGTGAATGAAGATCACAGGTATGCTTAAAAAAATATACAAATATACTGGGCATTCCGATTAAAAAAATTGATCCCGACCCTCTAGATTATTTTTGGTGCGCCCTGTATATGCGACAATAATTTCTAGTTATGGACCTCGTTATCTCATTCACATTCGTTTTTCAATCAGGTTTCTAGCTATCATAGAACTCGAGCAATCGAGCTCCGACGCCCAAATGCCCCACCCTGTATATAAAGAAATACATTGAGAATTCGCGAGTTCTAGTAATTCTAATATGATCACACGAATCCTCACATGCGTGCGTTAATGATGTCTATATCCCACTTTTTACGTAAATACCTATTATATACGTCATATTGATACTCTTGTTTGAGATTTAATATAACCATCCGTTTTCGAGGAAAGCGCAATTGAACATTTCGGAGGAAAGAAGTGGATTTCAAATATCATTTCATTTCTGAAATGTGTGCTTTGGACTGTCAAACCTTTTGCGATTGAAACGCCGTGTTTCTTTTTCCACAGCAACATTTCATGAAGGCTTTTATTTGGTCCCATCGCCATATTTTGGTCCAAACAATTCGTCCCAATAGTCATGACCCACCCTGTATATGCTTCCTCATATTGGTGTGGGTTGAATTAAAACAACGCGATAACTCTCAGCAAACATAATTATGGTATACCTCGTGAACCTCGTTACGAAATTTCGTCAGAGATATTTATATAGACAATATACAAATTTCGGAACAGTGCGATGGCGATATCTTATCATACTAGAAATTCATTATGACTGGAAACGTCACCGTAGCCGGTAGCTGATAAGGTTCTCGCTGCCTCAAATAACGAATCAGTGTCAGTAGCAATGTCACGAATACCTCAACACGTCCTAAACAACCTCAAGTGCTCGATTTGCGGAGGTTACTTGAGCTCCAAGCCGCTGATGGTGAAACCTGACGATCAACAGGTAGGGTTGGCATGAGTCATATTCCCAAATGATCAGTGATCTTCAACCAATCAAATTGGGAGACGAATCACCATACCAACGTATGTATTTCAGTGGACATTTTTTCTCTTGGGTATTCATCAGTGAATTACCAGTGTAAAGACTTCACAAACAATCAGATTCCCACAAAATTCTTATACACACAACATGTTTCGCTAACACAGTAGCTTCGTCAGGTGATATACTGGTACAATAAACTAAACCAACGTTGGCTTGCTTAACTTCTATATATCCTACTTTCCCAACTTGGAAGATTAATTACCTGTGGACAGGATCGATAAACCTCCATTTTCGGAAATTAGGCACAATATCTTCATTAAATTACGGCATACCGGATTAATTTGAAAGGGTTGATAGCAAATAAATAATATTACCTACTAAGAACAGTGGTGAACTATCGAGGTCTAATTGATCGTTGAGTAGAATGTAAAAATTTTTGAGTTTGTTGATCTCTCATGATTCAAAATGATTGAGTCTCATTCCTTCATTTTCTACATGTAGAATTTCGAAGTTATCATCAAAACTATGGTTTCCTTCTAATATATGGTTAGCGAATGTTGAATTCGTTTTCTTTTTCGAAGAATTCATCTTATGTTCATGGATGCGCTGATCAAACGTACGACCTGTCTGACCGATATATACCTTAGAACAAGATCCACAGTTGTATACCCCTGATTTTCCGAATCCAGAAGTTTTGTCTTCATTAATTTTGATAAACCTTCCGAACGTGTTATTTGTTTTAATGCAGATATTGTGCCTAATTTACGAAAATGGAGGTTTATCGAACCTGTCCACAGGAAATTATTCCTCCAAGTTGAGAAAGTAGGATTTATAAAAGTTGAGCAAGCCAACGTTGGTTTAGTTCATTGTACCAGTATATCACCTGACGAAGCTACTGTGTTAGCGAAATATGTTGTGTGTATAAGAATTTTGCGGAAATCTCATCGTTTGTGAAGTTCTTATATTTGCCATGGATATTCAGCAAGTAACAGCCGAGTCAATTAAAAAAATTACCAGTGTGTTAAAATTTGGTCCACCCCACTCCTGTACTCCCGTATTCCTAGGGCGATTTCGATTTTTTTTTCCTCATAATATACTACTAAAAATGTTTCACTTCGTCGATCAAACAAAAATTATCGATCGCAATTTCTTAGCCTACTATTCTCGTTACTATATATGATGACAAAAACTCCAGCAAGATTGAAGAGAACGGATAGGGCATAAAAAAAAATCATGATGGCAATCGATTCGGACTAGTCACAAATAATTCTATATCAATTTTCGATACCATATCTCATAAGGAGTGTTTTCATCAACGTTCCAATTTTTGGATAAGTACATTCGCAACATGCATCGTGTATGATAATTCTCAGAATTTGATGGTAGTGCTCATTTGTTTAAATTTCGAAAATGTTTACAAAGAGAATTTGTTTCCAAAATTTGAACGTTCGATTGCAACTTTCAGTCCTTGAAATTTCTTGACGGTTCATAACGGGTGCCAGGATGAAGCCAAAAATATGGAACAAATGAATATCCATAAGGATTTGGTGGCATGATACGCATGCGCCATGCGCTATTATAGTAGTCGTCAAAGATTTGCGTTTCGGTGGACAATGACGTTTACTAGCCTTTCAATCAAAGCAGTATGTGTCTGATCGTTTCAAAACTTTTCCTTATGGATAGTCATTTGTCTTCAAAAATCGGCTTCATGTTTCGCTATGGAAACAGATAGAGATTATTCGTATTGATTATTAATACGTATATGCCAAGAGCAGGCTGCAAATTTCGACCATCATCTGGATAACGAAACGATATATTATTATGTACTAAAGGCATGTAGAACCATTGTGGTTTATCAAACAGCACCTGTGCCAATCACTATCCTGAGCAAAATGATTGAAGAATTGCACTTTTCTGTGCGGAAATTTGCACTCGATATTTCGATTGGAAAACGAGATAAGAATTATGCCATCTGATACCAATTTGATGGTAGATTCCACAAACTCACCTATGACACTGTCCAGTCTGGGACAAATCCACGAGACAGCAATTCATTTGCCGCTATCATTTCGGACACCTACTTCCGTCGTGTGATGACAAGTTGAGACTAGGAGCAATTGGAAGGGGATGATTTCGTCTTCGTGAATATCTAAACATGCCGCGGTTCAAACTGATCTAAGTTAGTGGCAGAGAGTCAATACATCGGAGAATATGTCACCCTCCTCTAGAGACAATATCCGATGGACCAGAATGCAACTCAACATGTGAATCAGAATACTTGTAGTCAGAGCACCACGTGAGTCTCGCACTGGTCCATCGGATATTATCTTTCAACGATGGTGAAATATTCACGGACATATTGATGCTCAGCCACTTACTCATCAGATTAGTTTGAATCGCAGCACGTTTGAATATTTGCAGAAGGGACATTTCCTTCTCTCATTCGCTATTTGTTTCAACTCGTAAATACGAGACGGAGGGGTGGTGAGTGCAATTCTTTTATTATTTTGCTTATGATAGTGATTGGCACAGGTGTCGTTCGATGAACTACAATGTTTTTACTTTAGGTTGGGACATATCGATACCATATTTCAATAGTGTACCATCTCAAGAATCGTAGTTTCGAGAAAATCGCGATTGGGAATTCAACTCATAATAATTTGAATCTAGTTCTGTAGATTATGTCTCGAGAATATAAAATGATAGCCCTGCGGAAGTTATCTATTAACTCCCATAAATGAACAAATTAAAAAAAAAAAACTTTTGGGAAAAAATGATTTTGTTCGGACTTGTTACACTAATGATCTGAATTATATAATTGATAATATAACGCTATGTGATCAAGAATCGTCATCTTTATCAGATTAGAATGTATCATAATTACAATCACTATACAGGAACAATGGGCTTATATCACAAAAAAATTTTATTCCATAATTCGATAGAACTCACCCAAACTAGCTCACCACCGCAAACCGTTTATCGCTGTGAGCTCCCCCGTTTTATAAAAAATTATTGAAATCCCCGATTTTTCGGACCTCTAAAAACGAGGCGATGATGTGACGTCAAAACCCTAATAATGAAACAGGACTTTTCCAGACAGAGATGAATGATACATGATTTCTGGCAGATTGAATTAGCGCGAGATCACAGTTGAAAGAATTAATATATATCAGTTGCCTCAGTCTCCGTCCGGCGTTTGGTATTTTTTCTACTCCTTACTCGGTAAGTACTTCATTTTGATACTGATTTGAGGGAGGAAAACACGTTCTACCTCCCTAGGGAGGTAAGTAAATATTTACCTCCCTAGGGAAGCAAGTTAAATAAACTTCATAATTTAACCTAAAAATTGAACTCTTTATTTTAAATTAACATTTATAGTACAATTTGAAAAATTACAGTTTGAAAAATGTGGGGAAACCTCTTGCAGCTGTTTGGACACTTCTACTGTTGTGCTTATGTTATCAGAAATTCTTGTTACAGCGCTGGTCAATGTGGTAGGCAGATGAATAGCAGATGAATTTGAATCGCTGTTATTCTTGTTATAAAGAATTTTGTTTGCCACCTCGTTCTTATTGCAAAGACTATCAGCAACATAACCTTCAGCAACCGTCTCCGACTTCCAGCCCCCATGTCTTTTAAGAGCTAAAACACTTGAACCAGTGTTAGCTAATAATGTGGCAGACGTTCTTCTAAACGAATGGCCGGTATAAGCTTCAGCGTTAGGCAGTCTGAGAAATTTTGCTATTTTTGTGGGAATAGCTGAAAAGGTGTTCTTTCCCACAGGCTGATTCAAGCATTTGCCTTCTTGGTATCTCAAAAAAAAGCGTTGTTGGGATCTTTCAACCAACGATCTTATTTTGAGATATCTTTTAAAAATGTTTAAATGGCAGATTTTACTGTCTTTGTCTGCAGTGATGGTGAATCTTCTAGATGTACCATTTTTTGAATCAGGTATATTGATTATAATTAAATTTTCCATTTCCTGGACATTCTCTACACTCAGATCGCATAATTCTTGTGAGCGGCATGCTCCAGCAATCCCGACGACCATCACTACCTTCATTAATAAAAAACTTCTATCGTCGGCTTCTGTCAAAAATTTTTCTATTTCTTCTCGCGTGAAAACTTGAGACTTCTTTGGCTTATAGCCATCATTTTTTCTCTTCAAAAACGCCTTTAGTTTAAGGAATTTGGAAATGTCTACATTGTCTTGAATGGATAACGTCGATTTTAGCATCGAATACTCACTCCATAAACTTGCAGGGGACTTTAGGGTCTGTGACTTCTCTACAAAGTACGCCAGCAAAGAGTTCTCGGTAATGCTTTCACCACTTGCAATATTACTGCACCAAGCCTTGAAGTCCTTGTAACACCGATTGTACCGTTCCTTCGATTTCTGAGGTAATAGAGCAGCACAAGCTGCATTCGCAACTGCATCGATATCCATTATTTCGATTTTTTTAATAAAATGACACTGACAGAACATTTGTTTGATTATAAACAATATGAATTCCATAGCGATCAACGTGTAACACTAGGAAACCTGTCATACATACAGGGTTTTTCAGTTAGATTAGTCAAATTATATAAGTAATTGAAAAACATTTTTTTTTAATCTAAGGGAACTGGAGTAGAAAAAATATAATACAAAACTCGGGAGGCAGTGTTCTTGACCAGTCTCGGACTATTTTGCAAGCCCTCGCTATCGCTCGGGCGCAAACAATGTCCTCGACTGGTAAGTATCACTTGCCTCCCTTGTAGTGTAAATAACTATTCTTTTAACTATGGCGAGATGAGGTTTCTACGTCATAAGAGGGTCCGTTTTCAGATGGTACTATTATTTATGTCAAAAAATTGAACATTTCAGTAAATTTTTTGATCGAATTATGTCGTCAATCATTATTTATGTATGAAAGGATCATCATAAACATGGTTTGAGTTGAAAGTTCTACCAAGTGTACTCGCCCATTATATAACAAAGTATTATAAGTTTGATTTGAGTGTTAAAATTAACCATTTTGAGCTATGCAATGTGACAACTCTAATTCACTGAAAATATCTCACAGTTCAAAACTGTAACAAATCTTGATTGTTGTATCCAGTTAATACAGTATGGAATTATATAGAAATGGAGTTTCCTACAATTCTATAGAGTAACTAGCACCATCTCTTGGTCAATACTGGAATTTTCAGTTACAGTATAGCACGTGAAAGCTAACAAAATGATGAATCAGGTAGCGTATACAACACAATGGTTATTTCCGAATTTTTACTCTATTGAACTATGATGGTATCGATACATCATTTCGTTCTCAGATAACGGGTAGAAATCTGCAACTGGCTTTCCTACTATTAACTTTGGTTGAGTCGAGTAGTTTTTTGTCGACCTCTACAAAAGAATCACATTTCACGTTTCAATTTCCGAACGAGAAATCGACTCCGAAGGCAAGTACTTGTCGTTCGCAGACACTGACTTTTCGTCCGCGAACACTTTTGCGTCCGCTGCTGGGTTGCCTGTTCTACTGAATTTACAGTAGATCTCCTGATTTGCATATTGATCTACTGATCTACTAAAACCTTCCATACACTACCGAAAAATAGTTCAACATATTTATTATATAATTACCTAGATTATTATCGATCTATACAACTACAAGTTGCCTGATACTTCGGCACGCTCTATTTAAATCAATTTTACAAAATGAGTAAAAAATCCACATGTAGGTAGTAATGATATGTAGAAACCAAAAAACAACAATACCTCATCTGATTCAGATCAAATTCAATACACATTCATACACTGCTGTTATAACTTTGTTTCTTACGTTTAATTTCTTCATTTTTCCTGAATTTTTGTTGTTAATGTTTTATATTTGTTCTTGTTTTCAATATAATCAATTCTTATGAGTATATGTAACTGTATTTCGTGATATTTTTGAGTTATTTCAAAATGGGAATTAGGAATATGATAAAATGTTATGGAATATTTTGTTTTGCGTGTTCCTTTTTTGCTGGAAATAGGTGACTTTCATGTTTACTAAATGTACATAATTCAATGACATCATAGGTTAATTTTATTATCCTTTCTTGAAAGTTCCAATACGAATAGCATGAAATAGATCTGAATCTTTTACAAAGTATTTACTAATGAGATGAAAATTGAACTGGCAACCCTCCGCGCGGACGGTGAGCAGACAACAATAATTTGTCCTTTGCTGTTTTCATATTTCTTATTCACAAAATCTGATAGATTTCACGTGTGAATAGGACCTTGATGTAAATATAAGTGTTTGAAGTAGACGAAAAAATGCAATATGCACCTTGGCGAAAAACTGTCTATTATCTCGCCTGATTGCTATAGCAACGGATAAGGCCTCGGATATCAGTTTGCAGGCTTGAGTATTCGCGAGATTCACGAAATGGGCGACATCTAGATTACATAATACGAACTTCAAACTGGGGAAAAACAAACTTGTGTCTGTGAATTAAGTGCAAAGACTACATTGCATACATCTTGCTGTAGCTGTACTTGTCAAACTTGTCACTGACAAAAAGTGTTATCACTCTTATCAGTATACAGTACACAATGCTAATGGCACTAATGGGATTGAGTAAGGATTGAGTTTGTTTTTCCCCAGTTTTGACGTGGCTTTGACATGGAACGATGAAAACTGAGCGCCACCTGGTAGCATTGATTCTCGCGAATAATAGACAGTTTTTGTCCTTGGTTTATGAATGAATATTGACGATATTTTGATAAATGACTTTGATAGCCTTTCAGTCGTGAAAAATTAATTAAAATGAATTTCGCTCCTAAATGATAGAGACGACCAACTTTGAATCAAACATAACAGAAATTTCAAGCAGATATTATTTTCAAAAAGAAAGTGGCATGGTGAAGCTTCTAGAATGAATTAGTTTTGTTGGTGTTAGTTTTTTTCAACATTAAAGACATTTCATATAAAATGACTAAATATCAGAAACTGAGAGTTTTCATTGAACGTATAAATTCGAGACATGCAATTATGTAGAAGTCGGAAAATAACAACTTTTCTTGGTGAAGTTCCTTGAAATTCTAACTAATTAGTCGTTTCTCAGCTAATAATTTGAAGAAAGGGAGAATTTGACATGTAGTCCATTTTTCATATTGTCCAAAGCAAGACGACCAAGACGAATTCCGAAATACATTTTCATCAACAGTTTTTTTCCATATGATGCTGACTTTATTGATTACACTTTATAGAACCTACCATCAGTTACTCCATTTCAAGGCGTACACTGCGTTTTCTCTCTCAAGATGGTTTTCGTTATTTTTCCAACTACTAGTCAAAAAAAATTCCAATACCTACCTCCTGTCCCTATCCTCCCAAGGAACGCACGATGTTCTTTGAACATTATAGGGATTCCCTTTCGTGCGCTCCAAGCGATAAAAAAAAAAAAAAAAAAAAAAAAAAAAGACTCAGCCACCTCTGTTAAAATCAACTCAAATTAACTGTCCTTATGCAAGATCCGCGGGAATGACAGTCGAATCTAGTAGGTGTTTATCAATAACCACTTGTCATTTTATGCTGTCATGGACATCCATGGCTCCTAGATTTCAATGAGAATTGAAGTGCTTCCATAGTAACAAAAGTTCCATATTCCTGTTTCACAGAACTATACAGGGTGTATCACAGGTAAAGGGAAATATTTCAATGGTAAAAAGGGGTCATCAAGGTGGTTCTGAAAATACCATATGTGATAGGTCTTAGAGTTTTCATAACGGAGATACAGGGCGATTTATCGATTTCGATTAATCATTCATTCGTTTTCGTCTAAGTATTGAACTACCCAGTATATTTCTCTAAAATTTAGTATAAAGCTTAAACTTGGGACGTTGAATTCATTCACCTATCGGGCGAAGAGAAAATCCAGGTTCGGCTTCAGGAAAAATTCACATTTATTCAAAATATTAAAATAACACACTGTATGTAATAATTGACAGAGTTCATCGAAAGAATCGTAAAGAGGAGGAAAAACTGAACTGGATTTGATGCTTTTTGTTTTCCCGCCACCAATTCTCATCGTAACAATCATAAACAGAAAGCTGAAAGTATGTCAATTTGAAGAGTATTGGAATTATAAAACCAGTATCAATTATGATTATTCGATATATTTTAGTCAAAAAATCGCTCGAAAGAACTTACTAAGTCTCAGAGTTTTTATAATGGAGATACAGGGTGAATTATCGGTTTTGAATAATTATTCACTCGTCCATGAGTATAAAACTACCCAGTAACATTTTCTCAAATATGGTATGTATAGCTTACTTGGGTCGATGGATTCATCAACCTATCATGCGGAATTATAATTCGATAATCCACCCCGTTTCTCTGTTATAAAGACTATGAGACTTTTCCTGAAGCTGAACCTGTATTTCCATTCTGCCTGATAGGTCAATGAATCCATCGTCCCAAGTGAGCTCAATACCAAATTAGAGAAAATATTACTGCGATGGGTAGTTTAATACTTATGGACGAGTGATAATTCACCATGTATTTCTGTTATAAAGACTGTGAGACTAAGTGAGTTCTTTCGAACGATCATTTAACAGGAATATATCAAATAATCATAATTGAAAGTGGTTTCATAATTTTAATACTCTTGAAATTGACATACTTTTACCCAGGTAACAAGCTGACGTCATTTGTACGTCATTATCACGTCAGGCCTGACGTCAGGATGACCTCCAAAATGACGTCATAATGACGTTTATATGACCTTCTAAGTCAAAGACGAATGACGTCATTTCCATGTCGTCAAAATGACGTCATCCTAATGACGTCAAAATGACGACATCCTAATGGCGTCAAAATGACGTAATCTTTACGATTATTTATATCACTGAAATCATCTGCATGTTTCAGTTCATTTTGTGCTATTTCGAAATTTTCTGTAGTTAAAAAAAAAACACTGTTGCATTAGGGTGGTTTCAATATTATCAGAAAAGATGAGATTTTTTTTGTATAATTATATTGATGTTCCTTTACCACATTAAATGCAAAATAATATTATAGGTAGGTACTATAAATACCAGTTTCATAAAATGTTCTTTTTATTGGGAACTTATCCCATTCGGATGATGCACTCAAGAGATTTCTCAGAACCCTATGGTATTCCTTCAATGACGTCCAATTCACATTCTGCTCTTTCGGCATACACCACTTGTCTAAAATAATGACCATGCTGCCATCCTCAAATTCTACTACTTGATATATGAATATGAATAAGTATGACCACCACACCACACAACATAGATAGCCGAATAACATGATAATGATGGCCTTCTTTGTATTGTTATTTTGTTGTTATGGTCATCATGGCCGCAACGGCGAAGCGAAAGTGAACGGCTTGGCCACAGCCGTCTTCTGAAGACGGCTGTGGGTTGGCGCTGGCGGTCGACGTTCGCATGTCTGCGCAAGGTCCGTGCCGACCAATCAAATATAGTTCTCTACGCACTCTCCCGCTCTGATTTGAATTCGCATTCCGGAATAACAACGTTATAATCTTTTTATGACGTGACATTCGGTCTTATATTTTCAATAGCTATAGGGAGAATACTTTGCACAGAAGGTATATAATTAACAATTATCTCAGAGATCATCGAAAACACACATCTCGCACAGATTAGAGGAAAAATTATTATGAAGCATAATATATGATGAGTGACATGATAATATATGTTATATAACATAACTACTAACGTTTTCATATAACAGAGATGGGAAACTTCTTGATTATGGATTTTCCTTGATGTAGATGACTCAATAAATGATGGTCATAATTAGTCATGAAAATGACCATCAGATGACGTCATATTGACGACATATCAAGGACGTCTATATAACGTCATATTAAGTACGTCAAAATGACGTCATTTTGAGGTCATATGACGTCAATGACCATAAATGACCATATATTGACGTACAAATGACGTCAGCTTGTTACCTGGGTAGCTTCCTGTTTATGATTGTTACGATGAGAATTGGTGGCGGGAAAACAAAAATCATCAAAACCAGTTCAGTTTTTCCTCCTCTTCACGATTCCTTTGATGAACTTTGTCAATTATTACATACAGTGTGGTATTTTAATATTTCGAATAAATGAAAATTTTTCCTGAAGCCGAACCTGGATTTTCACTTCGCCCTATAGGTGAATGCATTCAACGTCCGTTTAAGCTCCATACCAAATTTTAGAAAAATATACTGGGTAGTTCAATACTTATAGACGAATGAATAATTATTCGAAATCGATAAATCGCCCTGTATCTCCGTTATGAAGACTCTAAGACCTATCAAATATGGTATTTCCAGAACCACCTTGGTGACCCCTTTGTACCATTGAAATATTTCCCATAAGTATTGGACTACCCATCGCAGTAATATTTTCTCAAATGGTATTGTGCTTACTTGGGACGATGAATTCATTGAACTATCAGGCAGAATGGAAATACATGTTCAGCTTCAGGAAAAGTCTCATAGTCTTTATAACAGAGATGCAGGGTGAATTATCGAATTATAATTATTTGGTATTATCTCCATTCTGCCTGATAGGTTAATGAATTCTTCGTCCCAAGTAAGCTACATACCTACCAAATTTGAGAAAATGTTACTCTGTATTGTAGTTCAAGACTTTTGGAGACTGTAAGACTTAGTGAGTTCTTTCGAGCGATTTTTTGACAAAAATATCAAATAATCATAATTGATACTGGTTTCATGATTCCTATACTCTTCAAATTGACATACTTTAAACTTCCTGTTTATGATTGTTACAATGAGAATTGGTGGCGGGAAAACGAGAAGCATCATACACAATTCAGTTTTTCCTCCTCTTCACAATTATTTTGATGTACTGTGTTAATTATTGAATACAGTGTGTTATTTTAATATTTCGAATAAATGTAAATTTTTCCTGAAGCCGAACCTGGATTTTCACTCCGCCCGATAGGTGAATGAATTTACCGTCTCAAGTACAAGCTCCTTATCAAATTTGAGAAAAATATACTGGTTAGGTCAATACATATGGACGAATGAATAATTATTCGAAATCGATAAATCGCCCTGTATCTCCGTTATGAAGACTCTAAGAACTATCAAATATGGTATTTTCAGAACCACCTTGGTGACCCCTATCTACCATTGAAATATTTTCCTTCACCCATGAAACACCCTGTAGACGAATGAATAATTATTCGAAATCGATAAATCACCCTGTATCACCGTTATGAAAACTCTAAGACCTATCAAATATGGTATTTTCAGAACCACCTTGGTGACCCCTATCTACCATTGAAATATTTCCCTTCACCTGTGAAACACCCTGTATAATGATTGAAATAGGTATACTGCTAGTGGTCAAGAAATTGATATTCACCTCAGTAGTAAAAATCTTATCACCACGGGACCCTTTACCCCTCGACTGAAGCCTCGGGATATTACTTTGGTTCCTATATAATAATGATATTTTTCACTACTTTTGTTTATAAATATCTATTATTCAACCTACCGATGTTATCGATGTAATTTTTATTGAAACTATATACACACTACTTCGTGTTGTAACAAAAAATGTCTCCATCAACCTCAATGGGATAAAGTTAAAAAAGAATGATGGTTTGACCTTCTACCAGATGCCCTATCATTATTTTGCATAACTTAAGTCGGTTTATTGTATTTCATTCAACGTAGGAACAGTAGTATTCTTGCAATATCAATTCGGTGTGAAATATGTTCTTACTGAATTCCGCTCTAGCTAATCTTTGAAGCTCTCGTGGTGGAAGTTTCAACAAATCTGACATATGTTTCATTATTTCTTGAAAATTTCTGAAATTTTGATAAATTCTATAAATTTCGGTGGGTTCGTGAAATTTCTGAAATCTGAATGAGTTTTATATTAGTATATTATTTATTCAACGACATAATGATGACTATTACCCACGAAGATGAAAAGAGTTGCAGTACGAGCCGAAGGCGAGTGATATAATCATCTGAGTGCGGGTAATAGTCATAACGTGTGGTAAGAATACTATACCATATCTTCAACTATCCAAATATCAAAGCAACTCTGAGAGTTCAGAAATATACCTTAAAAAATATATTGCGAAATCACTGAATCTGATTTGGAATATTCATCAATTTATTCGAAAACTTATTGACAGAGATGTCAATCAACCAACAGCTCACATATAACTTATTTAAATAATTTTGATTGTGAAAATATGATAAACAATGTCGGATCTAACTTTAACTAACAGAAAAGAAGTCGTGCATTCACATATCAGGCAATCTTAATGCCATTTCACTTTTCAGTTGTGAAATGAATCATTCTATCACAGATTTTTCATTAACTTGCTTCCGCTGTAACATTCTTCCACCGCGATGATTAATTGTAGTATCCTGTCTCTAGACGCTAGTTATCAACAATGAAGTTCCATGGTTGTGATTGGTGTGTACTGATTCATTCGCATAGCCCACACATAAGTATATGACCCAATCTGCAACTGTCAAGTGTCAAGTCCAATTTCATGGTTATGGTTACTCATGATGGTAGTCAACTAGTCACTATTGAGAATAAAAAACAGTGAATTCTCATTTTTTCGTGTATTTGTAGAATTGAAGTGATTGAAACTATGAGAATCATGTGAGGTGAGTCTCTTGAATTTGCGTGTATTTCACAAACAGTAGTATAGTGGTGTGCTTCAGTAGAACTAGTAGTCAACCTACCTAGTTGAATTTGACAAGACGATGGGATGTCGAATGATTACGTCATCCTACTGTCATTATCACTCTTATTACTCGATTCATCACAATAATGTATGCCATTAAATTTTTGAAAACGAGTAAGCAATGTATGAATGACTCCATAGTTGTAGATGAAGTATTTCATAGAAATTCCAAGTGAGATATGATGTCATAAGAAGAAATTGAATTTTTCCAACCTCTTCTACAGGTGTGCGGCAAGTGCTACAAGATCCTGCCGCCGTCAGAGAAACAGAAATGCACACGCCAAATCGGTCTAGAAAGTCTGGCAGAGATCCTGGCTTTTCCCTGCCGATACGACGCCCAGGGGTGTCCTCGAACGTTCAACTGGTGTGACGAAACGAATCACGAGAGCGAGTGTCCTTACAGGACATTGCTCGATACGAATGCGGATGCGGGGAAAAGGAGTTTGATCTTTTGGCCGAAGGATGAAATGAGTTGTGAAAATGGACGTGTCAGGGCGGTATTCAAATATGAAGTGGAGGAAAATAAGTATGCCAATGAGTTCAAGAACTTGAGATATTCGCTCAAGATAAGGAGTATGGGTGACAATGTGATAGCTATCAAATGCAACGATAATAGATCCTCTCCACATTGGTAAGCTTTGAAATGGTTTTTTCGTTTTTTCGAATTGTTGATTCACGATACGAATACGGTTGCGGGAAAAAAGGGTATGATCTTGTGGCTGAAGATAGAAATGAGTTGTGGAAATTGACGGGTCAGGGCGGTTTTCATATATGAAGTGGAGAAAAATGAGTATGCCAATGAGTTCCAGAACTTGAGGTATTCGCTAAAGATGAGGGGTATGGGTGAAAATGTGATAGCTATCAAATGCAACGATGATAATTCCCCTTCAAATTGGTGAGTAATGAGAAGGTTTCTTCGTGTTCCAAATTGTTGAATTGGTCCTTGGACTGCGCATCAAATCAAATCCAAAACTAGTCTGGGATAATTTCGAAACTAGAACACGCTTTTTCTTGGGGCATATTCAGGTTAGAGTTTTTATGTTTATGTTTGCCCTATAGAGAATTCTGAAATTCAGGGCCTGAACATAAACCATCTCCACTAGAATGTTCTTACGCTTCTATACCTTCCAAGAATGTACTTTGAATTCTCAATCCGAGTACAGATTCATTTAAAACCACCATTCTCCAGTTTGGCCCTGAAGATTTCGGGCAGATACAATTTTCAAAAACGTTCGTTATCTTGTTTGTTATCACATAAACTTGAAGAGTATGATGAGCTTGAGCTAATATGCCCATCTTTCATAATCTTGATTGTATTTCTTCAATAATCTCATATTTTATCTCGTTTGAGAATATATCTTTCTCTGTATCTCTCAACTGAGGAAGCTCAAAGGTTGAGAATATGTTGCATATACGCATATATAGGAATCCAAAATTATTCACGACAGTCATGGGCAGTTCATGCCCAATGGATCGTACTGCTTTAGACCGATTCGGAATCATCCTAAACTAGTTCGTGTAAAACAAGAACTAATGAACAGGGGAATCCGAAACAGTCCTGAGAAAACGCGAACACTTCTTTGTCACTGCGCATGCTTTTGATGGTTTCGGTCTGTTAATTTGGTGAACGGGACAAACCTAATATCTCGAGCGATATAGATGATATTTTATTAATCATCGTTGGTGATTCATTTATTTTGTCAACACTTCTTCAACTTCGAGTTTTATTTCGGATAATGTGAACTCGATTTCAGAATTGGTTAGTTCGATTTCAGAAATGGTAAACTCAATTTCAGAATCGGTGAGTTGAAATTCAGAATAAGTCCATTCAATTTCAGAAATGGTAAGATGTATTTCAGAAAATGAATCCTTATATTTTCTTAGTTGCATGTGAAAAAAACAAACCATGTTTAGTATATCCAAATTTTTGAAAACCATTCCATAGCATAAACTTGATCTTCAATTAATTAATCAATACAGACATGTCTTTCATTAGAATCGCAGAAGGATAGTGACGTTGCACATGATTTAAAGAAAATTCAAACACTCATGATATATGTTCTCATTGAATGACCTGAACATTATTCAAGACATCACAGTCTGAATTCTATTTGGTTGAGCAATCTGTTTCAATTCCCGGCTATGAGCCTTTGGTGATGCTTTTGCAAGAAGCTTTTTATTTTCGACTTGGAGGTTTTCCATAATATGTTCAATTAGTCGGTTCAACATTGGAGTCTGTAATGGGCCAATCTGCAAATAAGATAATCTTGAAATCCTTTCTTGATGCAAATCTCCTCCATATATTCTTGGATGTGCAGGTGAATCATCCAGAAGTGCCACATTCTGAAATTCGACCCACCGATTCTGGAATTGAGTTACCATTTCTGAAACAGAGTTCACCTTTTCCGAAATATAACCTACCGATTCTGAAATTGAAGTTGAAAAGGTATAGACTTTCGGATTGTTTTGTCCATTCAAGTCTGCATTCATTTGAAGTTGGTTTTGTTCCAAGATACCTGTGATAGGGTCAGATCAGATGATTGCCTGTTGAGTCAATGTCATTTGGAGAGAAATTAAATTAATCAATGGTGAAGTGACTTGAAGATCTAATGTTTGAAGCTTTTTTGGTGTGTCACCATTGACATCCTCAAATTGTCATAATTTCTGACTATAAAATGTTGGTCATGAATATTGAATAGGCGTAGGTACAGTTGTGTGCATGAACAATTCGTACAGCAGTTATATGCTATCGTGAGTCAAGCTTGTCAATCGTGATTGATCTTCATATCGACTTCGACAAGTAGTGTCAAAATTCGAACTATTTTTGTCAGTAATACGCAGATGTGTACTTTTTAATGATATCTGGAACATCATAGGCATGTTTACACCATAAAAACCTTGTCGCCTTTTCTATGCACACAACTGTACTTGTGAACATTTTTTTGAATGGATACAAATTTCGTTAATGTAAGAATAACTGATTACCAAGATTACAAAAATGATGGTATCACCGTATATCTTCATTCCCAAGAAATTAAAAGACATTTCGCGAATAAAATAACAATGAAATGATGATATGTATTCTGATGGAACTGTTGAAATACTTGACCAAACTGCTCTCGTGTGTGCACTTCAAATTGTTACGAAACGAATCACGAGAGCGAGTCCCTTACAGGAATTTGATCGATACGGATATAAGGAGGGAAGGAATTTGATGTAGAGGCCAAGGGATGGAAAAGGTTGTAAAAATAAAGAGGTAAGGGTTCAAATATGAAGTGGAAAAAAATAAGTACGCCAATGAGTTCAAGAACTTGCGGTATGCTCTCAAGATAAGGGGTATATGAGCGATTATATGATAGCAATCAAACACAATGATGATCATTCCCTTTCAAATTGGTAAGCAATGAATATCTCGAGCGATATAATACAGATTAATGAATTATCGTTGGTGCTTCATTTGTAAAGACTTGTGGTTTTTTTTCTCCCAGTATTGTATCAAGATACCTGTGATAAGGACAAATCAGATGACTCATCCCAAAATATCACTTCGCTGGAAATTCAATGATTCCTAACCTGAGAGGGAAATTACATTAATCAATGGTACAGCGCTTAGATCTGATGTTTGATGTTTTGTTGAGAGTGAGGACACAATTGCCATAACTGACATCCTTGAATAATTGTCCTGTGATTTTTTTTTAATGAATAAAATATGTGTAAATGTGGTTTGGCACACTAGTTTTTTCGAATTCGTTTCAGAATCAACCGGAGCGCGAGCGGCTTGAGAAATTGAGGTGGTGCTCGCGGCTGGTCGTTTTGACCGACTAGGAAATCCTTGATTTTGTCAGTATTTGTGTTGAATACTGTCTGTGAGTTAATCAAGGAGGTGGAACATTCATTTTATCATTCATGAAATAGAAATATGAATGCTAATTCAATATTCGTGAAGTTAAAACAAATCAGATGATTCTTCCCAAGATGTCACTTCGTTCAAAGAATTTTCCTATCAGAGAGCCTAAAAGAAAAATTCATCAGCTTATCAATGACAATTTGTATTGAAAACAGTCTGGAGAAGAGAAATAAAGATATCTATAGGAAAAATATCAAAATTTTACTTATCTTTGGACGTTTCGGGTACGAATCTGCTTCCGTTTCCAATATAGAAATGGAAATTTCGTATGGCAAACTAGCATTCGTCCTGACACTCTTCAGTCCTAAGTGACAATTGGTGACCTTGGCAATCAAATGAGTTACAGGATGATTTCATTTATCAATCTTGAATTCGCGATTTTCATTTTCCGATTTCAATAGTGAATACCATTTTCTATCTATATCAACTGAACAAGAAGCAATGCTATTGTCTCCGTTCAGAAGAATGCGAGCCGTAGGGACAATGATACAATATCCCTTACAACACCAGTACATCCTAGGGACTTTCCATGGACGTCCCTGATTTAATACTAGGACATCCCAGGAATGTCCTTCGTCGGGACAACGTACATAAAAAGGCATCCAAGGGATGTTCTTCTGGTACGTCCCTGGAATGTACCGAGTACGATGAAAGGATATAACTAGGACGTCCCAAGGATATCCCAGGGACATCCTTTCGACGAAAGAAAAAAAGTTGCAGGTCGAGTAGGGATTGAACCCGGGACCTTTGGCTTATCATGCACGCACCTTGCTCCATTGGCTATCATGCCTCCTGAAGATTTATGTACTAAACAGATTTATAAACAGGACTTAACTACAGAAACCTGAATAAATACAACTTTTTTAGGAATTGGGTATAATTATTATCATCCTTGGGTGTTCAAAAAAATGAGGGGCATAATGCATGTACGATTTCTGTCTGCGAGAAAAGGTAATTTCTTAAGAAGTTCTGAGACTTTATTCTTTATTTTCATTACAATCATTTTCCGGAAGAGGAACAAACATTTTCAAAAGAATTCAACTCAATGGTTTGATTAAATTCAATGACCCTGATGTGAATGGATATCAGATACTCCAGGGACACGAATAGGATAACCTAGGGATGTACCGGGCGGGATGTTCACTGGACAACCACTGCAGGACATCCCCTGGATGTCCCAATCATGTCCTTGTACCGCGGGACAAAAAAAGGACGTACCTAGGACATCCCTGTGTTGTTAGGGATACAGGAAAGACACTTCGACAAATCTGAACTAGCCGAGCATATCCTTGGGGAAGATGGAGAACATATGGCAGAGTGGAATAATATCGAAATTATTGGTAAAGAAGATAATAACCTGAAGAGAGAAATCAAGAAATCTGCTTGCATTCTTTTGAACGGAGACAATAGCATGGCTTCCTGTTCAGTTGCTATAGATAGAACATATAACTCACTACTGAAATCTGAGAATGAAAATGGTCAATTCAAGATCAATCAATGAGAACTTCCTGTAACTCATTTGATTGCCAACGTCACCAATTGTCACTGAGAACTGAGAAGTGTCATCAGGACAAATGAAAATTTGCCCTACGAAAAATCCATTCTTATATCGAAAACGGAAGTAGATTCGTCCTCGAAACGTCCAAAAATTTGTAAAAATTTGATTTTTTTTCTATATAGCTCCATTTCTCTTCTCCAAACTTTGTTCAATACAAATTGTCACCGACAAGCAAGTGAATTGTTCTTGTAGGCTCTCTGATTGGAAAATTCTTCAAACGCAGTGACATTTTGGGGCAAATCATCTAATTTTTCCCAACTACACATAAATCAAAATAGCATTCATATTTCTATTCTATAGAGACAAGGAGAGAAAATCCCAAAAAACTCTGTAATAATGAGTATTTGTGTTGTTTATCCTGGTATCCAGCTACTGCCATACATTCTATATAAACTTCATTGACTATAAACAGAAAGCAGAAATGTTTTTGAACAAAAATGAAAATGACGAACTCGTTGTGTAATAAAAAATACAAGTGTTCGAATTATGTTCCATATTCCATTATACAAAATAAATCCGTATAATACGTATCTAGAATAACCATCTATTTGATTCTGTCACATTCATTTGATTACAACCTCCACTTTCATTCGAACAATTAATAATTTGATACAAACTTGAAAATGCTCGCGCGTCGGTGGAAACGACCAATTGTCAATTTCCAGCTTCTGGCAACAATCTTTGACAAAAACCGAAAGTATATACTGGTTCGCCAGTTCGACTCATAATGCGCGTCGTAATGTGACAATCTGAATAAATTTGAGAGAAAAAAAATATATGCTTGGCGGCAAATTGACCGGGATGCGAGCGTTCTCGGGTCAACTCTGAAAAACATGGAGAGACTCAGCATCCGATTATATCCGGATACAAAGATAATTCAAAAATTGAAAAATGATCGAAATGCATCAAGTGCTTCCAACATACATAGGTTTCTTTAGAGCTACCAAAAAGGCAAGGTGTATGTCGATATGTGGTATTATAATTATTATTATTATTATTCAAATCTATAATCCTTGAAACTTCCATCGCTTGTTCACCTTTTCCTCAACCACCCACCTAGGATAGTCTTATGAATTTTTCAATCTTTCTATATTTTAGTGAGGATCTGAAGAACGTCGAGCTCAGCTTGGAAGGCAGTATCTTTCTAGGAGCAAAGCCAGAAGCCCTCTACAACGATATTAAAATCGAGAGCTTGGTACCAGAGAACCCCTATCAGACACTAGACAGCCTTACTATGAGACCATGTTCATACTGCAAGGCACCCCTGGACAATAAAACGCATAATTACTGCTTGTTGGGCCACATTTCTTGCTCCACTTGCAGAGAGAAGATGTGCAAGGAATGCGTGTGTATCTTGGATAAAGAATCCAGAATGCTCTGTAGGAACTACCAGAGAGGATGTGATCAAACTTTTAAGTTCGATCAACTGCACCAACACCAAATGGATTGTGCATATAATGATTTGAAATGCCCATTGCAAACCTGCAATGAAAAAGGGGCTCTACCCTGGATCAAACAACATCTGCAGATAGATCATCCAGACAAAGTCATCTTCAACACTGAGATCAGCAGAAAATTCAGCAACAAGGACGATACTGTGATAGTCGTTTGTTACGATAATATCTTCAAGTGTGTATACTATTACTACAAAACTTTCGTGGAGTTTTTTGTGACTTACGTGGGGTCTAGTGATGAAGCTATGCAGTTCTCCTATGAGGTGACTGTGAGTTTGGATGGTGATGAGTTGTTCAGGAGGGGGAGTTGTTCTAGTTGGAACGATGTTATGCTGCAGAAGGGTATTACGTTCGAGAAGCAGGAGTTGCTGAGGGCAAATGGAAGGAAACTCTGTTTTGACATGAATATCCGAATTTTGAATTGATGTGGATAGTCAGAAGATGTGCTTGGATATATGTATACACTGTTTATCCACAATAGAATCTGAGTGATCAGAATTAACGGAGATTATCGTGAAGCATTTCGATTTCTATAAATGCCAAATCGACTCATTATCTTCCACAAATAAGAGATCTCATTGCATTGAAGTGTATTACGGGGCGGTTGATAAACTCTTTGCTATATTCTTGAAGAAGGATGGGGATCTCATGATGGCCAACGGAAGGTATATTTCACTGAAGATGAGCACACTTGATAGATGAGTATACATCAGGGATCTCCGCTCCTGTCACTTCCAAAATTCTACCTATGATTATTGATACGGAGTTATATCCTCTCATGAGAATTTGAGAGATTTCTTGTATAGTCATATTTGATAGTTAATTGGAATTCTGCATTTTTATTGAAGTATTTATTTCGAAATCATTTTCATTGAATCTCATATGACTATATGCATTTGAAGATCGTGGTATTGTGTTTGAGTTGAGTTTATTTCAACTATCGATTATTTTAATCGTCTTTCAAGGTAATATATGCATGAATACTAATATGCGATGAGTATCCACTATTGGTAATGAAAGTAGGTATTTGATCACACAATCAGATAGTATACAAGATGAATCAAAACTCTATGTCAATATTTCGAGGACATATTGTTGGGATCACCATAAGGCTTTTTTTGCATTCGAACATATGTCTCAAAATGCACCTCCTCCGTGCTACAGCCACTTCATAAGTTGGGTATAAGAAATGAAATGAGATTATGACTAGAATAACGGGTCAAATCCCCTGAAAATTTGCATGCCCCTATCTTTTTATATACTTTATTTCCTTCTTGCTTCAAAAATTATGTGATTATTCAGTATTGTGGAAGTTGGAGGGGGGTCCTCACTCTTATTATAATATCGACAAATGAATAATTCTCCACTACGAGTTCCGATTTTGAGAAAAAAAATTGGATGTTAGATAATTCAGACAACTTTATAAACTCAATTCGAACACGACTGTTATAGGGTCAGATAAAAATCATCCTGGTCTTATCCTCAGTCTGATTTGGCTCACAAATCATTCGACTCTGCATGCATGAATAAATGATCTGAATAAAATAGCTCGCACTGAAATCCTGCAATCCCTGAAATATAAATTGTATAGTTTGAAGTAGTGTAAAAACAATGTACGTGCTGAAGCACATATTCTATATGATACTCATGAAATAAATGATGAAGAGTAGATGAACTGAAGTCTGGAGAAAATGTTCGACATAGAGAGTGTGACCTCCCAATCCATATAAATTATTCGAAATATCTTCCTGACAACTCGTAATGTGTGATGGTGAATTTATTCATTTATTTCTCTTTTCATTACCATATTCAATATAGAATAAACTATGTTTTCGATAGCTACCTACTCACTTATCACTGTTCATCATCATTATGACATTCACCTTCCTCCTGAGATTGTTTCTGCGGATGCCGCTCGAAATTTGTTTCAAATGACAACTCATTTCCAGTGTAAAATGAAATAATCTCCAATCTTTGTAACGTATTTCCCAATGAAGATAATTTATCATTGCAGCTTCTACTGATCTACTTGCTCTTTCCGTTTCACAGAAAAACTTCTGAAATTCCTCTCGATTAGGATGTAAAAAGACTTCCGGCCGTTCCATCTAACATGTAATTCATCATACCATATCGCTCCCAAATTAACGTGTTTCATTACTTTTCATCAGTCATCCTTATCTCGGCTGCCACTGTCTGAAGTTCCCATTAAAAGAATATACTATACTGGAATGGAATGACAACAGGATGGTCTTATCGCTGCTATGACAGGCAGATGGCTTTCATTTGATCACCGTTTCACTTCATTTCGTTCAGAAGGTGTTGATTTATAAACTGACAAAAAAGGTTATGGAGTTTCCTCGGCCGTACTCAGTCGATAAAAATCATCATCACTAAAAGGCTTCCTTGATTCAGAATGATTCATTTGTTCACCCGCTAACTCTTGTCTGTAAGAATTATTTTTCCTCAAATAATGATTCATGATGTTAGTGTTGGAACTGCTTTTTCATTATGTGGAAAGAAGCATCCAACAGAATGAGAGCAATTATTTCTCTATAAACACCATTTAGACCGACAGGTATAGTGACAAATATTTGGACGTGATTTCACCCAGTCTGCCTTCTGGAGGGAATCACTATAAATATGTCTTGATGTAAGGTTAGATTGGGTGAGTTTCAATGTGAATGAGGCGAACTATCATCCCTCCACTGCGACCCCAGAAGAGTCTATGACTGATGAATGGAGTGAGATTTATCTTGAATTGATAGGTTTTGAATTGGTTGAGCAAAATATGTCGAACCTCAATATCTCTTAGCAAGAGCATGAACATAGTATGTATTCAGCTGCCATGTCTGCCACACAGCAGGACCGACACTCAGCTTGTTGGTTCAGACTTATCCTTTCTAGGTGGTGTCTTAGACGACAGTGTCCCGTATGCAGTCCTGTCATTATTCGCAGGTTACCTGTGCTTCATTATAGGATCTGCCTGGTCTCTTCTTCCGTTAGTTCATGCAGAAATGCCTCCGAATGGGTTAATCTTGGTATTTCAAAACAGTGCGTGAGTCTTCTCCCCTCTGCCCAGTTCGAGATAGTTGTTTTGGCCGCACTTGCGGAGAACCCTAAGTATGGTTCTGGGTGGCGAGGATGTCGGCTTTCCCGTTGCCCTCCACTTCCTTGATATCCAGGCAACCACAGCAGAGTGACTCTGTTGTTAGCACTCAGACATTCTAGGAATTCAATACAGCTCCATACAAGCTTGTAATTCATTTTGATCGAGCTCATTGCTTTGAGAGCACCCTGACTGTCTGAAACAATACTGATGTTGTTTTTCACTAGAAATCAATTTGTCAACTTTCTAGCACACAATTGAATCGCGAAGACCTCTGCCTATGATATTGTAGCATACTTACCAAGATTTACTGAGATTTTCGTCTTCGGTTTCCTGCTGAACACACCGGCTCCATCTCCAAGCGGAATTTCCAAAATATCTGTGTATATTAAGTGTTCGATCTCTGGGAATTGGATTTATTCTCTTACCCACTCGTATCTCTTCAGAAAGGAGATTTTGAAATACTTTTTCACGTGTGTCTGAGTGGACAATATGTCGGGAACCATTCCTAGAGTTGAATATTTTTTTATTTCACGCAGTATCCCAGAGTGGCCCAGCAGTTGCTCTCCTCTGATTTGATTTTCCAATGACACGAATCTATTGGAAACCATCCTGGCAATTCTCTCCAAGACAATGTGGAGGAAAGTGTCCCGATGAAGTGAAGGACATTGCTGCTGTGATGTCCAGGCATGCTAGCCACTGAAGACTTGCAAGCTTTGCCCTAGCTGTCGCTTGCAGACCTTTAGTCCACCAGAATATCAAGCCATGCGGGACTATTGATTTAACCTATCTGGTAAATCCAGTGTATTTGTGTGAGATCCATTCCTCAAGATCTTCCGCATACCATTCTGGGATTCCTGAGGCAAAATATGGCTTTGTTAATAATTTTGCCATGTGGGCTTTCCGGGTGAGTCTCTCATGTAGGGTTACACCTAGATATATCACTTTCGCCGCAAACGGAATGCTCTCTTCATGAAGGATAGGCTGATCAAGCTTGCCTATCAGTGAATAGGATAATTACAGTTCTCCGGGGGTTCACAGACATCTGCCTCCTCTCGCACCATCTTTACATAGTATTGAGGGCTTCTTGTAGGTCGTTTGAGATCATCGCTTCCAATTTTCATCTCACTGTTAGGACTAAATCATCTGCACAGCATTGAAAATCCACCTCCTGCATTCTGTGGACAACCTTTCTGCTCTCAACTTGATCGATTCTCCATGTAGTGATGATATAATGTATTGATTTTTGATTTTAAATTTGATTCAATTGCAGATATGACTGCTGATTCTTCAAATTGCATTGTTTCATGAAGTGATTGTAGTAGGGTTTTATTGAACGCTCCTCCTATGTCCAGGAAAGTTGCCAGCGCATTTCCTACATGATTCAAAGAATGGCGATGCTTACCTACAAAATTGATTAGTGCTAAATTCGTGTATCTGCCTGTTTGGTAGTCATCTTTATGAGGATCAAGGGAATGTGTTTTCAGATAACTTGGTCTAACATGCCTGTCTAGATCTATTCCTAGAGATTCCAATAAAAACAAGATAGGGCTGATCAGTCGAAAAGATTTTGGTAGAGAGTGAGTCGCCATACCTGATTCGTGTATAAACACAATCCTCACTTTTGACTATAGCCTAGTGAAATATAGCTCCACTCCAAACTTGCTCAGAATAATTCAACCAGGAGAGGAAGTAAAACTTCTCAACCTTTTTGTGAGAGACAGAAAACACTCCGTCCTTCCCCGGTGACTTGATTGGAATGAAATAATTCACCGCCCATTCCACTGACACTGGAATTTTCATATCTTAGAGGCATTCACCAAGTCCTTCTATTCTGGTCGTATGATCGATGCCATTGGAAGCCGGCCCTTCAGAAGCAGACTGTCATGAAAGTGAGTATGTAAATAATCTTCAACTTTTGGCTACCAGGGTTCGTAAAGTAGCCGACCGGTCGTTTTATCGATCCGATCTCTTGGATGATATATCTGGCAAGAGCCTTGTGATTTCTCATGCTGGCAGGTACATCTGATATACTCTGATGAAACCCTCCGAGAGTCTCTTTTGGCTTTCCTCATCTCCTTGTAATAAGCCGTTAGAGATGTGCGGCAGGCTTCCCAGCATCCTGTTCCTTCGGCTCGATTGAAGAATCGTCGAACTTCTTGTCTTTTGTGTATAGGTTTATGCTCTACCAAGATGTACCTCTGTGGTCTTCCTTTTCCTCCAATGGAGAGTTTTCCTGATAGGTCGTCAGAATGGTGGTTCTTTTTTTGATAGAACTGATACCGTGATCTAGGTGCTTCTGGTGAGCTTCACAGTAGTCATTTCAGACCGTGAACCTAGGATCACGAAATTGTACTATTGGTCGGTGTCATGTTCTCATGTCAAATCGTATATGTCTATGATCTGATCATACGAGCTCTGTGGATACTTGCCAGTTAACGATCTTCGTTCTCATAAACTTTTTGCTTATTGTTAAGTCTGAAACTCCCTCGCGAATTCTATATTATTATATTCCGATGTTGAAAAATGATACATGAACCAATCATTCTAGTTTCTTCATGTATCGAAGCTGATCAACATCATTTGATCGCAGATTGAGTGTTTCGCTTCGATTTCACTCGATATAGCTGCCTGTATTTCAAAATGAAATATAAGTGATATGCGTAGTTGGCAGTACCAAGCCATACATACATACATACAGTTACGTGAGTCTGAAATGTAATCTCAGTCAAGTGTAGTTGCATTCAAAATGATCATTTTACATCGTTTTCAAACGGGCGGTATTTCAGAAGTATACATGTTTGTGCTTGTGCTATACGTATGCTACAGCAAAAATGGCATAACATTTGTGCATTTCCAAGTACACCTAAGCCTTGAACACATGCATGAACATGAAGAACCCGGCAGGATTCTCTTGTATCCTTTTCCACCATCAAAATATAAAGGGTGTAATCGAATGTCAGTATTTGTTCTTTCATTGCCACCAGTGGCGTTCGTATGGAATTTCGCATACCTATTCTGGCAGACATTGATAGTACGCCATTGATTAATCTCTGAATTGAAATCATTCCTGAGATTCCCAATCGTTTCTGAGCAGATTTGATCACTACAATTTCCCCAATCTGATGCACAGTTTTCACTTAAAAATATAAAGAGCTTTTCACTACATAATTATAGCAATATTCCTAATATGGTAATATCACAATGCATAGGAATAGATTTCATTTTTCAGATCAAATTTCGGAAATATAATTCATAGTTCATGAACTTCGTATTCGTATTTGGTATTTGGGAATTATAACTTCTCATTGAGTAGGCATATTAATCTTTGAGAACTTCACCACCCTGTATCTCGAAAGTTGGGACGTTTAGCTCATACATTCATATAAAACTTTCTTTATAAAATGGCCCAAGAAACGCCTTCCCGAATATTAACATTCAATTATGAAACATCTTGTATACATACTAATACCCTCCGAAAAGAATACTGGGTGAAATCACGTTCGAAAATCTGTCACTAACTGCCTGTCCATTTAAAAGATCGCCAAAATAATGAATTAAGAATATCATCGATTCAGAATTACAATCACAAAGCTCAACTTCGCATGGTTCATGAAATAATGATATGACAGTGACAATACATTTAGTGACAATTTGCTAATATTCAAATAGATAGCAACTTTTATATGTTTCATCGTTGTTAGTTGCCAGAAACTAGGAAGCATTATTCAGTTTTTTTTTTTTTTTTTGAGAAGCGCAATATTCCTCAACTTTCCATGGTATAACACGAGAATAGTCACACGGAAAAAAATGGTCCAAGTCAAATGTTTTCCTGACTTGTTTTGTATCGGGATAAGAAAAATAATACCTATTCCAGAAACAAATTAATGATAATTCTGAACGCATGAACTTGTAGCTATAATTACATCCACCTATAGCAAATAGTTTTCATCTCAGATAATTCACTCTGTATAGCCACAGGAAAACATTTTATGAGCGCTGGTGAAGTGTATTTCAGACTTTATTAACTTCGAGTTTCTGAAAAGGAAATAATACCTACAGAAACTCGTGTTACAAGCACAATACAATTGTTTATTTGCGGTACAACCCAATATACCTACGGTAATACAACATAATCACCTGCCCAGTAATCGGGAATAATCGTCGCCCTCTCGTGTTGTATATCCGAATCCATCAGCGTCACTACTGACACTAGCGTCAGTTTCGTCGAGACTTCGTGAGAGTATGTTCAGTGTGAGGATTTGGTGCGCGTGGTTAATCGAAAAATAATTTTTGGTGTTGTATTCATTATATTATGCTGAGGAAGTATGACTCATCACCACGAGAGGTATAGAAGGTGCCATTCAGAATCCCTTTTGGGGGCGGCCGAGAGTTATAGACAACCAATAGTGCTGGTTTACTTTCTATCGATCTGTTATTCACTTAGATAAAGTTTATCATTGTGTAGAAATGACGTTATTCATAGTAGTGAGTCCTAAAATAAAACTACTTCATGTAATTTGCTGATGATATGTAGAATGAATTGACATTATATAGTAGGATTCCTGTTCAATTGAAACTGGTGGAAACCTACATTTTTCGTTTCCTTTCCTCAGTAAATCATTATTTTTTTTTTATTTCTCACAACGTTCATATTTTTTTACGAGTAACTGTTCATCAATTCATCTGAATAATGTATTGAGACAACCATTCAACAACGTATAGAACAGTGCCAATTATGATTTCAAACAGAAATATATCAATTTTATTAATTAGCCCATTGCCACTCGGAATCCTATATCATCAATAATTGTCACTTCTTTCTTGGTGACATTGAATCATTATTCATTTCATGGTGAATTGAATATGTATTGTAAGAAAATAAGTCATGATACATTACAAATGAATCAAATGATCCTTGTTTGGATGATGCCAAGTGAATTAGGAGTGAAGACAGGAAGAAAGTTCGACTAAATCTGGTGTATCCCGATAACAAAGATGGGATGAAAGCTATCCAAGGTAAGACATTATAGATGAGGCCAAGTGAATCAAGATAATTATGGTTATTGAAATAAGCACCTAGCCAATAATGTCGTTGCATAACCCCAAGTGAAAAGTACACTACCCACAAGTGAGGTATTCTATGAGGCCAAGTGAAACAAGTCACCTATACTTATCGAACTGACCACCTACCCAATGATTCAATTGTATAACTGCAAGTGAAATGTACACTAAGGCCAATAAAACTAAGATTCTGTCCCTAATGAAGCGTTTAAAATCAGTAGGTTACATGTGTTCCTGAAATCACATTAATAACAACAAGTGGTCAGATTCAGAAATATCATTCTTCTTGTGGCTGATGAGGCGAGTACTTGTCCCATATAGTATGCAAATTTTGACTTGGTAGTATGCAAATTTCACTAGATGTTATTGAAGTTTTTTTTCGGTGCAATTAACTGAGATAATGAAGAAGGGAGTGAAGCTTCTTCAGATTTGATGTTCAAAAAGTCTCGCCAACAACAAGAAATAGCTCAGAAGAAGAAAACATTCTTGAGAAAATCTGACATACTCTGATGATATATCTGAGGACTCTCATGTTACGATTATATAAAATAATCCAGATATCATCATCACACATTATGAACTCATTGCTCTTTTGATGCGGAACGGAGAAGGACATCAGCTACGAAGTTCATGATTTTGACAAAATACCATATCAAGCGCAGTCCTTGTTGAGAAAGCACTCAACTACCAAACGATAATTCAATAATAGAAATAGCCGTTATACACGGTGTTAGTGAATGAACGCGAAAAACTTCAGAGGATGATGGCCAATAATAAACATGTCTCCTACCCAAGTAGCACACATATATTGGGACAATATCGGTGCAATATTATGAAAATGTCGGCAAAATATTGTGGAAGTAATATTGGCGAGAAAAAAAAAGTGAACATCCGGCGAGATTGGTACAATATCAGTTTCCAAATGTGGGTAGAATATTCTCATATTGATATTGGTTGAATATTCGTTATATCGGACACAACATGTAATATCAATATTGGCGAGAAATTAATGGTGAACATTCGGAAATATTGGTGTTATATCATATGGAAATATCGGCGAATCATTGAAAATCATCATGAAGGTATGTTGTCTCAAAAATATTGGTAGAATATTCTATTACCAATATCGCTGGAATATTCGTGGAGTTATATTGGTCACAAAATGTAATATCAACTGGTGCAATATTGGTTGGAAATATTAGTACATTATTGGAAATCATTATGTAGCTATGTTGTCTTCAAAATATTGGTGGATATTTTCATACCAATATTTGCGAGTTATTCGCATCAGGAATAATCACAAAGGTCAGCCCAGCCGAAGTGCAATGGGGGGGGCCTTGCCCTGGGGAAGCCGCCTTGTTGATCACGGTTATACAATTTTGCATAACCCCTTCAGAATCGACATGAGGAGAATGTTCAAATTGCGATATTGGTTATAATTGTTGGAAACAATATGTATACGATATTTTCTGCATGATATCAATCAATATAGGAAAAATCGATGTTCCAAATATTTTTGAAACAATATTCATCCAATTTGCCGTCGAATCCGATTACACAATATTGTATATCCGCTTCAGAATCGACATAGGGGGAATGTTTGAATTGCGAAATTGGTTATAGTTGTTGGAAACAATATGTTCACGATATCTTCCGCGTGATATAGTTGAAATGATATCAATCAATATAGGTAAATTCTATGTTCCAAATATTGTTGAGACAATATTCTACCAATGTGCCGTCGAACTCGAACATACAATATTTCATAACCGCTGCAGAATTGACATGGGGAGAATGTTCAAATTGCTATATTGGTTATAATTGTTGAAAACAATATGTATACGATATCTTCCGCATGCTATGTATGGAATGATATTAATCAAGATAGGTGAATATGATGTTTCGAATATTGTTGAAACAATATTCAACCACTATGCCGTCGAACTCAAATATACAATATTGCACAAGCGCTTCAGAATCAACATGGGGACAATATTCAAATCGCGATATTGGTTATAAATGTAAGAAGCAGATTGTATACGATATCTTCCGCATTATATAGATAAAATGATATCAATCAAGATGGGTGAATATAATGTTTCAAATATTGTTAAAGCAATATCCAATCAATATGCCGTTTAACTTGAATATACAATAATGCATAACCGCTTCAGAATCGACATGGGGAGAATGTTCATATTGCAATATTGGTTATAAATGTCGGGAACAATATGTATACGATGTCGTTGTATCGATATTTTTTGTAAAACAATATTATATGACATTCATAGATATGTTTTTCAACACATTGTTAACGAATTTTACAACCAATATTGCTTCAATATTGTAGCTGACAATCCATATTCAGCTCAGGTTGAACCAATATTCCACCAATATTATCATTCCAATATTGTTTGTCCAATATACTCTCATATTGGACCTATATCATTTTTAACATGTACGATATATCTATATCGGCCCAATATGAAATCGGGTTCCAGCCAATATGATGTGCTACCTGGGTAGCTCCGTTTTTGAGATACAAGAAATTAATATTACCATGAAAAATCGTTTTTCATTATTCATCACTTGAATGTCTTCTCCTGAATATCGATGAACCTTGTTGGATTTGTTAATATCAATATAAAGTATTTTTTGGTGTAATTAGATTCGAAATATCATTTCCAGTGGCATCACAGTGGATTAATTTATCGATATTTGTGTTGAATATCATTGTACCCCACTGGTTTTTAGGAGAGAGATAATGATTATATCAGATTGAACAATCTCCTGTGTCACTTCTGTATCTCGCTCAGTGTTTGAGGAAACAAGAAAATTCAATAACCCCAATAATGATCATTTTGAAATTTTGGGGCTCCGTCAGTCTTGAACCAGACTGAATTCTGGCATTGAAAGTTGATACAGGGGGTTATGAATGATAATAATTGATACCTCCAATTTCAACATCCTGTATGAAGCAAGTTAGGACACATACTCATGTACATTTCATCTCCTAAACTCTAAAGTATCAAAACGAGTTATCCACTGAAGTTCATCCCACTTATCCACTAATACCCTGTATGTATGCATCTTTGATGTGGTATATTCAGAGCTTATCGTAGAGAGGAGCTGTATTATTTCACAACAAAATTTAAGTCATAAAAACAACGTTATTATAGGATCAGAAATCAATGTTCCACGGAGTTTCACTGTAGTCGAACCATTTTGTTGAAGTATAGGCTAAGGTTCGCGCGCCCTCCTAGTTTACAAGATAGAAAGGGTGAATCCCTGATGATTTTTTCATCATGCTAGAATCAGCTCTTGTGATATTGAAAATATGGATTAGGAGGTTATTGATGAGAATGATTATCTTGAATAAACGCTAATATCCTTTCCTCAAAAAAAGTCATCATAATTTGAACCCTGCTAAATGATGTGACTGACATATTGGGTGTTTCCATTGAATGCGGAAATCACTGTATATTCTGAGCGTGAACATGAGATTTTGTATAGAAAACTAAATATCAGATTACTTGGAGAGAATCTTGGGAATACAAAAATATATCTGGCTGATAAAATCATGTCCAAAAAGCAATGTCACGAAAGAATGATCTTGAATTTCATAGAGGTCACACTGTATATCTAACATGGAGGGTCACTGGTCAGCCATTTCCCTATATAATAGGAACAAAAGGCGCAATTCCAGATATCCTGCTCTGCTAAGAAATGATGCGGGAAATAAAAAGTAAGGAACCGCTCTATCGAAATGCACTTCAGTTTTCAATACTGAACGAGAAAGAAACATCTGCAGTGACAGACTCGGAATGTAATTGAAATGCCGATATCATCATCGTCGGATAACAATTTATTTCTCACTGAAATCAACCGCAGACCTGAGAAAAATCGATTAATCATTATTGTTAGCTTGATGCACCCTGTTATCCTGAGGTTAGTAGGAAATGTCTCTTCAACAATACTCCTCACTTTACAACCGATTTCACAGCAGGAAAAACTTCAGAGGTGAATGTAGATTCAAACGGACTCTGACAAAGATATTTCCAATTATACACAAGGCGTGCATAATTTATTATTATGTGATGATTAGTTGAACTTTGACATCAATGACGCTCATTCTATAAGAACCAATGAGATGTCTTCAATTTCCTAAAACCGACCTATTACCAGGCATTTTTAGTGATGAGACGCTACCTAGCTTTCCAAATTAGCAGTATATATGCAACTCGCTTCCAAGCAACATGCACACTTCCATACTTTGGCAACAACTTTCACCGTCTGTCGTCATATTGATTCCAGAAAAAACGCCTCCTGCGCCTCCATTTTCAGAATAAAATTCTCAACTCACGTCAATTCCTGGTAAAACCGAGAATGATATTCTGATATTTCTTGCTGGAAAATATAAGTTCAGATGAACTATGATCTCGATCCAAATGTCAGTAGTCTAACATGAGAAAAAATTGAATGACGCCCTGTCCATTGAGTTCGTTGTCACCCGGTATAGTCATATGTGTTGCAGTTTGAATATTTTTCGACAATTCAGAACACTCTGTGAATCACTATGATTTTAAACTCATTCGATTGGATTGTCTTTGAATTTGTTCGTTTTTAATGAATATGAGAACAAAATCCCGAACATTCATTAGAATTCAAAAAAGTCATTCACATCTAGAAAAATAGCGAATGAATAACAATGATACAGTTCTGAAATGAACATATGATGTTCATCCGGCTCAATGGACCATATTTCTTCTTAACCTCTCTCTTCTTCCATGATGAAACTTCTCAGACTAACTGCTCACCGGCTGGTGTTACATCTCATTGAGTATAGTATATTCCATCGATAATTGATTCTTTGATGCGAGGACTCCTGAAATATAAAATTCATCATCAGTTTTCAGTGAGTTCTCTTGGAATCTTATTTTTTTCTGTTTGAAAAACGCAATACTGTTGCATGAGTTGATAACCTCATCAATATAATCTGATAGCATCATATCATAAAACTTTTCAATCCCCACTTCTTCCTTGGCATGTATTTTTGCAGTTGAAACCGTATTGTTATATCAAGTTCCAAAATGAAGACAGGATTACATAACCTGAGATTGTTTTCCATATAGCAACGAACGACGTAAACATGATAGTTGTTTCTGGAGAGGTATATATAGCCACTCCAATTATTATGATCAATATTTAGGTATATGAGGTTATGAGATCCCAAACACATGCATTTACTAATGAATTTCGAAACACTACATAGTTAGATTGATACTCACTCAATATTATCATGATTGAAGTATCCCAATTCTATATTTCTAATTGAGAATACTCTTGCCATCATAAATAACCACTAGGAAGAGTGAAGAGCACAATAATTCGATAACTAAGCAGAGGAAAACGAAACATACGCGATCACGAGAGTAACATAATATGATATACATATAATGATCAACTTATCGCTGATGTAGACGTTCCCAGAAGCGACACGAGTAGTGTTGGCTAGCAATGGACCACAACTTGATAGTGTTCAATTAGTTTCATATATCTCGCCATCACAAGCACATCTTTTTTTTTAAATTGATTACTCAGCATAGGAATATCATCGGCCCATTGTATTCCTTGCACTTGCCGGCTTCATTCCGCTAGTTCAATGTTTGCTGGGCATGGTTTGTTTGTGGATTGTATCATTAGGAAAGAGATCATTGTGGAGATAGCCCCCAGAAAGGGATAACCGTGTACACGTGTTTCGGGCTTTTGGTCCTCATCAGTACGGTGAAAGGAAGTGCAAAGGATGTGCGATATCGAAGGAACTGTAAAGTGACTAGGAAAGAGATTATTGGACATATCACTTCAATCTTATTGTATTCATTCTTCAACACGGATGTCACGCAGGTAGCTATAGCTGCCTCCGTGGTGACGTTAGCTGTTTCCACCTCAGGATCTGCTGACCGAAACCACAAATGTGCGGTTGGCTCCTGTTTGTTGACTCCGTTTATGTGATGTTTCGTTTTCCACCAAGTGCTACCCATCCTTTGCACTTCCGTTCACCGTACTGATGAGGGCAGAATGCCCGAAACACTTGTATACGGTTATCTCTTAGTGAGGGCTATGTCCAATAATCTCTTTCCTAGTCATTTTACAGTTTCCTCAAAATCACTTCCATCTCACTGTATTATTGTTATTTATTTGCTATTTTCCTTGATAATAAATGCGAATCTCAAATTTTAATGACGGTTCGAGACATTGTTTCATCATCTAATGAGTTCAAAATCATAGTGATGCACAATGTGTTCTGAACATTCAACTACGAACTGCAACACATTGATTTGTACTTAAACGAAAATGTACTAAAATTTCAAGATATATCAGAGACTATGAATATTGATTCATAAGAGAGCAAATGTGGAATTTCTAATTCTGAGGACCAAAGAGCAATCCTTAACAAACGTTATCTCCCTCAACTGTCTCCATGCGGTAACTCACTATCACTACCTCCGTTTCAGGACGATACCACCAGGAGCTGAAATATTATGTATCAATTTGCACGTAAATGACGGTGACCCTGCGGGAGCTATCAAACGACGTCGTGATGGATTAAGGTTGATGAGAAGATGAGGCGGAGATCCTTGGGAATCCTGATTTTTAATAAGCAGCTGTCTCTGCCCTGATGCAATGAAATCGACCGCTACGCAGTAGCATACAGTGCGTTTTGTCTTCTTACGCACGGTTGTTTTGTATACTTGTATACTGAAATTTTCATTGCGGCAAATGGCGAAGAACACATTCACCGTGAAAATATGTTGACAGGATGATTCATTGCAGAATGCGCATACAGCGAGGGTAGATGGAGGACACCGAGGTGATTCTGAATAATCTGGTTTGGTTTGTAAATTCTTTGTCCAAAGTTGTGACGATTGACATAATAAAGGAAGTCTCATTCCAGGGCCAACCTTGGAGAAATGTATATATAGGTTCTGAGTCGAAACAACATCCTGTATATAATATTTTGAAATATCATTCACAAATTCGGAAAGAGCAGGAAATAATGAGTGAGAGTGGATGTATTTTGTGTTTCCGCATGCAACTCTTTTAGGTATTAACTTCAGTAATAAGGTGGCACACAATTGAAAAAAATATATTTGTGTTCCCAGATGGTACTTTTTCATTGATAATTCATAAAAACATGAACTTTTTATCATTCTCCTGATTTTTAGATCAGAACCTTATTTCGAAAACGAGAGGACATGTCCGTATTTGGGACAATTTGTTATTATAAATGACTAACTTGTTATTTGTGTAGGGGGATTATCATGAAATTATCATTCCATCTGCTCATCGTACTATATTCAAAACAACAATTATAAAAATGTAGAACAATGCCTGTTCAAAAAAAAACCATAACTTCATTTCAAATGAAAATGTCGTTGCAACAAATTGTTGAATCCATAAAAATACAACAAGTTCAATTTTATCAAATTTGTGAGTCATTCAGTGAGCAATAGCTGTTATCAACGAATAACGTTACAACACAAAACCCATGTACAAAGTACAAACACATCAACTAACGTCAAAATTGTACTCTAACATCAGCCATCTCGACAATTACAACGATTTGGGATATCAAACACAAAAGTGTACGTACAGACTGCTTCATTTTATTTTCATTATCAAGAATGCATCAGATGATTCGAGGGATGATCATGCTCTGGCTATAAATTATGAATATAATATCAAAATATAATTAGACGCGGATAAAGAAGATTCGAATTTTCTATTTTCTGTTACCTTTAGCCTTCAAAATGTAGATTTATCGCAACGTTATTTTTATTTGAAACAAAGTTGTGATTCTTTCGGAATGGGCATTGTTTTTTATTTTCATGATTGTTGTTCCAAATGGAGCGCAATAAACAAATAATGTTTTTATAATGTTCTCACACATTCAAGGTAATTGGAGTTATTCAGTTGATAAAAATAATTTGTCCCACATACGGACTTGTCCCCTATTCAGTCAATTAGGTTTCGATCAAAAAATTAGCAGAATAAAAAATAGTTGATGATTTCATGGATCAACAATGGGAAGTGCCATTTAGGGAAGAGCATTTTTTTTTTAATATTGTGAGACCTCAATATTGAAACCTCTAGATTTGACTCGAGTTGATAGCAACAAATTTGAATTGACTCGGCCATTACATGATGGAAATTCATGGCAAATGTGAAAACTTCACAAACGATAAGATTTCCACAAAATTCTCAAACACACGACATGTTTCGCTAACAATATGGTACGATAGTACCAGTATATCACCTGTCGAAGATACTAGTGAAGTGTACACAGAAGATTTTATTTTCAAATTCTCATCGTGTGTGTTCAATAGATGTAATTCGATATTCATCGTGGCATATAGCCAGAAAAGTAGTTTTTTTCTGTTGAATAAACCGTGAAAGAATTGATATTTTCATCACATGGAGAATGCGAATTCTCAATGTATTTCTTTATATATATATATCCATTTCTTTGTGTTCATAAATATATCTGGGAATATTGCTTTTCAATACTTCCACCCAATCAAGGGGTTCAAACTTGAACGATGGAAACTTGATGTTATTTTCATAGACCTCAATCGCAGATTCGTGATTAGGTTCTTCTCAATTCAGAATTTCTTTCCACGTCCTGTATGATGAATGTCAATTTATCATACATTTAAAAAAGGAAAGTAGTTGTTTTTCTTCCGAAATCTACCATTGTTGTTTAATTGATGAACATTGTGTGGATATGTGAACCGTATTTTTTAACTATTTCACTACTATATAACGGCAGCTGTTCGTCGGAGGCAGAAGGGCGTGACTCTATTGCTGAATTGACATAGGATTTATCATTGATTGATTGGAATTTTGTACAAAAAAATATGTAAAGCAATATGTTGAAAAGGGCGCCACTGATTCTTTCACACAGTTATTGGACCTGGCAAAATCAGAAACCTATAATATGAGAGAGAGATTCAGTTAGAATAAGAAAACCTCATCAAATACATACACAATTTAATAATGCGAAAAATTATCATTTGTACAAAAAAATTACACAATTCACCACTCAATCTAACCCTAAGTATGATTTATTATCGCTGCTCGCTTCAAAAGAAAAATGCTGAAAAATATATTCATATATGTATAGTCATATAGTGAAACTTATTCCATGTACTTGTTTCCTTGCCAGGAGATTCATGAACCTTTACAGGGCGTTCAACGTAATATCGTTTTTTTTTTTTATCGCTTGGAGCGCACGAAAGGGAATCCCTATAATGTTCAAAGAACATCGTGCGTTCCTAGGGAGGATAGGGACAGGAGGTAGGTATTAGAATTTTTTTTGATCTTTTGGAGATTATATGTTGTTGGGAATACTTCCACAGGCAATGAATTCCAGAGCCTAGCCGTTCTATGGATGAAAGAGTCTTGATAAAGTGCTGTTCGACATCTTTCGAGGTTGACAACGAAAGGATGTGCTGACTGGGCTTGTCTAGTTCGTCTGATTGGTATTGCTAGTGAAGGGATGATAGCAGAGATTTCCGAAGAACATTTCCCGTGGAAGTATCGATAGAAAAGTGAAAGGTCGCCGACCTTTCTACGGTGTTCCAATGATGTCAAAGAGTGAGTGAGTGTGGCGTCACCCACCAGGCGAATGGCTCTTCTCTGGATGGAATCTAAGAGCATCAGTGTATGTTTTGGTGCTGAACCCCATATGTGGGAACAGTATTCTAGAACAGGCCGTATTTGCGCTTTGTAGATCATGAGAAGCTGTTGAGGTGTAAAGTAGCTTTTCGCACGGAACAAGAATCCGAGTTTTTGTGAAGCAGCTTTTGCGATGGATCTGACATGATTATCCCATGAAAGAGTGTTGCTGATGGAAATACCGAGCATAGATATGGTGGGCTTGGTGGGGATGGTGGAGCCAGACATTACAATATCGGGCATACTGAGTTCCGCCTTTCTAGAGAAAATGCAGGCTTGAGTTTTGGTGGCGTTGAATTCAACTAGGTTGTTTGTTCCCCAGGCTGTGGTTTCAGCAAGATCTTCATTGACAGCATTGACCTGCCTGCGCCGTGAGTTCTCAGTTTCCTGGGAAGGAATGGGAATTCTAGAAGAGAACGCAGTATGGAGGGTACTATCATCTGCAAAGCTGTGGATGGGGCAAGTTGTTACTCCCAACAGATCATTGATATGAAGCAGGAATAATGTTGGTGCCAAAATTGATCCTTGTGGAACGCCGGAATTGGTGCCAAAGGTATCAGACGATACACCGTCCACCACCACGTGAAGCGATCTGCCTGAAAGAAAACTCGATAAGAGATGGCATAGCTGAGGTGGTAAGCCGTATGATGGTAGTTTGTGGAGGAGTCCTTCGTGCCAAACACGGTCGAATGCTTTCGAAATGTCCAACGCGACAGCTAGAGATTCCCCGTGTTTTTCTATTGAAGATTGCCATAAATGGGTGACGTAGGCAAGTAGATCTCCAGTAGATCTTCGGTGGCGAAAGCCGTATTGTCTATCATTGATGATTCCTGAGCTCTCCAGATATTTGATAAGCTCAATATTGATGGCTTTCTCCATCACTTTGGAGATTACTGATAACAGGGCAATGGGCCTGTAGTTGTTGGGCAGGTTCTTGTTCCCTTTTTTGGGGATTGGTTGGACTCTAGCTGTCTTTCAGCATGATGGAAAAATACCCGACCTGTACGAGATGGTGAACAACTTGCAGAGAATCGGTGTTAATTCTGGTGCACATTTTTTGAGGATAATGGGTGGAATTCTATCAGGACCGTTAGCCTTATTCGTTTTGAGACCAAGCAAAATTCGTCTGATAGTGCGTTGACGGAAGACGATTTCGGGCATTCGACTCTCAACGGGTGGAATGTCTGGCGGCAGTTTTCCTTGGGAATCTAAAGTAGAGTTTGCTGCGAACATCTCTGCAAAAATATTTGCTTTCTCCTGCGATGTTGTTGCTAATGTGCCGTCGGATTTGGACAGTGGTGGAAATGAACTATCAGTGAAATTTCTTCCGACCGCTTTAGCAAGGGACCAAAACGAACGGGAGCCATTGGGGCAATCTATGAGTTTCGATCTTATCTTGGCATTGTATGTTTCTTTCGAAGCATCTATTGTTTGGCTGCAGTTATTCCTAGCATCAACGTATTCTGCTCTAGTCGCGAGGTTAGGGTTTTTGCGCCAGCGATGGTAGGCTGTTTGTTTCAAGGCAACAGTTCTAGAACAGTTTTTGTTGAACCAGGGTTTCGAAGGTGATGATCTTTTCGAAAAATGAGGTATGTATGTGTCCATTCCGAGCATGATGATCTCGGATATTTCCGCAGCACACTGTGAAGGGTCCTCAGAGTCAAAGCATACTCTATGCCAAGGAAACTCGGAGAAAAACATGCGGAGACCGTCCCAATCTCCTGAATTGTAATGCCATATAAGACGTGGGGGTGCCGGAGCAGTTGATGGAATGAAAAATGGGCAGGTTGTGGAGATGAGTGTGTGGTCAGAATTGCCAAGTGGAGCTCGTACATCTATGGTGTAGGGTGCTGAATTATTAGTGAGGAATAATTCAAGTATGTTAGCTGAATGGTTATTGACATCGGGAATTCGTGTGGGTTCTTTGATAAGCTGCTCTAAGCCGTGAGTGATGGCGAAAGCTTCGGCTTGTCGCCCAGCTTCATCCGTTCTGTTAGAGTGTACGAGCCAAGCAGTGTTGTGTACATTGAAATCGCCCATGATGATGATTTCTGCTGCTGGATGGTTCTGTTGGATTTGGTCAAGCTTCAGAGACAAGAATTCGAAGAGCTCTTCATAGGATGGATCATTTGGTGATAAGAAGAGACAACAAAGGTATTTGGTCTGTTTCTGGCTATCGAGTTTGAACCACATGACATCAAACTTGTTTGGTTCCAGAGTTTTTTCTCGTTGACATGAGAGATTCGTTTTAGAGTAGAGGCAGAGACTTCCCTCGAATCTAAAACGTGTGTGGAGTTCGTACCCAGGACAGACCTTTCAAAGTTGTGAATTGCGAAACGAGCTTCAATATTTCAGATATGAGTAGAAGGGTATGAAATATAAAACCTATATACTTAGGACAAAATCGTAAAACAAAAGAAATATGTTTGTTATATGAAAAAACCTGGTATTATGCAATGGTGACTGGTTTACTTGTAGAGCGTAGTCTGAGATGGACTTGAAGAATGTAGACTATGACGGACTTGAAGAATACATGGAAGCTTCAGGTGACTTCGGAGATGTGCAGAGGCACATTAACTATTGCTCCTTGGACATGGACCAAATGGAGCCATACATGGTGGAGAAAGGGGCAGCATCCGCAATAGTTGCAGTAGCAGCAATAACAGCTGCCAAACAGCAACCAGATGTCGGATCCATGCAAGACACTCTCGAAGAAATAGTTGTCAAAATCCGTAGCAGGACAAATTCTGAAATAGAGGCAAAATCAGTCGATAGAAAAACCCTAAAAAAGATTGATGGTTTCAATTACCATGCCTCTGGAATAAAAGCATGAAGATGTTTTAGGAAGTGACTCACCTCTGATCGTAAGAGGGTTTTCTGGTGGTATTCTTCGGCGTTGGTGACTCGTTCTCAAAATGATGACTCATGTGGACACCGCCTTCTTCGAAATAGGGCTTCCAACCACTAGACCTGTCCAATCGGGAATCCAAAAAGCGTGGTTTCGAACCAGCTAGGCATAATCGCCCTATCCTTCGATTTTCGTTCCAAAATCTACAGCCAAAACCTAACATGAGGAATTTTTTTTTTCAAAGATAAAAAAATCAGGTTCTCGAGAAGTCACCATGTTGCGACGAAACCAGAACGAAAATAAAAATGACGAAAGAAGAAAGTCAAAAAGTCAAAATGTCCCACTTTGTTCTCAACAATTTTATCAGCCTTGAAATCAAGATCCAGTTGATTCGATGTGCTATCTGGGATATCTCAATATATCGTGGTGATAGCCAGGATAGTGCACTGAGAAAAAAATCGAATAGCGGTTATTAAAAGTTGAATAACCTCCATAAAAAAATTGGATTAAATAGGGGACAGCCTAGCTGTCTTATGAAGGCTATTCAATTCATTTTGCTATGACGACCCATGAACAGTTACTAGATAATTTAATAAAGCATGACATGAAGGCCACACCGTAAACGAATTACGCTCATTCATCAATGTGTATCACTATAATTAAAGAGTATAGTCGCTGTTATTATCCGTAACCTATAACAGGCATTAAACCTCTGTATCGGAATAATTAATGACACTAGTTATTTCAAGTTGATGATTGAATATTTTTTCCCGAATAATTCTCCAGAATAGAAAAAAATCTTTTTAGCACTTTTCATTTTTGGAGCTCTGTCAGTGAGATCGAGTGAGGTTTCGAAGAACTGATGGTTAGAAGTGTGCAAAAACTGGGATTGACCGATATTTTGATTTGAAATGTTGGAGTTATTCAAATTTCAACCACTTATCTTAACGTAGGGCATATTTAATTTTTTTCGTTCATTATCAAACTTGTTTTTTCTGAAGTTCAATTTTCTCATTTCCTACCATCTACAGAGTTTAGTTCAGGGCAGATCTTCTCCAACTTCATGACAGCATTTATATTTTTGTTGCACCAATTTATCTCTGCCTATACGCTAGGTATAGGTGGGATCGATAATCAAATAATTCTTCATCAAATGATTACATGAAATAAATGGAAAAAAAGATCTTTTGGCATAAAACCTCATCTGTATTGGAATGATTAATCACTCTAGTTGATTCAAGTTGATAATCGAATATTTTTTCACCAAATCATTGTCCAGAATAAAAATAATCTATCTGGCACATTCAATTTCCGAAGCTTATATTCAGTGGAAAGTTCATCATGAGGAAAAAAATAATCGGAAATGAATATATTGAAAAAGTGAAATTTTTCAAACATTGATGTTTGAAAAATTTCTGCCCTGAACTAAACCCTGTAGATTGTAGGAAATGAAAAAATTGAACCTTAGAAAAAACAAGTTCAATAATGAACAAAAAAATTGAATATGCCTCGCGTTAAGAAAAGTGGTTGAAAAGTAAATAACTCCAACATTTCAAATCCGAATATAATTCCTGAATGTCTCGGTCAATCCCAGCTTTTGCACACTTCTAACCATCAATTTTCCGAAACCTCACTCGATCACAACTCAGAATCATAACTATCAACCGTATTTTACAAAGGAAATGCACGAAGCACGAGTTTACCGACCGACTAGGCCGACCTAAGTCTGATAACTGACGAGAGGGTGTGAATGTGTCACAAAAATTCTTGTTCGTATGTACTCGAGGACATTCGTCAACGATCGTCATTAAATTTTCCTATGATGGTAATCCCATACCTAATAAGTAATGGTAATATGATTAAAATTCACTCGTCTGCGTTAATAATCATAGGTATAGACATTAATAGTCATTACAAGAAGTCCAATGAAGTTAATTGAAGTACTCCCAATAAAACGTCTCTAGTCATGGTAATTAGTCCTTGGTGCTATTTTTATACGTAACATGAGTGAATATGATTAGGAATTGAGTGCTTTTTTCTCAGTGTGGTTGTTTTCAGTTTGATATTTCGAAATCATCAAACATTCGTGTTTCAACAACTTTTTTATGTTAGTATCTACATCATCACTCGGTCACAAAAGCACAGTTTCCTCACAGGTTCGTCACGAATCCAATCAAATTTTTAACTCTGCTTAAATGAAAAATTAATTTTGCTAGTATAGAGGGACTACCTCATAGAAAATCAGGATGCCTCTCAACGTAATTTCACAATCCATCATGGCCCTGCTTCAAAATGGCGCTGTCATTTAGGTGTGAATTGATACATATTTCAGCCTAAGTAACACTTCACGCCTCCTGCTTGCTTGCACTAACGATAATGTGAGACTTGCTAATTCCTCACTAAAAAACAGCATGAGAATGTATACATTAGGATTCGAGAAGTGGTGCCACTGAAATGATTCGTTCCTATCTTTTCACGTTCTGAAATTGTTTTGCTTCTTGGAAGATAGAGCTGATATGAGGGATTTTGAATTGAAATAGAAAGTGTTTTTCTTGAGAAATCTCGCAGATTCTTTGTATAAACATTATTGATCTTGCATTTTTCAATGTTCCACTAGAAACAGTAACTCTTCAACTCCACGAGAGCTTTTTTACGAAGTGAAATTGACATCAAAATGGGGATTTTCTTGAGTCAACAATGAGAGGCACAATTTTAAGGAGATATTCAGAAGAGAGTGGTATTTTGCTAGACTATTTCACGTTCACGGAGCATGAGAAGACTTTATTATTAATAGGTGATTCATTCTGACAACTACAGCTATAAAAATTTCATGCCAACTGATTGAATTTGCTTTGCCATTACATCTTTGGAAATACCAACGCTGATAAACAAATCAGAATTGATAGACAGCTAGATTGAAAATTATTGGAACATGAAAATTTCGGAAGGATGGATGTCAAAAATTTGCAAATGGGGTGTCGTTATTCTCACGATGTAATTCTCTATCGAGAGAAGTAAAACTATACCGGGTGTGCCATATATATATAAAATAAAAAAATAAGAGCCATTATTGGGCAAGCCGAAAGTGACAGGAAACAATTGAATGATGCATATTCATGAACTATACAAGTACAATGAAATTCATTTAATAATCTGTAGAAACAAAAAAATATAGGGGTGAGCATCTTTTGACAAACACCCGGTATAATGATATAGTATTTTGATTTGTTTTCATAATCTCATTCACTATGTTACCCTCTCATCAGGTCCACAATAAAGATCTTATCACCTACTCCAAAAAAGTCGGAATCAAACCATTATCGAAGCACCACCATTCGTTTAGGCGTGAAAATACAAGTTGTACCAGAAGAACCTACCACCTTCATACAAAAATGCGCCATTGAGTCGAGAAAAGGCGTTTTTGGAAAATGTTATTATCTCCAGATTTTCTTGAATATTAAAAAATCCTTTTTTTTTTTATCGCTTGGAGCGCACGAAAGGGAATCCCTATAATGTTCAAAGAACATCGTGCGTTCCTAGGGAGGATAGGGACAAGAGGTAGGTATTGGAATTTTTTTTGAACTTTTGAAGATTATATGTTGTTGGGAATACTTCCACAGGCAATGAATTCCACAGCCTAGCCGTTCTATGGATGATGGAGTCTTGATAAAGTGCTGTTCGACATCTTTCGAGGTTGACAACGAAAGGATGTGCTGACTGGGCTTGTCTTGTTCGTCTGATTGGTATTGCTAGTGGAGGGATGATAGCACAGATTTCCGAAGAACATTTCCCGTGGAAGTATCGATAGAAAAGTGAAAGGTCGCCGACCTTTCTACGGTGTTCCATTGATGTCAAAGTGTTAGTGAGTATGGCATCACCCACCAGGCGATTATGTCTCTTCTCTGGATTGTTTTCAAGAGCATCAGAGTATGTTTGGTTGCTGAACCACATATGTGCGAGAACAGTATTCTGCTTTCATGAGGAGCTGTTGAAGTGTAAAGTAGCTTTTCGCACGAAATAAAAATTTCCCCTCAGAGAATTGTGGAGTTTCCATTTGGCGACAAAGTATTAAGGGCGCATTTTTTCGCTCTCTCTAAATTCCCAGCTCCGATATGTTTGGAAGTTTCGTAATAGCACCTCAGCTGCTACGTTATAAATAATATATTGACACTCAACATTGTACCAATAAAATTCTGAAAGCATTCGGTGTGTGAAATGTGAGGAGATCAAAGAATACAGACAAAAAACAGTATGTGCGGTAAGAGTCGCGACATATAAAATTTTGAAGTGTATTGGATAATATCGAGGTATATGCGATATCCATATACAGCAAGGTGGCCATCATCTGAAAACGAAACAGAGGCTCTGTAAGTCGCTTTTTCGAAGGACACTATTTTCAGCGTTGCGTTGCGGCGATTCTGCTTCTATCGAACTGTAACAAAACCTTTGTTGTTTCGAATGGAATAACCTGTGTATTCTACTGCTCTTCCAGATTCTTCTTGAAGAGTTGATTCCATCGATATATCATACTTGTAGTCCAAGAGCCGGCTGCAAGATTTCGACCATCAGCTGATGATGAAATGATGTACGAGGTATGTCACGACGAGCTCACTCTATCTCCACAGAATACTCATCTCTGGTCGGCGCCTTTGATATTTCAGGATCTGTTTTCTGGGATCCGCTATGTTCTTGGGTTAGCAAGCAGGGCCGTTCTAAGGGAAATGCCGGAATTGAACTAACTGAATTTATTAATTTTGTGTCTCATTTATCGATTCCACTACAATGTATTCATTTTTTTTTGTTATTTATGATGAATTGATATTCATCATACAGGACGTGGAAAGTAATTCTGAGTTGAGGAAACCTAATCACGAATATGCGATGGAAGGTCTATAAAAATAACAAGTTTCCATCGTTCAAGTTTGAACCCCTTGGGTGAAAGTATTGAGAAGAAATATAATTTTTTCGATTTGGGAGATAATGTCATTTCTCAATTTCAGAATATTTCCATTTTTCATGTTCTCTCCTTGGATAGATATAATTCAATGTTCGACATTGCGAATAGCCAGAAAATAATTGTTTTCTGTTGAATATTGAGAATGATATTATGTGCATATCTTGATATGAAGGAGAATGCAAATTCTCTACTTCAGAAAATTTTGTTTTCAAATTCTTATCGTGTGTGTTCAATAGATATAATGCAATGTTCATCGTGGCATCTAGCCAGAAAAGTAATTATTCCCTGTTGAATAAACCGATAAAGAATTGATATTTTCATCACATGGAGAATGCGAATCCTCAATGTATTTCTTTATATATATATATATATATATATATATATATATATGCATCTCACTATCATTTCTGCGTCTTTACATCACTCATACTTTCAGCGTCCATGTCAAAATATTGAATTGTCTATCGATCAACAGGTAGCGGTGGCCTCATGGTACAGAACACTATAGAGTATATCTAACTAGTATTACGCGTTCTCTTTCTATTCGAGTTTATACATCTCGCCGCCTTTTTGCGTCCTTCCATGTTACTATCATTTCAACGCCTCCTATATATTTTGCATTATACAATCATTCCTGCGTCCGAATGTATATTTCTTGTACCAAGAGCAAACATTTCTGCATCTTGCAGTGTTGCCAAATCAGACTCATAGCTATTGTATGAGTTCATATAATAATATATGGTGTGTTTTTCGATAACATGCTGAAATCGACTAAACAGGTCTTTCTTGGGTTCATTTCAAGAAAGAAAAATTTCATATGAACATATGTCCTAGAGGTCTCAACTTATGAACTACATAGTGCTGAAATTCTGATAAAAACTCTCGAATTCAATAGCACCTGTAATATTAATTCTCTCGTTTGAATTATTGTATAAAGTTACACAAATTGTTTTTGCCGCCTACCTCTATCCAAAGTATACAGTTCTTGGCCTCATTGTAGGGAGCAAAGTCATACTTTTTCTCCCTTCCTGACTTTTCCTTCCTAAAGAGGAGAATAACTCATACGTCATTGACGACCAAAACTATTTTCTATTAAACAGGGTTATTCACGTTGTTCGAGACGCAGCGTTTCGTTCTTTTGACAGATTTTTCCCTTGGATGAATAGGGAATTCTTCCTAAAGAGCTGATTCAATCAATTCATCACACTTGGGGTCTAGCGGAAATGATTACAGAGATATAGGGTGTTCACAATCAAGATTTCACAAAATCATGATTTTCTTGTGGCAAAAATTATTTATTATTGGAAACAAGGATGTAGACGCTTAGTTCAGAATATATGGATGCTCAAAGGAAGTGGACGAAAAAACATGTAATCCCAGAATATATCAATATTTCAGCGTCCAAATATGGACGCTTGAAGGATGTGGAAGCTGATATATATATATAGGGTGTTTAAAATTTAAATGAACATATGATACCTGATGTAGATAGAGGATACTTTGATGATTCCAAATGACCCCCTATTGATGTGTCTACCGTCCATTATAATCGATACAGGACGTCGTCATAAATATTGAACCATTTTGTATAATCTTTCCATATTTGGTATAAATATCCCACTTATATTACCAATTGAAATCGAATATGGGGATCAGAATCCAGGTCCGTCTTGAGAAAAAACAGAAAACTTCTTCAATTTCAAAAACAATACTCTGAGCGGGAAAGAATGAATAGAGTGACCCACTTTACACGGATGCGCATCTGATCTAACAGATATTTTATTGTTACTTTTTGGAATACTGAGCTTCATTTTGATGCATTTTTATTGAAATCTCAATTCAAAATCATTTTTTGTTACATAAAAATGACAGTCTTCAAAGTTCAACATCATGAGAGTCAAAGTAGGATTTGATCGTTTGGCAGAATATAACTTTTGAGGGCTCATTTTAGTATTTACTATTAATCCATGAGCTGCGGTGATATTTACTTACATATATAATATCACACTAGTGATTATAAACTGTCAGATTTTGAAATTATTTTGCACAGCCTACTTCACCGCAGATTATGAAAGAATTGTGATGAATGAAATGAGTCCTCGAAAATTTTTGAAATCATTGACAATTCATTTTGTTTTATTTTTCATATCGATGGTTCACCTAATTCGACTCTTATGATGTTGAACTTTGCAAACCTGTTATTTTTTTTTTCTTAAAATCAGATTTTGAATTACGAATTCCATGAAAATGCCTCGAAATGAAGCAGAATACCCATTTCAAAACATACAGAGTGTTGTTTTTGCAATAAAAAAAGTTTTCTGTTTTTCCTTGAGACAGACCTGGAATCTCATCTCGATTTTCATTTTGTTCTGATGTGTTATATAAGTAGAATATTTTCACCAAGTATGAACAGATTATACAAAGTGATCTAAAAATCATTTCGAGATGAAGATTTTGCCAAAATCAAGATTACGTCCTGTATCTCAGTTACAAAATGCGGCAGACTCATCAATGGGGGGTGATTCGAAACAATCAAACTGTCCTCTATATGCAAGTATCGTATGTACATTCAAATGTAAAACACGCCGTTTACATATAATTTCCGAATATATTATGGATGCTCAAAGGAAGTGAAAGTAATAAGAAAACTCATGAATAGACGAGTGAATAGATAACTGTAATTCTAATTCAATATCGTGGAAAATACAGGATACAAGTTATTTCCTTTCTGAAAAATTCTCCTCAATATATGTAGATTATTGAAGAAAAATGAAAACAATTTTTGAAATACATGCTCTTCGACTCCGAGAATATACAGATTTTGAATAGAATAAGACCATGAATTCCTCTGCCATCTTGTAGCCCCAAAACCTACACCTACAAATTTTGAATATGATCTGAACATAACCACGAAACCCTTTGATGTCATCATCTTGAATTTCCGAACTTTGATGAAAGAATCCTAATCTCCGACCCCGAAAACCCCTAGATACCTACCAATTTTGAATAGAATCGGACCATAATCGAAAAACAAAACTCATCCGCCATATTGGAGCCGCCATATTGGAGCCGCCATCTTGAACTTTCCAATTTTCTCAAAACAATCGTTTTCTATGACACTGAAAACCCCAGATACCAATTCTGAATCGAATTATCATTACATTAAACTCTTTCGCTTGTAGAGACCGCCATTTCTTTTTTTTTTTGTTTAACAAAAATGTCATAATGCGCTGTCACCAATATTATGTGCACCTGTTCTAATGCCAAGTTAATTGGAGGACTAGAATTGTATCAATTGCAAGACTCCACCTGTACAGATAAATGAATGAATTAATAGTTAAAAGAGACAAAACAAGTTAAATAAAAGCTTGTAAGAAAATTTCACTTGTACTGGAAATCTAAACCGTTTAGGCTGATGTTCTCTCTGATTGTTTGTGACGCTCACACTCTTCAATCCAACACATGCACTAACGGGAGATTTTGGGGAATCACTTGAATTGGTGAAATATCGTTTGTTAAAACCAAATACTTATGGTGCGATGATAACAAAAGAGATTTGAATGGATACATACTTTGCTCAACTCTATAGCAACACTTGATACTTTAGTTTGCACCTACCAAATAGGTTGGGTATCGTTATTAAAAAAAGCTTGTAATGAGCTAGTTTTCAATTGACTTTAATGGTTATATTGCTACCAAACAATATTATTTGTTACATTTCTTTATATTCTATATATTCCGATGATTTTTTCTCCTCACGTTTTCATGGTGGTGCTTATGACCACGATACACACGGTGGATATTATATGGCAGTGTTGCCAAGATGTTGGACGCTCAAATATCTGAGATTGGATCCTGCAATTGATATACTGTATACGTTCGAAGCGCTGTTGAGCGGAGATTACTTGAACTAAACGTGTATACTTCCTGTCAAACATGAGATAATCCAGCGTCCAGTCGCATTCAATATCTCTCAAAGTACTAGGAATTTGAAGTTTCAGATCTTTGCTATGATTTCGTATGTGTATAGTGGATCGACAAATCGTTCATGAGTGCCACTAGTAGTACTCTGTCACAAAATAACATGGAATTACATTTCAGCGTCCATATATGGACGCTGAAAAGAGGAGGACGCTCAAATATATCTAATTTCGAAATGTACGGACGCAGGAAGGATAGAAAGATATATATATATATATATATATATATATATATATATATATATATATATATATATATATATATAGGTACTAATATAACTCTGTGACTTCCATTGCATTGAACAGGCGGACCGACCTCCACTATTTCTGATCCTATATATGACAACATATTTGCATATTCATCAATAGGGGAATATATATTATCAGGTTTTCTAGAGAGGGGTAAGCATTTCCTATCTTTTATTTATTTATATATAGCGTACGAAGTGACTTCCAATTCATATATTCAAATTAATCATGGCTAGGCCGTTATAGACTCCGACCTCTAAGCCAGATATTTGGTGGTCACATCGATGATTGAAAGGAATATAATAGTATGAATTATCAAGACAATTGTGTTGATGAACTTTCTGAGAACTCCGCAAATGTATTCATTTCTAGTTCCGTACTTCATTAAGTTCGAATACTGAATAAATTAGAACTCATAAATAATATGTTTATTTCTGAGTAAGTACAAACATTACAAAGAATTCATTTATGGCTTCGCATCAAATGCTGCTCGCATTGATTTCACAACTGTAGGATCTCTAGAAATTCCATTATCTGATCGTTCTCCTCTTCATGAATGATCCGAATTTACTTTTGAGTAAACTAATTTCCTTCGCAGTCCATCCTGAAATGCAACAAGATGATTTCGATAAATTATTCAGAAATTATTGATGTATTTTCTGAATCTTGAAAGAATCAGCATACTGAATGAAGGATAATATACAGAAGAAGACAGAATCATTTGCTGGTTTATGGGTTGTTTCACTTTCAATCTGCCAAACTTCAAGAGGTCCGAAATCGCTTCGTTTTCGTTTTACAGGGTGTTGATATTAAAAAAATTTATCTTCTTCTCATTATTCGAAATTTATTTGGGTTTTCCCTCCTCGTTTCTATAAAATGAAAATATGAATATTATTTCAATATACGTGTAGTAAGGACAAATCAGATGATTAGCCCCAAATTGTCACTGCGTTTAAAAAAATTTTTTATCAGAGAGCCTAAAAGAAAAATTCACTTGCTTGTCAGTGACAATTTGTATTAAAAAAAGTTTGAAGAAGAGAAATAAAATTTTCGTGTGACAATTGGTGACGTTGGCAATGAAATGAGTTACAGGATGTTTTCATTTATTAATCTTGAATTAACCATTTTCATGTTTAGATTTCAGTAGTGAATACCATGTTCTGTCTATATCAACTGAACAAGAAGCAATGCTATTGCCTTCGTTCAGAAGAATGCAAGCAGATTCCTTGATTTTTCTCTTCTGGTTGTTATCTTCTTTTCTAATGATTTCCATATTATCAAGATGGACAATATATGGCAGAGTGGAATAATATTGAAATCATTGGAAAACAAGATGAAAATCAGAAGAGGAGAATCAAAGAATCTGCTTTCATCCTTCTGAACGGAGACAATAGCATTGCTTTTTGTTCAGTTGATATATAGACAGAACATGGTATTCACTACTGAAATCTAAACATGAAAATGGTTAATTCAAGATTAATAAATGAAAACATCCTGTAACTTATTTCATTGCCAACGTCACCAATTGTCACTGAGAACTGAGAAGTTTCAAGACAGATACGACGTTGCTATCAAAATGACCATTTTTTATGTTGAAAACGGAAGCAGATTTGGTCCCGAAACGTACAAAGATAAGTGAAAATTCGATATTTTTTTCTATAAAACTTTATTTCTCTTCTCCAAACTTTTTTCAATACGAATTGTCACTGACAAGCTAGTGAATTTTTCTTTAAGGCTCTCTGATAGCAGGGCCGATCCTAGCGGGTGTGCAGCGCGTGCCCCGCACGCGGGCGGCCAAAACAAGGGGCGGCCGCAGGCCGCATATTGTCCTATCAAACAAAATTATTTGAAACTCATAAGTCGAATGAATATGCTGCATTTTGAATAAATAAAATGATAGTAAATAGTGTGTTGGTCCATTGTCGATTAATGTCTACTTTTTATACACATTCTTATCTTCCCAAATTTTAAATTTCTATTTGAAACAATAACCAAGGGGCATATTTTTCAGACGCCGAAGGATGTTTTGTTCCATCACTGTGCGGTAGCTTATTTATGCATTTCTACTACTTACTAAGAGACTATGAGAGAAAATCCCAAAAAATCTGGAGAACATCCACTTGGTTAAACTACAGACACCATTTAAAATACTTTTCACTTGCTCTTCTTATTGTTCTTATTTTCAGATTCCAGATCATTTCATATCAATTACAATAAACTGTAATATACTGATGTGATGAATTTGAATCCCAACAAAAATTTCGCCTGCGGCGCATTTTTTGCCATAAGAAAATTTTGTCTGAGTTTCTTGGCCGCTCCCGGTATGCACTGAAATGGAGTTATTACCTGAAAGCATTTGACCTTAAACTCAGAAAAAATTCGCCTGCGGTGCATGAAGATTTTGTCTACATTTTTTTTCTGTGTTTTACTTCTTATCCTTGTACAAGTAGTTGGAGTTATGGAATCATCAGGTATTATAGTTAAAAAATATGAAAAATTCTCTAGAGGGGCGGCACATTAGGTTTATGCACGCGGGCGGCCGACACCCTAGGATCGGCCCTGTCTGATAGGAAAATTCTTTAAACTCAGTGACATTTTGGGGCAAATCATCTGATTTGTCCTTACTACACGTATATTGAAATAATATTCATATTTTTATTTCATAGAAACGAAAAGAGAAAATCCCAAGAAAATTTGGAATAATGAATGTACCACCTCCTCGATTAACCTACAGACAGTATCCAATCTTTTTTTCATGAATATTCCGAAAACCCTCATCCCGATTACCTTGAAACTTGGTTGGAAATCTTTTGAAGTAATTCAATCCGCCTCTCAATCCAGTGGTTTACATATTTGTAATCCATTTTAATACACTATCATTGCAGAATTGAACTGAAACTGTTATCAATCAAGAACTTCTGGATAATACATATCAAGGTTGAACGAAAAATGGATTGTTCGAATAGCAGATTGATGATGAACATAATAAAATTAAGAAAATGCATCTAGTGTGTTTTTCATCAACGATAGAATATTCGAAACGTTTACCCACCTTGTATAATGATTCTCGAGAGTAATTTAATAGTTTCATGAATGATGGTCAAACATATAAACCCCTGGTATAGCGAAATCAAGAAGTTGAAACATTTTCTAAAAAAGAAGCTCCCATTCCAATGTGCTAGAAAGTATATAATAATGTATTTGGATGTTTGACGAAGGTTATTCTGTAAGTTACTAATTCGAAAGCTTGCCGCGCCAAGTTATGTGTTGAATAGGTACAGGAGCGGCAAGCTTTTGAATTTATGTTACTCACAGAATAAGCTACGTCACACATCCAAAGAAATTATTTTTCACTTCTTGGCGCATTTCAATAAAAGCTTGTATGTGAGAAGTATTTTTCTCCGACCCCAAAAACTTTCACATACCAATATTGAATCGAATTGGATCATGATCAGGAATCTCCTCTGCCATCTTGGAGCCGCCATTTTGAATATATGAACTTCGACAACAAATTTATAATTTCCGACCCCGAAAACCCCGACATACTAATTTTGAATTGAATCGGACAATAACCACATATCTCGTCGCCATTTTGAATTCATAAATATTTCATTATATTCGAACTTTCGAGACCCTTACATACCCAGCAAACATTTTGATATGGGGCATCAATGGCCTGATATATTTCTCCCATACCTGACATCAGCGGCCCAGTAAATGGTCCCATATGCGGGACTCTATATATCAGTACACTGCGGCCGGCAGCTGGTCCCAGTGCTGGGTACCCAGCAATCATATTCAGTTCCCCGGCAAATGGCCTGTACAACATAATCGAAACATTGCGTTTCCCATTGCAAGCCCAGCATATACATGAATGATGGGACATTAAGGGCCAATTAACGACATTGGTTTCATACTATCGAGGTAGGGGAGGGGTAGGGGTTTTAGGATCTGAAAGTTCTAGAACCACTTTATTTCACAATATAACCCTCTCATCATGAATCAGACACATACCAGATTTCAATAAAATAATTTTATGAATGAAACAATGACATCTTCTTAACCTTTCTGTTCTTCAACGATGAAACTTCTCGGAGTGACTGCTTATATTACTGGTTGATATGGTGGTACCTATCTACATCTTATTGGGTAGCATTACTTCAAAGTTGATTCTTCATTGTGAGGTACTTCTGGAATATAAAATGCATCATTTGTTATATATTAATGACCTATATGTTGCATGAGTTAATACCTTGATAATACATTCTGATGATGTGATAACATATGGAGCTTTTCAATTCTCATTATTTTCTTGGTACAGGTATTTCTGTAGCTAAAACCTTATTGTTATTCAGTTCTTCAATATACAGACAGGTTCACATAACCTAAGATTGCTTTCGATAGCAACGAACGAGTTAAAAATGATGGTTGCTTTTGGAGAAGTATATGGCCAACTCCGAAAAACTATGATCATTGGGTATATATGAGGTTACGAGATAGCAAAGACATGCATTTAATAATGAAATTTGAAACACTATGTAGGGAGATTGATACTCACTCAATATTATCATAAATGAAGAATCCGTCGTCTATTATCATCAATTGAGAATACTCCTGCCATCATAAATAACCACCAGGGAAAGAAAGGACCACTTTAAATCGACATGAACAAATTAGTACGCGATCACCACTCACGAGAGTCAGTCATCACATATAATATTGATCAGCTGATTGTTGATGTCTACGTTCCCAGAACATCCACCAGGGGGACGAGTAGCGATCACCATATTGGCCAGCAAAGGGCCAGATCTCGTCAGTATTCAATTATTTCCAGACATCTCACCATCACAAGGCCATCATCGTATTTTTATTTGATGGTTACTTGGCATAGGAAAATCATCGGCCCATTACCAATACCCCGGCATCGTCACTTTCCCAGACTAGCCTGCACTAGGCCGGACTTCTCCCGCTAGTTCAATGTTTGCTGGGTACTGATTTAAGATCAAATCGGAATATAATCACAAACCACGTCCACCATCTTGGAGCGGCAATCTTGGATTTATGAATTCTGACAACAAATTCATAATTAACGACCCCAAATACCCCTACATACTGATTTTTAATCGAATCGGATCATAATCTCAAATCACGTTCGCCATCTTAGAGACGCCATTTTGAATTCATACATTTTGACAACAAATTCATAATCTTCGACCTCGTGAATCCCACACACTAATTTCGAATCTAATTGAACAATAATTACAAATCTCGTCGCCATATTGGAGCTGCCATTTTGAATTCATGAATATTGGCAATAAATTCATATTTTCGACACCGTAAATCCCCAAATCAATTTTGAATCGAATTGATTTATAATAACAAATCTCTCTGCCACAAATATTATGACCGAATTATTTTCATTACTGTTCATTCCACTACGAATCCAGAAAAAGCAGCAACATGCCAGCAGGCAAATTTTCACATAATACTTGATAAGCAATCTCTCAGTTTATATGGAGAATTTTCCATTAACGATACAATATTCGAAAAATCGAAATCATTATTCTAAACAGAATTCGAATATCCAGGCATGGTGATTAGGATTTGATCATATTGATTGTTGAACGTTCACGAGAAATAATTTGATAAAAGGGAGAATCAAAAATCAATTCAGGGATTTACAGCCTCACTTGTGGGTCGTACCTATGCATCATTTTTCTATGAATGCAAACATTTTCAAAAATCTCTGAATACATCGTTATGAACAATATAACCATGTTCCTAGCCACTGAGTGCCAAAAAAAAAATCCATAATAAGCCAGGCAAAAAACCAGGAGATATTAGGTACTCACCTGTTCATGAAGAACCTGTAATTCCAATATCAATGAATTGATTTCAACTTACCTCCTTTCGCATCATATAACGCCTTTGCCATATCTACGATTTTCCTACTCTTCTCCATTTTCCGAAACACTCAAAACTGAACAAGTCAACAAATTGAACAGATCAGATCGTCAGCGGAGGTCATAAAGTACTGAGACTGAGAGTTTCACCAGAAGCGAAGTCAGCGCCCGCGGGAGATATCGAAACTAAAACCATATATTTGGTGATATTCGTAGGTCGGAGTGACCTCCACCGTTAAATTTGAAGATAGACTGGGACAACCATTCTAATTGCTTCTGCTAAAGAAACTACACGATACGTTGTGACCTCCGCTTTCGGAGGTGATCACGTCATATATGAGGTCTTAACGTACACCCAACATACATTTCAGGAGGTCACTTCGTATAGGATATAGGTATATATATATATATATATATATATATATATATCCATTTTCATATGTTCATGATTATATCTGAGGATATTCTTTTTCAATGAAATGTATTCAATTCTTACAAAACTACACTCACTCTCAATTCGATGAAGAGTAGTTTACAGAAGCTAACTTTCATTTTCAGTAGGACAGGTTTGAACACAAACATTGCTGTAAATTGGAATTGATAGATTTGACCAGGTTTCCATTAGATTATTTTTTCAAGTTGTTTTTTGGAAAAAATATTTTTTTTCTTTCTCGATTGCTTGGTCGATAGGTTCACAAGGTATATTCATTCAACTGACTTTGATCAGATGAGGAATTAAACCAAGTCATATATAAAATTGTTTTAGCAACCTGTAGCATCGCACACATGATCACCTCTGAGTTTTTTTTTGGTTTGAGCACTCATGTCTTCAATTACATATGCAGCAGAAAAAGAAACTATGATTGGCTTCTCATTCACAACCAAATTAGGTAGGCATCAAATCTTATTCGAACAGTACAACCCAAACAACAACGCAACACAGCAAAAATAGAATATGTACTTATAAATATCTGAATATTTCACTCGATTATTCTACAGCTGAGAATTCGATAAATATGTAAACAAGTAACCCAGGAAGATGGCCGACAACCTGCGCCGTTCAAATGCGCGAACCCGCTTCCGCGCGAGAAATACTATTCTGATTGTTGAGAATTCTGTGATATCTCCATATTCACAATGAAACATGAGAAATCATGAAAATATGCATGATATGGACGTATGAAACAGCAACGCTTTAGTTGAGTATTCTGTGACTATAGTTTCAGCGTATAATGTTTTGAAGTCTTAGAGATGTAGGCAAGCATGATGAGGGGAAGGGAAACGGTAACGATAGACTGTGCTATTTCCTCAAACGACAACAGCGTGCGAAAATGAATTATCGCGATAGTAAATTTCGGAATCTGGAATGCAAAGATCGACTAAAAACTGAATACCAATCACTATATGACCGTCAATCAATCCGGGTCGCTATGGGTTATATCAAGTGAACATCACAAATACAGTTTTGTGTTCTCACGAAACCTTTCATCTATTGGAGATTTGAAAATTAAGTTGGCGACAATACTCTATCTGATGCCTACCTACTTATAGAAACGTTTTTTCTGATTTCAGGTTTTCACATATTGAATAATGAATTTTACATAACTTCGATGTGGTGAACTGGTACGCAAAATAGATTATTGAAATGATGGAATTTCGTTTCTATCTGAGGAATCGTTGAAAGTTCTTTATCTCTTTCCATATGGTACACCAACAAACCAACTATGGAGGGGGCCTTAAAACTGCTGGGACACAGAACTACCACGTGTAATGATGTCAAAATGAATTTATATACACTATGTTATCAATTATTTTCACTTCTTCATCGACCACTTTCTTGACCCCCCGATGAACAAATTCTTTTCTAATTAATTGGGTGATCACTTAATCCGATCAGTTTGGGAATCTATCTGATAATAATGCAGATGCACTGTCAACTATATCCTTATTCATGGCTTACAGTTTATATTAATAAGGATAAGGATAATCACCAGACAATATGACTGATTATCATTCCATTTTTATTTTTGAAACTATAATACATTATATACTTGCTTTTATATGACATGTAATGCAAATATCACAGAATTGAATAAGTAATAAACAATATAGAATTATAGGAGTTAGGTATCTACAATTTCTATCACATCACGAATGTAAAAAAATAATGACAGATTGATCTGATTGATTGATTTCATGTGAATACTTATTGAATAATATGCAATACCTTGAGTGCCCAAATAATTTTTCATCACCATCACCAAAAGATAGTGAAAGAGCATCATGTTCTAAATATGGTTTGCCACTTGCATTGTTCAAAAAATCTCCAATCCTGGAATGAAATGAACAAATTGTGGCATTCTTGGAAATGGGTTCCTTATGATCTTGATAACAAGATATCTCTATCAAGGCTATCTGCTGAAAACCTATATGAAAAATCAAAAATCTATTTTATTATTTCTTTTCACACATAGGAACTAATATTTACACTTTTCACACATACTTTCAGGTAGAAGTACAATCTTGTTTCAATATATTCCTCTGGAAATAACCATAATAATATACATGATGATTGGTCCAATAAATGCCTGATGATTGAATGAATGAACCATCGAAATAGAAATTGGAAACTGAACATTTTCGGACCCATTTTCATGTGAGTTTTTTGTTCATATTTTGTTGAGTGAAATCTGCCCAAGGCTTTTGTCACCTCAACTCTGGAACACCCAGTATATATGAAAGTGAGATCCGATCAAACGCATATGGTGTTAGATAGAATATAGAAAATCTTATAATGGTCGAAGAACATCGTGCGTACCTAAGGAGGATACGAAGATGAGGTAGGTGTTGTAATTTGTTTGAACTTCTGAAGTTCATATAGTAATAATAGTCCAAGTCATCTCCACAACGTTGAAAATTATCAAATCATTGATGAAAAAGAGACATGTTTCAGATCTATAGAGAACAAAGAAACAGTAATGGGTTATCAATGGAAAAACATGGTAGTCCTCACGTGGAAAAGGTAAAATCAATTGGGATCACATGAAGTTACAGAATCATTTCATGATTCATTCAACAGAGAATACATTTGTCTCAACGGGTTCTCTGAGCAGGGGCCCTGTGCCCCAATAAGCAAGTAGTAGAATACCCACATCAGGATACATCCGAGAATGAATAAACGTTTTCATCTTGATATCGCTGAATTGACCTGATAATATGTGATCAATTGTCAATGTCAAATCCATCTCTGACAAACAACTCTGTAACTTTAGCTGTCAACGGTGATGCAAGAGGAGAGACAATTGGTCCCATGATAATCATGACCAACTTGTGGATGAGCGACATTAAAATATGAAGATAGTAGGAGGACAACCTGAGGAAAACAATGCTATGAGAATTTTGAAAAAGAAATCTCACGCTGGAGACCAAAGCGAAAAGAAACAATAACACAAACATTAGAAACTCAAGGCATTGAAGAGTTTTTGGCAATCAGAATGGATTTGTTCATTGAGAGGAATATTTTTTTTTCCTTTTTTTTTGATGGATGATAAATTGACATTCTTTATACAGGTCGTGGAAATGAGGAATTCTTTAGTGAAAAAAACCTAACCCAAGAATATTTTCGCTCTCCGAAGATGACTTGATTTCAAAAATTCACAACAGATTCAGCAAACTACCCTTTCGGCAGATGTGTTAAATTTCTGAGTTAGTATTAATGTTAGATGAACGTTTAGAGTTGAGGATTTAGATAGCAAATGGACTTCAGGTATTGAAATCTTCGTCAATAAAAGTATTTCTGAATTTCTCTATGGATTCCATGACTTCTTCCACCAGTCTGACCAATATAATCTGAAGTATGGAAGGAAATGAAGATATCTTTATACTTGGATATATACCCTAATAGCACACAACGTCGTAGCGACGTCTCTATTTGGAACAATTCACGTCCGAATGTCCCGAACCATGAATAAGTGTCCTTGGGACGTCCCATCCCGTACATCTCATGCAATGTCCGAGCAAGGACGTCCACGGAATGTCCCAGCTGGTACATCATTTCAAATGTCCAAAAAATAGCATTCCACAGACGTTCCACGTGGTACATATTGTAGAATGTCCATGCAAGGACGTCCTTGGCATGTCCCTGATGAGATATGATTTTGAACGTTCGTTTAGGGACATCCATCGGATGTCCCGAGTAGTACACATTCTGAAATGTTTCCAGATCTTATATAATGTCCCTTCTAGACAACTATGAGATGTCCCTGATGGTACATTCCTTCAAATACCTCTGCACAGACGCCCTTGATATTTCCAGGATCGTATAACAATCAAAATGTCCCTAAGGGACATCCTTCGAATGCCCCTTAGGGATATCCGTCGGATGTCCCTAAATGGAACATAAACTGTACTCTTCCAATGTCCTAGAAATGACGTCCTATGGACGTCCCAGTTGGTACTTTCAATATGTTGTCCTTGCGAGGACGTTAACTTACACCTCGCCGACGAATGATTGCTCGTAGGCTATAAGTATTCCTCGTCAATGTCCTTCACGTAAGTCCATTGAACATTCTTGGGAAACTTTTTGGGGACCTTCTACGGACCATCAACTCAACTGGATGTCCTAATCAGTTATGCAAGATCTGGTCCTAGATCGGATGATAACAAAGAAATGGGATTACTGGGTCAGTGTGAGTCATGTTTCGATAGATGGAGAAGGTGAATTCATCATCATTCCCAGATAGCACACACTCGCCTAAGGTCATCCTCAATGTGTCGCCAAACGCCTGGAGAGGACGTTCTATTTTCTACAACCTAAGAACATCATCAGGCGTGAATTTAGCGCCGTAATTGTCCTAAATGAGTTCTTTCAGTGACAGCCTGAGGATGTAAAGAATTTCATGCCTACGGACGTCTTCAGATGACATTCCATGAAATAACGTGTCATCGAAGACAAAAGGAAGAAAAAGAAGAACTAGAATTGAGGTTATGTCTCATGATAGTCATGATTTGTTCAAGATACATCATAATATATTAATGATTATATCAAAATAATTAGAGTATTCATTGAATACCTTCATCAAATTTCTATTTCACAAAATGATTGCGAGAAGAACTTATTGCACAGAATTAAAAGATAACAATAACAAAAGGATGATAATCTCTGTTGATGACATTTCTCTCAGGTAGCAAGAAACAATGGTGACTTGGTGAGTAAATACTAAATAGAATCATTGATAGTACCGTACATGAAATATTGATACATTCATATACATTATTTATTGTTTCAGGAGGTTATTGAGAACACAAACTTGATGATACCATCATAGCAAACATGTTTTATTCCAAGATAGCTTTGCTTCTTCGGAATCTATAAAATATTGTATGGAAGCTTGAACTTTCAGTATGAATTCAATAAAGGTAGGTACCTGAATCAAATCATTGATATAGTATAGGTACTGGACATGAAATGTTAATAGGTTAATTATTTGTTTCAGATGAAGTTATTGAGAACACAAGATTGATGATGTCATCAGAGCAGAGATGTTTCATTCCAAGATATTTTGGCTTCTTCGAAATCTATGTGAGATTGCATATGCATGTTTGCACTTTCAGTATATTCAATAAAGGTAGGTACCTAAATCAAATCATTGATATAGTAGGGACTGGAACATGAAATATTAATAGGTACATTATTTTTGTTTCAGGAGGTTATTGATAACACAAAATGATGATATCTTCAGAGCAGAGATATTTTATTCCAAGATATTTTGGCTCCTTTGGAAATGATTGTACATATGCAGACTTGAACTTTCAGTGGATTCAATAATGGTTGGTACCTATAACTACATAAATCATATCATTGATAGTAAGTACTGGACATGAAATATTAATACATTGTTTGTTTCAGAAGGTTATGCAAAACACAAACCTGATGATATTTTCATGCCAAGATAGTTTTGCTTCTTCAGAATCTATGAATTATTGCATGAAGGCTTCAACTTCCAGTTGATCATTCTGCATCAGGAATGTCCAGAGTTCAGAAATCAAAAATATTATGGAGAAATATAACTATCAATAGGCAATAACTTCTAGTAGTGCTCAACAAGAAGCTGAAATACACTTCTTTGGAAAGGAAATTGAAATTTTTCAGAATAAGTTATAAATAATAGAATGTAAGTTTCTCATTTGGTTTTTCATTTGAACCTATTATAAATAGAGAGAGATTTTGCAAATATCATGAGATCCATATTATTTTGAAGAAATTATCATTTGCATAATACAAGGTGAGTCAATAGTGTGTTATCTTTGTATATTAGCCAAACCATCAGATAAATAGAGAAAATTCAAGTACAACAGTAATAGGGTTTCATGAGAACTTTCACATTAAATTGTTTTCATATATATCTGTAGGGTGTTCGAATTCAAAGATATATTGACTGATGATTGTTTTTTTTTCAAATGGGACACCCTGTATACTATTGCATTTTTAGGTTCTCCCTGAAGAGCTGATTCCATCAATGTATCACACTTGGGGTCTAGCGGAAATGATTACAGAGATATAGGGTGTTCAATAACAAGATTTTTCAATTTTAGGATTTTTTTTGTGGAAACTATTCAATATTGGTCAAAACGGCTCACATATCCCTATAAACTTTCGATTTACTATCTACTGACATTCAATCGGAACACATAGAGGGTGGGTTAACATTCAGAATACTGATCAGCTTATTGTATCTGTTCCAAATAAATATCAGTAGATAGTTAAAGAAAAGTTATGACAGGAACATGTGAGCCGTTTAGACCATTAGTGAATAGTTTCGACACAAAAAATCCTACATTTGAAGAATCTCAATTGTCAACACCCTATATCTCTGTAATAATTCCCACTAGACACCAAGTGTGATGCATTGATGGAATCAACTCTTCAGGGAAAACTCAAAAATGCAATAATATACAAGGTGTTCCATTGAAAAAAACCAATCATCAACCGATATCTTGGAATTCGAACACCCTATAGATATGAAAACAACTTTAGGTGATTGTTCTTATGAAACCCTATTACTGTTGTACTTGAATTTTCATTTTATATATCTGACGGTTTGGCTAATATCGGAGGAGAACACACTATAGTGACTCATTCTGTATACGAATAATATTCTCCTATAAATCTTGAACCTCCTTGAAACATCATCAAAAACCGCCTCAAGTTGTTACCATGATGTCCTGAGGTTGTCTCAAAAGATTATATAGGGATGTTCTGAGACGTTATTAGTATGTAGAGAATGGTAACAGGAGGACGTCTTGAGAATGTTCTCAGGCTCGCTCTCGACGTCCTGAGGACATGATTGTGAACGCCTCAGAACGGCCTCAAAAGGAATTTGTGCTATCTGGGTTCGTATTAATCAGGAAGTTTTGGAATGGGACACAATTGTAAACTGTTAATTGTATGGTCAAGTGGATAGCCGGGTGTGAGTAATTTCGAAACTCTAGAAGGATATCCACTCCATGTGAAGAACCGTCGAAAATTATCAAACAATCCTCCACATATCTGAACCAGGAACAGATTTTGTGAAATAAATGGACATTGTTGAGTTTGGGTTCTGAATCATGGAGAGAAATTTCAGATAGTGAAGAAGAGAGTTCGCTGCCCGTGGGTGGGGAGATGAGGAGGAGAAGGCAGGAAGTTTCACGATGCAAACGCTGTCAGCTGTGGGGTCATACCACGAGCAACTGCTACAGGGATCATAGATGCCTGAAGTGTGCTGGTGGACACTCCACAGTCGACTGCAAACTCCCTGACCAAGACCAGCTAAATCTGTGAACTGTGGGGAAGCTCATCTGGCCAAACACAGTTCATGCGTTAGTTACAACAGAAGGCTTGGGTTGATGAGGAACAACAAAAACAGACGACCAGTGGGAGAGACCTATACCTCAGCCCCACCCCCTACCATACATCCATACAACACAAGCTGATATATGCATCAACCGATGTTTTTGCAGATCCTGGAAATCTATTGTTGGAAATCTCCCCGGAGCATCGCAGCTGAAGCGTAGCTCTGGTGAAAATCTAGACAGCACAATTTCCCAACGCATTAAAATTAATAGTGTGGGATTCCACCCACAATGACCTGACCGACACTGAACTTGGTCAATAGCACACGCGCTCCCTTGCCCGACCCTGGCCCACAGCCAGGACCGGGCGAGGGGCGCGGGCGGAACGGGCCGAGCTTAACGAGCAGGAGGTTTCTGTTATTGTGTGAACAAAAGAATAATACGTGCGATACGCTTGCGACTCGGGTTCCATCCTATGCAAGGGTCGACTTCTTTTTGATTTTGTTCTCAGGTGATTTTTCGAAGAGTACACTTTTTTCAGGAAAGAGGTTCATTTAGACCGAGTTGGGTGAGATTGCTTGGGGAAAGTTGTATCATTTCTTATGTTGAAACGGCATTTCCATTTCTCTAGGAAATACTCCATCTGGGCCGAGAAAACTTAGATTGTTAAAAAAAAATAGTCTTATTTATTTTTTCATGTAGAGAGAATATAATCACTCCACATATGAGACTCAATGTTTAGTACATGAGTTATCCAGTATCTACAAAGGCCTGGAAGTACGAAGGCCTGGAAGGGACACATAAAATAAAAAAAATAAAAACTCTTCAAAATTCCGACTTTTAACTCGGAATTTCAAAATTCCGAGTTATAACTCGGAATTTTAAATCAAAATTCCGACTTATATCTCGGAATTTTAAAATTCCGTGTTATAACTCGGAATATTGGATGTAAAATTCCGAGTTATAACTCGGAATTTTAAAATTCCGAGTTATAACTCAGAATATTGGATGTAAAATTACGACTTATATCTCGGAATTTTAAAATTCCGAGTTATAACTCGGAATTTTACATCAAAATTCTGAGTTATAACTCGGAATTTTAAAATTTCGTGTTATAACTCGGAATTTTACATCAAAATTCCGACTTATATCTCGGAATTTTAAAATTCCGAGTTATAACTCGGAATTCTACATCCAATATTCCGAGTTATAACACGAAATTTCAAAATTCCGAGTGATAACTCGGAATTTTACATCCAATATTCCGAGTTATAACACGGAATTTTAAAATTCCAAGATATACGTCGGAATTTTGATGTAAAATTCCGAGTTATAAGTCGGAATTTTGAAGAGTTTAAATTTTTTTCATTTAATGTGTCCCTTCCAGGGCTTCGTAAGTATCACAATGGAATGGCCGAGTGAGAAACGGGTAAAAATACGCGGGTTGCTTCTAACGCGATGCAACACTTCCCCACCACCCGCTTCATTACATGCGTTCTCTCTGCAGGCGCTAATGCTTGTCTGGAAGGCCAGACAGCGAAGGCGAGCTGTGTTCCTAGCGGCGAGAGATGGTACTACAAGGCATATCTTGGGGAGTGATTCTTTTCTTTAGGAGCTTTAGGGTTCTTGCGTTCGTGTTTGCGAACAGCGCTACGAAATATATCATCTTCGCGTCTGCTAGGCGTAAATTAGCAAGTTAATTGTCGTTGATAGAGACAGCTGGAGATTTGCGACAGAGCACAGGGTGCCTGCTATTTCTCGCTTCATTAATAATAATTGTTATAATGCACCAACGTCGTTAGAATTTACAAAATCATTGAAATTAACTACAACAATATGAGATCATCACCTCCACTAGAATTATTTGAGATTTATCCTTCACGTTTCCATGAATATAAAAAGGTATGAGTAGATGTATCGAAATTCAGTTCATTTCTCAGAGAACATATCTCATTCTTCCTTTCACACATAACAACGATACCCTTCCAACACACTTCATATGAAACTACCACGCAGACCATGTATCAAAACAATTGAACAGCATGACCAACAGATTCAAAGTCTACCAGTGAATAATTTGACTTGAAATACATGACAATACTTCATGACACACTCACTAGCTGTTCGGCCCCGCTTCGAACGGTTGGTGTACCTACCTATTCAAAAAATAGTAGATTGTTTCATTAGGATCAAAAGTGACACTCATTTGCGGAACAATTTACTCAAATAAATATGTGGAGTAACCGCACTATTGCCGTGCCACCCCAGTAGCACAGAATATCGGCTGCAAATCGGCTCTGCATTGGCCCAATATTTGAATATCGTAAATCGGTCGCATGATATTGTAACGATATTGAATAAATGAGCTAGACGGATCAATATGAATACAATGTTGATAGACTTACATTTTTCAGGATCTTGAGAATCCTACATTGTATCGATATTCATAATGACATATGTGATGAAATCTATATTCCTCCTATATCCTGATGATTTATGTCTCGATATTGATAAATCTTCATGATAGATATATTGATTGCCTGATATCAGTTCATATTACAACTGGATATGTAACCTATATCGATAGAATGTATCTTGGAGGATATTGCAATAAAACATCAGGTTCAATATCGTCACGTGGACTTCTTGATTTCATATATGTATTCCATATCGAATACAAAACTGCTATTCAATGATGACATCCCAATATTCCACCAATATTGTTTGTGTGGATATTGGTAAATTATATGTATACAATGAAAAGTTGTATTCTTATGACACCATCATCTGTTTGATAATGAAGCAATATTGGGAAATGGAGATGACCTCGATATTGCAAAGAATCATCACGTTGGATATCGTGAGGTCGATCAATTTATTCCATATATGTGTACCATATCACAAACTCTATATGGATTCAATGATCAAATCCCAATATCTCAGCGATATTGTTCTAGTGGATTTCATCAGGATGAGGTTGCAGCAATATTGAGAAATGCAGATGATTCAGATATTGCGAAATATCATTATTTTCAATATTGTGAAACCGACTTCCTGATTCCATATATTTGTACCATAACCAGATCCCAATATTTATTCGATGCTGTGATCACAATGTGCAAGCAATAATATCATCCATAAATAGGAATGAAGATAATTCGATATTGGAAATAACTATTAGGATCAATATCGTGAGGTTAACTTTTTGTTTCCATTCATGTTAACCATATCAAAAACCCAAGGTCAATTCAATGATGAAATTTCAATATTAGAGCAATATTACCTATGCATATTTCAGTAAACTTTATGTATACAATATTGTGTTCTAATCTCTTGCAATTATCATAAAGATGATGAAAGAGCAATATTGTTAAATGAATATGATCATCATATTGCAAATAATCATTGTGTTCAATATTGTGAATCCAACTTCCTGATTCTATATATTTGTACCATAATCAGATCCCAATACTATTTCGATGTTGTCATCACAATGTGCAAGCAATATTATCCATCTTGAGTTTAGTCACTTATATTGATATAATATTGAGGTGTAATCACTTGATACTATCAACAGGATGATAAAGGGATACTATTGAGAAATGAAGATAATTCTATATTGCAAATAATCATTAGGTTCAATATCGTGAGTTCAACTTCTTGATTCCATTAATGTGTACCACATCAAAAACTCAGTGGAAATTCAATGATACAATCTCAATATCAGAGCAATATTTCTAATGCTTATTCCAGTCAACTTTATGTATACAATATTGTGCTGTGATCTCTTTTGAAACTATCATCAAGATGATAATAGAGCAATCTTTATAAATGAATATGAATTTCATATTGCAAATAATCATAGTGTTCAATATTGTGGAACCAACTTCCTGATTCCATATATTTGTACCATAATCAGATCCCAATATCAATTCGGTGTTGTCATCACAATGTGCAAGCGATATTATCCATCTTGAGTTCAGTCAGTTATATTGATATAATATTGAGGCGTAATCTCTAGATACTATCAACATGATGATAATGGAGCAATATTGAGAAATGAAGATTAGTTCAATATTGCTAGCAATCATCAGGTTCAATATAGTGAAGTCACCTTCTAGATTTCATATATGTGTACCATATCAAACACCTAATAGCAATTCAATGATGAATTCTCAATATTAGAGCTTTCTCGCGCACGTTCGAGTGTTACCGTGAACGACAAGACTAGTCACCACTGTTGCCATCTTGGTTTTGTCACTAAATCTAGTATTTTCAGTAGTAATACTATGATACTATAAGTACTTCAAAAGATTAGGGCTAAACATCGATAACTTTTGTTGCATATAATTACGAAGAGTATCAGTTTAACAGTTGAAATAATCCGATCACGATGCGAAAGGATTATTATGTTGAACGGACACGATTATTTTTAATTGTGCAGAAAGTTTAAGATGCATAATCTTGAAGATTTCAAAGTTCGAATTGTATTCGATGCGATTATTTTTTGCGTAGTTCTGAACGAACGTCTAAATTTGACCATACGCTTTGTTTGTATGTAACAATATGCATTGATTAGTAAATGGAAATGGAAATAATTCTAAAAAAATGGCTGCTTCAAGATGGCGGACAAGATTTGGTCCCATTCCATTCAAAATTGGTAAATGGGGGTTTTTGAGGTCGACGATCATGATATTTTTGTTAAAATTTGTAAATTCAAGATGGCGACTTCCAAATAAGTTCATGTTTTTGTATAAATGACGATAACTCCATTGTTATCAACACAAAACTATAACTTCGACATGTCATCTGTAAGAGGAAAAAAAGTTATTTGTAACTAAGTCATAGTGAGCTATGAGCTTCATTTGAACAACCAAAGTTGGTGCTGATATCTCAAATTCTAGAAGAGTCATCATATTTTTTTCGAATTCACTTCGAAAAACTCCCATGAGAATGTGAAATTCCTATCTGAATATTTTCATGAATAAAGAAGTTACGGAGGAGACATGAAAATGATCAAAATTTGTTTTTTGCATATAAAACAAAAACGTATAGATTTTATCAAAATATTTTTTCACATTATAGTTGGCCTTGACAAACTCCACATTTGGTGTAATTTAACCGACCTCGTATCTCTCACCGTTAAAAAGATACCCATCGTGAGCATGGTAAATGGGACACACTGTATAAACAAATGCGCAAAGTGGAATAATACATAATTGGTGATGAAATGTTCATTTCAACACAAGTTATGAAATGAAACGAAATTATGAATGGATGAATAAGAGAATAGTGCATTTTGTGTTGCTTCCTCCATATCACTTGGGGATTCTGAACTTGTGCACAAATATAACATCAAACAAATGATTTTATTTATTGTGGAATTTCAATTCAAGATACACCTAGGTAGGCATTCCAGTTTTTTCACATTATTCTGATATTCTTGTCTGAACAAGAAATGTATGTTTCTAGTATAACGTGTCTACTAGTACACCCGACAACACTGTCGGGCAAATACCTCAGGTCATCTTCGACTATCTTTGCTCGACACTCACTAGCTCAGTTCTTTCAGTTGTCTCATAGAGTCTTCAAGCGTGTGGCGTGGATCGCGAGTGGTATATTATAAGAATGGTGCAAAAAATAATAAGGTAAAATTACTTATCCCAATTATTGATACTAGTTCAACTTTGATACAATTTTGATTATGTTCTTCCTTGCCATACCATGTGCTGATGCTGCAAAATCCAAAAATTTTTTCGACCCCTCGATGCCCTCGTGCAGTTTGGTAGTTCAGTCCGAAAAATGTTTTTACCTACTTACTATGTAACAAGTATAAGTTAACCTATTGATATCATTCGAGTACTAAAGTCCATGTACCTAAGTAAAATCGTAGATACTTTTTTGTTACGTACACATCAGTGTTCGCCATAAGTTATCCAGCAGCACACACAATGTGTACCTACTCATTTCAGCACGATATCGAAACAATATTGTTGAGAAGTTATTGGTACAATATTGGGAAATAATGATGGAATAATATAGGATTCCTAGATTTGGCAAAATATTGTACCTACATACCTAAGTATTGAAGATGCTTTATTGATAACGATAATGCGATTTTCGAAACATAATGAGTAGATTTAGATGATGAAACTTCAATAGGTACCTTGATCTCGGGGTAGGTATATACAATGTGTTCCATTATCGATGATTTTCTCAGTTGTCTCATTCCAGCACGATATCGAAACAATATTGTTGAGAAGTTATTGGTACAATATTGGGGAATAATGATGGTATAATATAGGATTCCTAGATTTGGCAAAATATTGTACCTACATACCTACCTAAGTACAGATGCTTTATTAATAACGGTAATGCGATTTTTGAAGTATTATTCGATGATGAAACTTCAATATAGGTACCTAGATCTCGGGGTAGGTATACAATGTGTGACATTATCGATGATTTTCTCAGTTGTCTTTGGAGATAGAGAGTTGCGGTTTTCACATTACTAAATTATTTATGTTGGCCCTGTTGGCCCAACTTTGATACAAATTTTTTACGTATATACAGGAAATCCAAGATGAATATAAAAGAATATACAGCGTTTCCTATTCAAACATAAAAAGTTGAGGTTGATTCCGGTTGAAACGGAAGTGATTTTATCAATGAATGATTAATTTGGTATACCTAGTTGCTACCCACGAAATTTCGAAATCCTATCACGATTGATTCAGAAGTTACAGCACTGGCCGATTTCTATACACTTCTCTTATATCAATCTTCAACGAGGCTCAAGGGATAATCTCTCCCTTTACCGCTTCCTTGATCGGCCACTGGCCGCAAACAGAATTCTCACAGTTCTGCTTTTCTTACGTAGTATACACTGGCGTATTTATTTGACGTCCATAAATGATTATTGTTCAGAAAATGGAGCCAACATAAATTCTTTTCAAATGAGACATTAGTATGTTCATGTATAGTTGGACTCAGGTTTTTTAAAATAGTACAGTACTGTGAAAACCGCAACGCTGTATATCCAAATACAACTGAGATATCTATCATAGAAAATGGGATAATATGTACTTACCTAAACAGGGTGAAGCGATAGTATGTTCTTCTTCGATATTAGCCAAACGTCAGATATACAGGGTGTTTCCGAAGTTGGGGCGATAAATGGAATGCGGTGTTTTATGAGACAGAAAAAATTTGTTCTGAAATGTTGTCAAAAAATGTGCGCTCACACCATAAATCATCTTTCAACTATTTTTGAACGTCCGGCAATATTGCAAAAGTCATTGGTACTTCCGGTGCTTGTGATCTCGCAGAAAGCAAATTACCGCTTGAATTGGGCTATTAACCTTTTATCAATGATTTACAAGAGTTTCAAGCAAACTTTGGAGCTCAATTTCTTCCAAAATGATTTTTTTCGTTTTGTTTTTCCGTCTCCATCATCCATTTCATTGATCGCCCCAAGTTAGGAAACACTCAGTAGAGAAAAAATTCAAATACAATTATTATAAATTATAATGTTCCATGATAACTGTCACCTAAAATTATTTTCAAATCTATAGGGTGTTAGCATTCCAAGATATATCGGCCGATTATGTGTTTTTTTGAATAGGACACCCTGTATATTTTCGCATTCATAGATTTTCCGTGGGAGGCTGGTTTTAGAAATGCATAACACTTGAGGTCCAGCGAAAATGATTACAGAGGTATAGGGTGTTCAAAATCTAGATTTTTCAATTTCTGGATTTTTTTGTGTCGAAACTATTCATTATTGTTCGAAACGGCTTACATGTCCTTAATTCAACCATAGATTAATGACTCCCCCGTTAATCTATGATTTAACAATCGATTTACTATTTACTGATATTTAATTGTAAGATCCAGGGTGGAGCAATAGTGCTTTTGAGCTCGATCGTCAAGTTCTATACAGGGTGTTTCATTGGGGAAGGTAAATAATTTAACTATGGATAGGGGTCACTGAGGTGATTTCATAAAACCCATGGTTGATGGGTCTTCGTCTTCTTATAACCGAGATACAGGATGTTTCATCAATTTTGTCCATATCTTCATTGTCTCATAACTTTCCAACCAATTCAAAAATTGGTACACTTGCTCAATCTACCCTGTGGAATTGATTGAGGCAACAACAAAAGATGAAATCCAGGTCCGGCTTCACTTAAAATTCACAAATTCTTTCTGCCAGAAAACAACACCCTATACATTCGAATTTCTCATTTTTTTTGCCATATCTGAAAAGAACATCGAGATTTCTATTCAACGATGTGCTTTTCATTCGTGCACAGACGATTTTAACTATTCATATTATGTGCTCAAAATATTATTTTTGCTCATTTTGGGGTACAAAATTGGAATCAGACGAGATTTATTAATTTTATTACTTCCTATTCAGTATACGTGAGTATTACATTTAGAAGCAGTATTTCATATCGTTCTTTGTTCCAGACTTAGTTGCAGGTCCGTCATCAAAAAAGATGAATTCGAATGTATAGGGTGTTATTTTCTGGCAGAAAGAATTTGTGAATCTTAAGTGAAGTTGGACCTGGATTTTATCTTTTGTTGTTGCCCCAATCAATTCCACAGGGTAGATTGAGCAAGTGTAACAATTTTTGGAAATATATACAGGTTGGTTGGAAAGTTATGAGACAATGAAGATATGGACAAAATTGATGAAACATCCTGTATCTCGGTTATAAGAAGTCGAAGATCCATTAACCATGGGTTTTTTTAAATCACCCCAGTGTCCCCTATCCACAGTTGAATTATTCTCCTTTGCCAATGAAAATGTATACAAAATCTGACTTAAAAACGTGACAAAACTAATTCGAAGAGGGGATTATTTCAAAATTTTTCATTCTTGAATATGTATAGGGTAACACGGGAACCGGCCAACCAAACATAATACCTATATAAAATAATGGAAATTCATTGCCCTTCACTACAATTTTCACAAAAAAAGAGTTGAATCACTCAGCTTATAGTAAATACGACATTTTCAGACGCTACAAGAGTAGTGATTCCTACTGCCTGCGAGAACGACATCCTAAGGCATGTTCGTTCTTGCTTGGCGCAAGCAGCAGATAGAGATGGGGGAAGGAAGTCCAGGCCTTCAGAATGACATAATGAATGGGGAGAAAATAAATTTTTGAATATTTCTCTTTATAAGAATTTGAGATATTATTTTTTTATTTTATTATACAAACCGACGTATATCTGAAAAGTTTATATTGAATATATTCCACTGTATATACTATCATACAAAGTGTTTCCCATTTCGAGATATTGCCGTTTTTAGATAGGTTCAATATCGAATATTATCTCATAAACTTTCCAGTATACATTGTAGCATTCAATGTGAAATTAGTCTTATTTCGTAGACTTCTGGAAATATCCATTTCTAACTCAATATCTACATAATTATATTGTACATGTATATAAGCTTTCGATATAATTTCAGGCATCCTCCTCGATACAAAATGTCAACATATCTTTTCAATATATTCACAACACTGAAAATCATTGTTGTATAAACGGTTGAATGAGACATTGATCAATTTGATCAAATAATATGCCAGCTTAGTGATGTTCAATATGAAACAAATATTATATGTATGTATATGTATTAAGGAGTTTGAATCTCAATTGCCAATACCATATTCTCACTCGATATTTATATGAATATAAACCATCGATATAAATTTTGAGGATTATTCTGGTTGAATTTCAATATCAGTTTCCAAACAAATTCGCAATATTGAACATCAATATCATTTCATTATTCAAATGCGAGAGTGATCCATATGATCTATCAATATTCCCAGCATAGTGATGTTCAACATGGAATGAATATCTTCTTAAGATATAGGTATACTGAGAAGATTGAATTTCGATGGTGATTCAATATCATAATCTCTGTGTATAGATGAATGGTATGTGTATGATTGATCGATATTATTCTGTATACAGGGTGGCCCACGGTCGATGGTACCTTAGACGTATATGGAAAACGGTACATCGGATTATCTTGAAAATTTGGTTACTTCAATAAGCGTTTGTGATCTAACGATTCAAATTATTTTCAGCGAAGCAGCGTTGCCACTTTTACCAAAAAGTAGCATCATCTTTGTTACTTCAAATAGAACACCCTGTATTTTATTGCGTTTTTAGATTCTTCTCGAAAAGCTGATTTCATCAATGTATCACACTTGGGGTCTAGCGGGAATTATTACAGAGATATAGGGTGTTCAAAATCGAGATTTTTCAACTTTAGGATTTTTTTGTGTCGAAACTATTCATCATTGGTCAAAACGGCTAACATGTCCCTATTTCAACTTTTGAACAACTATCTACCGACATTTAATTGGAAAAAATGGTCCAAGATTCAGAATTTTGATCACCCTGTATCTGTTCCAATTAAATGTCAGTAGATAGTGAATCAAAAGTTGAGATAGGGACATGTAATCCGTTTTGATCGATAATGAATAGTTTCGACACAAAAAATTCCTGAAATTGAAAAATCTCGATTTTGAACAGTGTGATACATTGATGAAATCAGCTCTTCGGGAAGAATTTAAAACGCTGTATCTCTGAAAATATTTTGAATCGTTAGATCACAAACGCTTATTATAGTAACCGAATTTTCAGGATAATCCAATGTACCGTTTTCCGTATACGTCTAAGGTACCATCGACCGTGGGCCACCCTGTATGTGCCGATAATTATCTCTAGTCTAATGCTGATATTAAAAGTCAACGTTGTGACAACATTCCAGTTGAAGATTAATGAATATGTGTCATCAATGACTATGCATAGTGATGTTTAATATGAAATAAATATATCTCGTGAAACTATTAGGAAGATATACTTCGTGCGCTCCAAGTGATGAAAAACTCCATACTGTCACCCAATTTCAACTCAAATTGTCTTTTGATATTAAACGGATAGTAGCAATGGATATGATTTCAGACTCCATTTCGAATATGTTGCAATATTCATTCTAGATATATCCCTATAACATTCAGATTCGAAAATGAATCAACATATGATATCTGATCATCGTGATGGTCAATATGGAATAGATTTTTTGTAGACATATTGTGCAGATAGATCTCTTTATCCTCATTCGATATCTAAATACTTATATTGTATGGATATGAGCATTCGATATAATTTCTGACGATATTGTGTATACAGTCTGTCCAAGATAAGGTTGAACAGCATGGGGATCTCGGAAACGGTAGGAGATACGAAGTCGCTTAAATGGGGAAAAAGTTGCGCATTCGGGGGCTCATATCAAGAGCCTTCGAAAATTTTGAAAATTATTTTTAGTTTTTGAGTTATATCGAAAAAAGTGAATTTTTGGAATTTCTATTTTATTTTTTTTCTCCGTTATTATCAGAGATACAAGAAAACTGAAAATACTTTTTCATTGCAACTTTTGATGAGGTTTAACGTGGTGATACCGATTTTTTATGCGACGTTTCGTATTCGTGGAACCATCATCAACTTTTGTTTTTTAAATACGGTCCTGATAATTTTTTCACAGATTCTGAAAGGTTTTTTTATTCTGAATTCAACAATGTACTATACAAGGTGATTCGAATGTGTTTCGACCTATTTCTATCCATCATCAATGTTTTTTCGAACTTCCAAAAGAAAAAAAGCCATCAGTTCCACTTATTTCTTATCATTTACTGTCAAACTTGATGGATTAGTTATTCAATACTGAAAAGTGAATAAAAAATATCACACTACATCATTCGATCAATGCAGCGTTTAAAATTGTTGATGAATTCTTACACGAATTACTTTAACAACTTAACTTTGACAATACCTACAGAGACATTCATAACAAATGTTCAAAATGATAACCATTATTTTCTGAACAAAGATATCCTCTTATCACAGTTGTTTCTAAGACATTGCTAAGCATTTCTGGGGTTATTCTATTGAATGCTTCGAAGACACTGTCCCTTAGTTCTTCTTCATCCTCAAAGTTATTTGCGTGTACAAAGTTCGATATATCCCCTAAGGAAGAATCCAGCTGTGTTAAATCAGGCGACCGCGCCGGCCAAGGGATAAAAACGCACGGACTTCTCTGGAATTATGTACCGGAGCGCCATCTTGTTGAAACCAACAGAGTTCTGAACTTCCGCAATCGGTAAATCATCCAGAGCTTCCTCAAGATGATTCTCAAGCGAATTTCTATAACGTTCGGAAGTCTGTGTTTCATGGTAAATAGAAGGAACAATAATTCGTGTACCAAATATTGCAACCCACATATTAAAGCCGAAACGGTGTTGGTGTCACCGTGTTCATTCCTCGTGAACAATAATGTGTATTTTTTCTATCGAAGCTACCATGATTAGTGACCATGCTTTCATCAGTCCAGATGATTGTTCGAAAGAAATCTGCAAAATTTTAACATTTCCTGGTATACCACTCACAGGATGTCTTGCGCCTTTCGTCATCTCCTGGTTTTAGCGCTTGACATATTCTGAATTTGTATGGATGGAATTTTTGTTTCCGCAAAATGAAATGGGTTGTTGATTGAAACCAGTTGATGAGGTATTAGTGTGTTGACTAATTTTCCTTCAAAATAAGTGGAACTGATGGCATTTTTCCTTTGGAGTTTCGAAAAAACATTGATGATGGATGGAAATAGGTCGAAACACAAATGAACCACCTTGTATAATACATGGTTGAATTCAGAATAAAAAAACCTTTTAGAATCTGTGAAAAAATTATCAGGACCGTATTTAAAAAACAAAAGTTGATGATGGTTCCACGAATACGAAACGTCGCATGAAAAAATCTCTAATAATAACGGAGAAAAAAAATAAAATAGAAATTCCAAAAATTCACTTTTTTCGATATAACTCAAAAACTAAAAATAAATCTCAAAATTTTCGAAGGCTCTTGATATGAGCCTCGGAATGCGCAACTTTTTCCCCATTTAACCGATTTCGTATCTCTTACCGTTTTCGAGATCCCCATGCTGTTCAACCTTATCTTGGACAGACTGTATAAATGTAAATTTCCCTTCAACGTTTTACCAATACTGGAAATAAATATTGTATCAACTTTGAAGTGTGAAAATAATCAATATAATGTAATAATGCCCTATCAATATTATTCATCGATATTCTTGTGAAGTGCTGTTCAATATGTTGCAGATATTGTTTGTAGATGTTTCTGGAAAATTCGTTTTCAAATGCTACTAGATATTTCCTGATAATATCTACATATATGTATATATATATTGTAAGAATATATGCCATAGATATGGTTTCTGGCATCATTTTGAATATGTGTCAATATTTGTTTTCAATGTATCCGTTACATTCAGAATCGAAGGTGTATCAACTTATAAATGAAATATTGATCGTGATGATTCATTAATATCGTATCATCGTGAATGTTCAATATAAAATAACAATTTTTTAAAGATATATTGTGGAGATTGTTCCTGGATAACCACTCTATATCCTCATTCAATATCTGGATGATGATATTGTGTGAATATCTACCTTAGATATAATTCAGGGCAATATTTTGAATATATACACGGTAAAAAAAATTTGTTACTGTGACAATATTCTGGTTAATATAGGCACAACCAGATACACATTGTTGCTGTCACCATATCGAATGGTAACTATAACGATAATCTGGCTATAGTAACAAATGAAAAATGGTTAGTGTCCCAAGATATCTGGTTGTGCCTATACTAACCAGATGATTTTTTTCCGTGTAGGTATATTTCACTTCGACATTTTTCGCGCATTGAAAATGAATGTTGTATCAACTTCAAAGTGTGAGAATGATCAATATGATTTATCAATATCCTGAAAAGGCGCTGTTCAATATGTTATAGATATTGTTTGTAGATATTTCTGTAGACTTCTTCCTCAATAGCTACTAGATATTATTCGCCGATATCCACATACATATATGTAATAATATTGGCCATCGATATAATTTCCGACATTATTTCAAATATGTGTCAATATTTGTTATCAATATACTACTTTCATTCATTATCTATCTCGTATCAACTTCCAGTTATGACATTATTCAATGGGATCCACCAATATCACATTATACTGATGTTCAATATGAAAGATATATGTTTTAGTAGATATATCACAATATCTATTCAACTATATTGTCTATATATAAGTTTTCGATATAGCTCTGAGCTTTATTTTTGATATTTGTCAATATTTTTTTTCAATTCACTCCCCACATTGGAATATCATTGTTCCATAAACTTTCGAATACGACATTATTCCATATATGATCATCTATCATCCCAGCATATTGATGTTGGATATAATATTTATATAATCCTCAAATATATCTTGAATATCAATTTTCAATGATCACCACATATTCTCAACCAATATTCGCATAACTATATTTTATGAATATTTTATATTGATTCTGTTCCAAGCATACGGTTCAATATGTGTATATATTTGTTTTGAATCTCCTGTTAATATTATGGATAGATATTGTATCAACGTTTGATTGATAGAAACATGAATATCATCCATCAATACCTAAGCATACCGATATTTCATACGGAATATATATTTCTTGGCGATATGTTTGAGATATTGTTAATGAATAACACGTCCATATTCCTACCCAATGTCTGAGTTACTATATAGTATGAATATAAGATACTGATATAATTTGAAGCATTCTTTTGAATATGTGTCGATATTTTTTTTTCAATTAGTCTCAACATCAGTCATGAATGCAATAACAAGATTATTTCTCATTATTGATCTATATTTGGTGTCAATATTTATAATATATCACTACGTGGTGATGCCAAGAATATTGCTCATCTTCAACCTACTATATTGTTGGTCAATATCGATGAGCCATCAGTTACATATATAGAGATGATGAATGATTCTCAATCAACGCACTTCATTGTTTTTTTCATATCAACAAATCAATATTGTAGGATGATTATAAATCAATATTATTTCAGATATTTTGTTGAATGATTTAACAATCTTTTTATGAAACATCGAATCAATATCGATCTACAATAGCATGTTGAATGTTTGGATCCAATATTGTGCCTACTTGATTTCTCGATATTGCGCCAATTTTTCATCTATATTGGTCCAATATCGGCCCAATATGAGTGTGCTACTTGGGCATACATATGGCAATGCAATGCGAAAATTATTGACAAATAATCCGTGTGGTGAGAATATGCTACCTGCATCAACAGCAGGTTCATTCAATTTTCAAGGATGTTCGAATTGTAGTTTCAATAAAAAAAAAAAAACCATAGAGTGACATACTTTTTATGTGGACTAGGTGTTCTAATGGCAAATAACGCGCCAGTGCCAGGTATAGGAACAATAAGACGTGGAGATTGTTAGGTTGGTGAGCATATATATCAACAATAATAATAGCGATTATTCATTCTTCTCCATACTACACTGTATTTGACGTGATAATCAGATGAAGGTAAACAATATCGTTTATTATGACAAAAAACTATTGCTTGCCGTGATTATTCAAAAACAAGCTATCCATCTCGAGAATTACGAATGAAATAGAGATCAAGCAAGTATTTGAATCAAGAAGGCTTCCCTGATCAAAACAAAAATACTCATTAACAATAGTCTCATTGTGCTACCTATCAAATTATATAAAAAACTACCTTTATTGACTTGAAAAAGAAAATACAAAATAAACATGTATTTCAAAATACCCTTGAAGGTATTCTAATTAAAAATCATTTTCATTCAATCAATGGTTTTTTCAATTGCAACGTATCTGACCTCGCACCTAATACTTTTTGTTGATGTTCTTACCACTTTTGTTTGTGTCCAAATTCATCGAAGTTTGTTCTTTACCTATTATGTATGTATATCGGATTTTCCACTTAGAAAACCAAATTTGACATTTTCGAATACTGCAAAGTCTACGGAATTGAATATTTTGTATTTGTATTGTATTTGTATTATTGTAACTAATATGTTTATAATTCCAATACTCAACTATAATAAAATGTATATATTCATATCTCCAGCATGGGTATGAAATGTCAAATCTGCCGAAATCGGAAACAAATCAGGTATGCGTCCCAACCCAATAATTAACCAACCGTAACAATGTTATTGTTAGTTCGGAACTAAAATTCAATTCCAGCTCCTGGAAACTAAACATGTTGCCTAGCAACATACCTATTTTTGTATCAGTAATAGAAAAGTAAATTCAAGAGCTAATTTTGGTATTGAAATTGACGACTTTCGTGTCGGTTGCGGAAAAAAGACATGTAATGCAGTCGTTCGATCTGAGCTATACGCGTATCTACATGCAGTACATATTCTTTCGAATGTTTTGTGCTTACCTATAGCTTTTTTTATATATTCACACCTATTTTCATTCTCTCAATTTTTTTGTTGTTGTTTCACATATCAAAATTTTCAACCCAATCGGTCAAGCCGATAGTTGAAGTACCGACAGCAGCGCCACCTACCAAATTCAATTGTTTTTTTCAAATCATCCAGGAAATTATCGAATTACCCATATAAAATTCCAGACCAACTATAACTACGGAAGGCTAATTCTAATATACTTCCTGTTATCCTATCAGCCGTTTTCTCGTAGGAATGAAGTATTTTTCGAGCTGCGCCTCGACGTTTAGGAAGGAAACACTTGCGATTTCATTCGTCTATACGAGGTATTGCATAGATATCGGAAGGATATAATCAAATGTTCTGCGTGGTATACAGCCAGGGAAGTAGTTGTTATATTCTATCATTTTCGTTCATTTTATAAACTATTGTGGAAATGACTGAGTTTCTCTCTCTTTGTGACCATTGCATTCCACTTTGAGTATTTGGCTTTTTTCTGGTTGAGAATACGCCAGTCGTGCCACTCTCATTTCACCTAGAATGGGATTGTGTTTTGAAGTGTTTCTTTCCTTATTGCCAGGTGGCGTTAGGCGTTCGCGTTCATTTTGCGGACGTTGAAAGCCTCGTTGGGTATAAATGCTGAGATATGTTCCCGTTGGGTCAGGTTTGCACCAGATAGCGGTCAAGAATACTATCTGGGACAGCCCTGCACTGATGAAAGCCAACAGCTCGAAACCGGTCTGCAGGTAGTCACGCGCTTCTGAACCCATTAGGCGCAGATCGGCGTTCAGGAAGGAAGCACTCGCGATTTTATTCGTCTATACGAATTAGTGCATAGATTCCGGGAGAGAGTAATCGAATGTTCTGCGTGGCATATAGCCAGGAAAGTAGTATGGTTATTTACCATTTTCGTTCTTTTTATGGACTATTGTGGTAATGACTTGACTGAGATTCTCTCTTTGTTACCTTTTTGTTATCAATATCTATCTTCTTGATATATCCATATGTACTCCCATAGTAGATAATTATATTTCTATGAATTATGTAAGAACGTGAGATACATATCGTCGCGGTGGAATCAAACTGCTGGCGTATCTGTAGAATCACTATTTTTTACCAGAGTGCTTCAACGTTTTTTTACTCAATTATTTCTTTATATCTATTTGATCTTTATTCTCAGAGCTATTTTTTTCGTGCATATAATTGAGTTCGGTTTTGCTTGTAGCTGCATTGGTGGCAAATAACTGAAAAATTGTCTGGCAATAGAGGAATATGCAGATATGTCGATAAGTATATGACTTCAGAGGTTGAATTATGGGTATGATTCGCAAGAGTGCCTGGATTATCTGCCAATAGGTCACGCTCGAGGCCAAGCCTGTGCAGATTAGAGATAGTGGTATATAGGAAGATGATTCGGTTTTACTTACATTCTGCAGCAGTTTCCACCACGACATCTTACATTGGACTGACGCATCCCAGCCAGCACAAAGAGGTCCTAAAGATATCTTGAAGAAATCCTTTTAGGAAATTGTGATGCCTTTTGTAACTTCTTTGAGAGATCGCCGAGAGTGCTATATCTATGCCAAATGTCCGCCACCTAGGCTGAGCTCAGCGAGGTCTTGGAGATATCGCACGCAGAAATTCTCATACAATGCCCTCAGGCGCGCACTTTGAGATATACGCTTCCATCGCCACCGGCGATAACTGAAAGTGCTCGCAATCATGAGCTGTTTGAGAAATTCGCATACATTGCTTTGTGACGAGGACATTGGGAGATTCGCATCAATTGCTTCTGTCGAGGTCTTTAAGTGCTCGCGACTACGAGCTGTTTGAGACTTTCGCACGCATCGCCTTGTGAAGAGAACTTTGGGAAATTCGCATCAATTACTAATAGCGAACTCTTCAAGTGCTCGCAACTATGAATTGTTCAAGAATCCGTGCACATCACCTTATAACGAGGCCTTTAAGAGCGATATTTGCATCAATCGCCACATGATCGCCACTAATATGGTAAGGTGTTCAATGTTTGAGAAGTCATTGGTTATCAGCAGTCTCCTGTCGGCGAAGTCTAACTAGCGCCAGCTATATTGTTTGGGGTGGAGTTAAATTTACTGGATATTTATTTCAGCGAAAAAGATTGAGTTACCAAACTTAGAGTTAGATCAACGTAATGAGCTTTAATTATATATTATTCTATAGCAAGACATTGATCAAGTAAACTTTATCACTTGAAAAAATCTCCGAGGAGTTGGCCGGGTATCCTTTAAAAAAAAAGGTCGTTCGATATCTACCCACGAATTTGAGGTAGATATTTGATTCTCGATCCCACCTGAATTAGAACATTATTGTCTTTTTCGTCAGAGCAGATAATTAATTATCATTAATTCACTGCAAAATTTGAAATAATCAGTAAGAAAATCTAGTATTTAGTATACAATTATTATCATCATAGATGATGACTCCCATTTCATGTTGATACTGGGTGTCCCAAGTTATCGTAAAGGTACCGGCAAAAACTTGCTTACTCGACAAGATGAACAACAAATAGTAAAAATGCTTCAAATGACATCAGAGAACTTTCTTTATGACTAAAAAAAAAGTGTATAAGATTGGACAGCCACCTGGTAGCAACTCCTCAATTTTCATTTAATGGACTCCCTGTATATTGTCATTGAAAATTGCCAATCATTGTATTTCGGGAATGAACGATAGCACATCGGTACTTTGTATTTTTTTCATAAATAACAACATTAACAATAAAATTTTTTGACCTCATTTACGTTACATCGATTGAAAATTGCCTCCTCCCATGTTCGTAAAAATGTCCCACAATGAAATTAGATTGATTATTACACTAGGTAGGTACCGTCTGCAATGATTGATGTTCTGCAGTTCAAAATGGAATATCTGTCATTAATATTTTGAAACAAAAATGCAATCCATACTTCTTATTTGTGAACTTCTTGAACACATGGGTGAAAGCAATTTGTCATTTGAGTAACGTAAAAAAGTCACAAAATGTTCATGTTTTTGTTGTTATCAAGAACAAAACACAAAGTATGTGCTATATCGTTGTATTCCAAATAGATTGACACGCAATTTTCAGAGACAATATGCTACTAGATCAGTATCTACCATCCGGGGGCTGCCAAATATATCACATTCTTCATAAGCCATTAGGAAGGTTATTTAATGCCATTTAATGCAGTTTTTTAATGCTTTTGATATCTTGACATATTGCCTGTGAACGATATAACTTGGGACACCCAGTATTTGAATTATAAAGGCTATTGAAAAAAACAACTCAATATTTTTGTAGGAATATTCATTAATTATTCAGGTTATGTTTGTGATTACTTTAGGAGCTCGCAATGGGAAATTCTCGATCTTGTTACGTCCAGGATATCCTTGGGTGCTCGCAGAAAGAAATGCCTATTCATTTCCTGTTATAGATAACCTCAAGGATTCGCAATAATGAGGAATATATCAAATCTGAGGCGAGATCTCCGCGATTTCTTTCGGACGACTCCAGAGAGTATTTCCCATGGTGACAGCCTATAGTGATCTTTGATACCTCGCAGAAGGATTTCGCATTTTGATCCTGAAGATAACTACTCAGAGATATCGCGGAGAGTACCGTGTTACCTGGGATAGGTCGATACACCTGTTAACTGCTTATGAAGATACTGAATTTGGCAAAAATTCAAACCGGCACAACGATACCTGACAAATCACTGATTTGACTCACTCAAAGTGGTGAAAAAATGCATGTTTCTATACTTTTAACTCGGAATTCTCTATTTTGTTAGATATGCTCGTTTGGCGACGATATTTTGGGCGCTATACAGGGTGTTTCAGAAAAACCTGACCCCCTTGCTAGGGTAGGTAGAACACTGCAAAATAAGATGGATCTGCTCAGTGGAAAAATGTAGTAACTGCATCCGTTTTCGAGATACAAGGGGTTGAAAAAATTATTTTTTTACACATTTTTTACGATTATGTCGAAACTACTGGCAACATTGTAATGAAATTTTGTAAGGATGTTTTTTATAATCTGACACATGGCATGAAGTTGTTTTTTTATCTGACTCTCATGGATGGCGCTAGTTACACGGTTCGTATCTAGTAGGTTTAAACATAACTTTTTTGAGGTTAGATTTTTGAATCCGAATTCGATGTGAACTTGAACATCATTTAATTTCACACCAAAAAGGTACTCTTGGTGAAACTCGATGCTGGGTTCCGTTGTCGAAATATTCCGATTTGAAAATGATGAAGTGATAACTGTTGCTGGTATAAAGCTATGTATTAGAGTGAGTATTATAAATGATCATCACCTATCTATTGCAAACTGAAAAAACAAAACATTTTTAATGCTGAATTTATTGATTTAACAATGATTCACAAGAATACCATTGAAACAAATTTTACTAAAACATGGATTACACAGTTCCGTTGTGTCAAGCAAAAAGTGTATGCTACAGAGGTAAATTCACGTCTGGAGTTGCAAGTTAGAATTGAACAGCACTACAGCTGATCCTCAACCGTTTAGAAAAGTGATGCTTTCATAAAAAAAAATATCGAATCGCGTATTCGTGGAACCGGAGGACATTTTGAACACTTACTCTAACTGATTCAATATTTTATGTTTCTAGTCAAATATATCTCAATTTTCTACTAGTGATTCTTTGTTCAATCAATAACCACAGCAAAGAATAATGTTATTGTTTTCGAATCTGAATTAACAAATAATTTTATTGATCTCAATAAAATAGATTTTACACGAGCATCAGTTATTACTCCATTATTTTCAAATCGAAATATTCCGAAAACGGAACACAGTATCGAGTTTCACCAAGAGTACCTTTTTGGTGTGAAACTGAATGATGTTCAAGTTCACATCAAATTTGGGTTGGAGAATCTAACCTCAAAAAAGTTATGTTTAAGACTAATCGGTACGAACCGTGTAACTAGCGCCCTCTATGAGAATCAGGTATAAAAATAAATGCATGCGATGTGTCAGGTTCCAAAAAACATTCATACAAAATTGCATCACAATGTTGCCAGTAGTTTCGACGTAATCGTGAAAAATGTGTAAAAAAAAAATTTTTCAACACCTTGTATCTTGAGAACGGATGTTGTTACGACATTTTTTTGCTGAACAAACTCAACTTATTTTGCAGTGCTCTACTCACCCTATCAAGGGGGTCAGGTTTTTTTTTTCATTTCATTTCGAGGACACAATGTGGGGACAAATAGATTTCTGCGTTCTGTAGTATTTTTCAATGCATTTCAACGTTTCCAAATTTTACCGGAATAACGATATGAGAAATATGAGCCTCTCGATCTGAGCTAGTAAAAATGATAACTGACTGAACAAACAAGACGAAACTTCAATTCATCCTGGCCATTTCCAGATTCAGTTGAAAACAAATTGTTTTATGGAAATCAAAAGTTTACTATCTGTGAGAAACTCAGGTTGACTTATCTCAAACCGTTTCAAACTTTTCATGAAAGAACGGCTCGTATTTTCAACATCCTATATTCAGAAAACGACGCGTATGAAAGTTCATAAGAATTGTTTTGATTATGTCAACGAGTAGAACACACTGTTGAATTTTTTTTCCGAAAATCGGACCACCCTCTATAATAAATTGTATTTGTGAATTTGGTTGGAAAAATTTATAGAATTGATCGATTTTCCCTTTCTAGGAAGTATATTCAGACTCTCAAAGAATCGAAATAAAATTTGAAGAGTTTGAATAATTGATGAACAAAATAAAACAATCGAGAGTCGAAGTAGATCAGACGGAACAGCAACCATTTATTCAACTGAAAATCAAGTACTCCTGAGAACGGTTCAGCGACTTTCAGAATTGCTATGTGTCTTCAAAGCGAGAAGAAACTTTCCATAGACCAGGAAACATGAAAAAATTGATACGCCAACGGAAGAAATATCTCTCTTCAGAATTTTCTACCCATCATTTTCTACTCATTAGGATTATGACAAAATAAATCATCAGTGTGATCATCCAGACAGATGAGATGCAACAAAATACAGTCAACATGGCACACTGCGATGTTGGATTGGAAATAGCACAATTTTCATCACATATCCCAAAAGTGAATCATATCAACGGAACAGTGTGATTTATCGTTAAGAATGTTATATAATTTGGAGGTTCAACAGTGAAGTGAATGATCAATCCAAAATCAATGCACGCTTACGGTGCCCTGTAAAATGTCAAGAACATAATGTTTATTTTCTTCTCGTGTTTTGATAACATGATCATAAAGACACTGAAATGAGCTCCTGGAATCTGGAATCCATATGAAAAACGATTATTTTCTCAATGGATTCAGCAAAAATGTTCGGTGTTCGACTGCAAAGACTATTGCGGGGCATTGATGTATTTGGGTGTTCACCCTAAAATGGATGTTTCACTGGTTTCTCTCAGAATAAGAAATGCGTGGATCATGATTTTTATATTCAATCATTTAAGGGGATTCACAAAACCATGATAACATCACATAGAACTAACTAGACCTTTTCCTCTTCATACAATACCACAAGATGTTGTCAATAAATCATTCAGTCATGTCACTAAACCCTAAAGCATTGTGTCAATTATAGCTTCTGAAATAATAAGTATTTCAACAGTTTCACTCTCAATTCCATCCTGTAGATTCAGATTTCACCCAATATCCCTCTTCTCACTATCGAATAATATCTGTTACCATTTTTATAGCATTTATGAGACGCTATTGCGGAGACTCGGATTGGACATCTCCTGTATCATCATTGGAAAGAAACTCTGACCGTTTTTGTGGTGAAACGAAGACGGAATCTGGCACGCCACATGAATGGAAACTGTTTTATTCTAAAAGTGTGTCGCCTCTTCCCGACGTGAAATTGCCTGCAAAGACAAAGTCAACTTTTATATGAGAGTATTAGGTATTAAAATTTGTGTCAGTGCTCTACACCCGCTGTCCAACACATACAGGGTAGGGCAATAGTCTATCAGGCTTTTTTTCATCTCTTGCAGTGCACGAAACGAAATTCCTATGATGTTCAGAGAGCATCCTGCGTTCGTAGGGAGGATAGGGAATGGAGGTAGGTGTCATGCATTTTTGGAAGTTTGAATAAGCTTTTTCCTTCCTTTGGCCAATAATTCCTAAGCTTTGTCGTTCTATAGACGAACAAGATTTGGTAAAGTGTTGTTCGACATATTTCTAGGTTTAACACGAAAGGATGTGCTGACTGGGCCTGTCGAGTTCGTCCGACGTATTACAAGTGATGGATTAATAGCAGAAATTCCTGAGGAACATTTCCCGTGGGAATATCTCAATATAGGAGTGTAAGAGGTCCTTGAATTGTCTATGGTGTTCTTATGCATAAGTTCAAAGTATTAGCCCAAATACTACTCGACGAGCCGGAGACATCCAGTTTAGGTTCCATTCAGGTCTGAACGTTCGGGACCTTCTCAAGACCTACTTGAAACGTCCATTTCTGGACGTACTGGGTACATACGATTCCGATGTACTGGGTACGTCCAATTCTGGACGTTATCGACTTATTTTTGATCACAGGATTGAATAAACCCAGCAAACATCGAAAGGCGGTAGAAAGCCGGGCCCATGGCGAGAACGGCGGGCAAATGTCGATGTCGGCATGCCTCGAAAGGCCCTTCAAATAATTTCGAAGGATTATGTGACGAAGGCAGAATGTACACATACTTATGATAGGCCTCTGTTTCCCAGTCGCTAGTTTTCCACTGTATGTATCCAAGTCAAAGGGCCATCAAAATTTCAACGGAGTGTGCCATCATCACTCACTTAACGTTGGCATCCCTCGCTCGCGTGAGTTTTCATTTTGATCATTCTGCAGTGGTAACAATGATTCAGTATGGCGTATATTGATTTCCTTGTTTATGTTGTCTCAACACTCTCAAAAGAGATTTTAGTACTGTGTTCAGTTATGGTTCAGTTCGTGTTTGGTTTTCTTGTGGATTTTTATACAAAATAGAAGGGAATTGAAATAAATACAGAGTGAGTGAGGAACAAACATATATACAAACTTGCACAGCTAAATAATTCTATTTTAGATAATAATTTAACAAACACCATTGGACAAACAGATGCAATAATAGTTTGGACGTGTTCAGCGGATACACAAGAATATAATAATTGAGGATTTCGAAGATGCATGAGCTTTCATTACATATGGATCGAAACGAAAATCAAAGATAGCTACTTGAAGAAACAGATATATTTCAATACTGTAGGTATGTATAAGGTTGCATGTTTTGGATTAGTAGAAAATGAAATCATTCAATCTTTCAGCTACAGAATCAACAACCGGAAGCCCATTAATCACAGATATTAATGGAGAAATCACACAATGATCCAGACTATATGATATGAATTTCTTCATGCTATATGATATCTCACTTCCAGGCAACACTTGAATACTCATATCAATATGATGAAGAGTAAGGTTCTCCATATCTGGAAATTGTTTTCTTGTAGATTGAACTCCATTGTTGACAATAACTTGATCAATATAATAACTGATTACCTACATAACTTTCAAGTTATTCGGTAGGTACATAGGTGATGTAATTTTTGACCTAGAGTTAGCAACTTTTTGAAACAATGAGTATACAGAGTGATACATATAGAACTAGAATCAAGATGTTTGATGTTTCCATAGTTGTGATATGTATTGGTTGTGATCATGGTAATAATATACACACATGGATATTTTCAGTTCTTGTTTTTGTATGGGGTATTTATACTGCTAGTTTCCTGGAAATAACTGTGATATCAGAATGCCATCTCAGAGATTTTTATGAAATTATTCAACAACTTCAGGTAAGGAGTGAATTCCACATTTCTGTTTCACCCAGAGGATTCACAAAAAACTCGAAGACCTCAATTCTGTTTTTTGAAGTTCCACATTTTTTAACCAGTTTGAATATAAAGAGAGTGATGCAAATCTGAGTGAAAATGAGATACGTTGCTTTCCAAGTGGTGATATAAACTGGAATACCTATCAAAAAACCTATTTTCACTGAGATATGTGCATTACCCTGTATAAACTTTGACAAACCTAGTTGAAAAATGGGACATCAAAAAACAGAATACTATGAATATTGAATTCATTCAACCCCGTTATCCAACGGCCCTGAAAAACTCCTCTATCGGGGGAATGAAAATACTCAAGCGGCCAATTAATGGCAGTCTCTGAAAAATCTCAATCGGGCCGAAGATATGCCATGAATGCAGTATATTTGAGTACTTGCTTCTGCCCACCAGAAGCCCTGCAACGTAATAAGTGGCATACTGATGGCTCTAGTGAGGCGGTCGGCTGTCGGCCGCCGGGACACGGGCTAGCCGGCCCAATTTAGTTGTACAATAGAGGACCGCTGTTACCGCTCGCCGGCAAGTTTCATTGTACCTAGAGGGCCGCAAAAATCATGTTTGCTGGGAATTGTTTGATAATAATCGAAATCAGTGCATATATAACTTCTACCCTCGATCTCTGGAATCTTTTCACATAGGAACCTTGCAAACATAAACATAATACAATGCTCATAATACATTCATTATTTACTGGCCCCTTTGTAACATGAAAATTGACTTTTTTATCTTACAGAATATATATATAGTTCGAAAACTCAATAATTAATAAAGAACTTATCAACATGAAGATACCAATCTATCAATTTTGGTTTTCTCCTCATTTAAGTGATCAATCAATATCTTCACTATGATGTGTTCACATTGCTCACTCTGTATAATACCCTTTATTCAGTGAAATACACAATACCACTACAATCACATGATTATCTTCAAGAAACATCTCTAGTCATCATGCAGTTTCGGGTAGGCCATGTCTGGAAACTCCAATGTACCTAAAAAAAAAGTAAAATTTATTAATACATAAAAATAGAGAAAGTAGTTAGTACTTACCAGAAAGAAAGACTCCTAGAAGGTGGGTTTTTATTAAAATTCGTCGATCAGTTCAGAATATCTGGAGACACCTTGTTGTTCTGAAACAAATTTGAATAGTTATGGTTAATATCGTCTTAAATCCTGAAATGATGAAAAATACGATCAGATTACTTGGAGAAGGCTTACCTTGGTACTTATTGGGTGAAAGTTAGATTTCGTGGAAAATTCGTCATTTTTCTAAGTATTTATTGTAGGTTATTTTGTTTTGGGCAAATCTGACACATAAGAGACAGGAACCCCATTTCTTCGTCGTCTTGAGTTAGTTGTTTTCAGATGCTATCTCTCCCGGACAAGCGGACATTTACCTTAAGCTGTGTTTTCGGTGATGTGTGTGATCTGGCGTCCTTGTTAGATGTTCGTGTACGAGAAAGATGACCCTATGCGTTTTGATGGACACCATGCTTCAACAGTCTGAGAGTCTAGGTAGTTATCCACCAGTCGGGAAGTCTAGGTAGTTTCCAGTCTTTGGATTATTATTGGTTAGTATTATTGTGATTAATTATTTCCCAGACTAATTTTGACTTGACGGAAATGTCACGCTATTGGTGGCGAGGTAGATGACAGTGAAGGGACCAATCTGGTGCCGATTCAGCAGCATGTGATTCAGCACGTAATGTGTTTTTGTGATGTGCAGAAGCTAATTTCTGAATTCTTTGGCTTTGAAGGTTTTTTTTATATGAAATAAAATCAAGGGGGCGCAGAAAGCTTCGCTTCCGGATTCCGCCATCATTTCTAGAGATGATGGAGCCCGTGTGTGTCTTCAGAAAAATGAAACATTTCTCATTTTGGTATCATGGTGATAAGGCAATCCTGAAAGGAGGTGAGTTTTTACTTTATTAGTTCTTGGAGGTTTTAATAGATATTGAGGAGTATTTGATTGGGTTTCAACCCTAGATGTATTGTCGTAGATTTGAGGGCCTTGCACGTGGTGCCTGAGAGTCTTCCACCACTAACCAAACCGGCCATTTCGGGTTTCCTGGGGGCCGATCCTGAGATGACTGGACTGTTTCGACCTATACTTGGACCTACATCTGCAACGGTATTTCTGGAGGCATTTGTGAAAGCTCTTTCCTGGTTGCTTTGCGTGTTTTCTGGGTGTACGACTTCTTGGCTCAAGCTAGGGCCACCATCGTGGCCACCATTTACTTCAGGGACTCGCCTAGGGTTCTACCCACCTGGAATCGCCAACTTCGCAGCCCAGTTTTGCCTCCGATTAAAAGGTGCATGGCATCTAGCCCCAGCTGTTCGAAATATGGCTGATCTACACCTGTAGGGATCTTCCGGAACCTCTTATAAGGGGGCCACCACCTTGAACACTACACCACCACAGTAGGAGCCAAGTCAGAACCCTCCAATTGTACCAAATTGAACATTTTTGGAACCAACCTTGCCTTCTACACATGATTCATTCCTTCCTGAGTTATTTTGTTATCTCATTGATTGCGCAACATATCCCTATGCTTGGATAGTCGACTATTGTTTCATATTATGTAAGCATCACTGAGTTAGTGTAAAAATTCATGTGAGCTTTGGTATTGGCCTATAACGGGGAGCTAATATTTCAAAACTCAAAACCCTATAGTATTGTAATGATATTTCCCTTGGAGGCGCTTTAGACACATCAGCAGGAAGGCAGGAGTACAATGATCATCCTGTATCACGCATCCCAGATTGCTCTCCAACCTCTCAATGATTCCTACATACACCAACATATTTCCGAACACTCAATATATGCCGCAGTGACAAAGAACGTCACAGAAGATTCTGGAATGTTCTGGAAACAATCGATGGAACAATTAGAGAGAGAGGTTTGTTCTAAGAAGCTTCTATACCTTTTCAACTTCAACTTCGGAAAAAGTAATCTCGATTTCAGAATTGGTTAGTTCGATTTCAGAAATGGTAAACTCAATTTCAGAATCGGTGAGATGAATTTCAGAAAAAGTCCATTCAATTTCAGAAATGGTAAGTTGCATTTCAGAATTGATAGGTTCAATTTCAGGAAAAAAATCCTTATATTTGTTCGAAATGTTTCCAATTGTATGTGAGATTAACAAACCATATTCACAATATTCAACTTGCCAAAAACAATTCAATAACATAATTATAATCTCAATTTATTCCACAGATGCCTTCCATCCGAATCGCTGGAAGATAATAGCGTTGCACATGATTATGAGAATGCAAACACATTTGAGGTGTTATCATTTTCATTGAATGATCTGCACATTCCTCAAGACATCGCAGTCTGAATTCTGTCTGGTTGAGCAAGCTGTTCAGATCCCTAGCTATGACCCTTTGGCGATGCTCTTGCAAGAAGCTCTTCACTTCTGACTTGAAGGCACCCTATACCGGGTGTAAATTTGAAAACTTCCAATGCGAATATCTCGCGAAATAAAAAAGTTAGAAAAACGCCGCTTGGCAAAAATGCTAAAGAGTTGAGGGGAACTAGAACCGCTATATTTCAGTGAAGGGATGAGTCACCCTGTCAGCGCAACACACCCCTACTATGAAATGTCAAATGGCACTACTTCTTTTGTGATACCTCAAATGAACGGTCTCAGTCAGTAGTATTCACCTGTACAAGACTTTTTTTCCACCCACTACAGGGTGTATGAAAAACATTAATTCGAAGGTCTAAATTTGAAAACTTTCAATGCGAATATCTCGCTGAATGAAACAGTTTGGAAAACGCCGTTTGGCACAAATGCTACAGAGTTAGGGGGAACTAGAACCACCATACTTCAGTTAAGGGATGAGTCACCCCGTCGGCGCGACACACTCCATCTTTGAAATGTCAAATGGCACTACCTATTTTGTGATACCTCAAATGAACGGTCCCAGTCAGTAGTATTCACCTGTACAAGACTTATTTTCCACCCACTACAGGGTGAACGGAAAACATAAAGTCGAATAAAATAAAATGCAGAATGCCGATATATTCCAAGAGATGTGTTCCAAAATATTAGAATGGCATTGAACATCGATTATACTATTGCTTACAACAGAATGGAATGCATTTCGAACATCTGGTCAATTAAAATATCTTTTTAACACAATTCATTGCATTTCATTCGACTTTATATTTTTCGTACACCCTGTAGTGGGTGGAAAAAAGTCTTGTACAGGTGAATACTACTAACTGAGACTGTTCATTTGAGGCATCACAAAAAAGGTAGTTGCCATTTGACATTTCAAAATCGGGGTGTGTCGCGCCGACGGGGTGACTCATCCCTTGATCAAAATATGGTGGTTCTATACCTTTTCAACTTCAATTTCGGAATCGGTGAGTTATATTTCGGAAAAAGTAATCTCGATTTCAGAATTGGTTAGTTCGATTTCAGAAAAGCTAAACTCAATTTCAGAATCGGTGAGATGAATTTCAGAAAAAGTCCATTCAATTTCAGAAATGGTAAGTTGTATTTCAGAATTATTATTGGTAGGTTCAATTTCAGAAGATGAAATATTTTTATATGTTTGAAATGTTTTTCATTGCAAAGATTGAAGAAGATTGTTCACAGTGGATGAACGGTGTTTGAGAGCCCTATGTTGAATCAGATTGAACATAAATATGGGGTGCCTTCAAGTCAGAAGTGAAGAGCTTCTTGCAAGAGCATTGCCAAAGGGTCATAGCTGGGGATCCGAACAGCTTGCTGAACCAGATAGAATTCAGACTGCGATGTCTTGAGGAATGTGCAGATCATTCAATGAAAATGATAACACCTCAAATGTTTTTTCATTCTCATAATCATGTGCAACGCTATTATCTTCCAGCGATTCGGATGGAAGGCATCTGTGGATTGAATTGAGATTATAATTATGTTATTGAATTGTTTTTGACAAGTTGAATATTGTAAATATGGTTTGTTGATCTCACATACAATTGGAAACATTTCGAACAAATATAAGGATTTTTTTTCTGAAATTGAACCTACCAATTCTGAAATACAACTTACCATTTCTGAAATTGAATGGACTTTTTCTGAAATTCATCTCACCGATTCTGAAATTGAATTTACCATTTCTGAAATCGAACTAACCAATTCTGAAATCGAGATTACTTTTTCCGAAATTGAAGTTGAAAAGGTATACTCTTTAGCATCTTTGCCAAACGGCGATTTTCTAACTTTTTTCTTTCGCGAAATATTCGCATTGAAAGTTTTCAAATTTACACCCTGTATATGTTCAATCTGATTCAACATAGGGCTCTCAAACACCGTTCATCCACTGTAAACAATCTCGTCTTTTGCAATTTAAAACATTTCAAACATAAAAGGATTTCATCTCATGAAATTGAACCTACCAATAATAATTCCGAAATACAACTTACCATTTCTGAAATTGAATGGACTTTTTCTGAAATTCATCTCACCGATTCTGAAATCGAGTTTACCATTTCTGAAATCGAACTAACCAACTCTGAAATCGAGATTACTTCTTCCGAAATATAACTCACCGATTCCGAAATTGAAGTTGAAAAGTGTTAAAGTAGACTCCAGAAAGGCGAACTTCTATATTAAAACACAAATTTAAACTGACAAGTTCAATATATTTGACAAACTTTTTTTTTTTTAAACAACTACACAGTTACATCAATAACCAACACACTTTGATTAAACTTGATAATGATAAATATCTCAATACTCTCCCTCATTGAAAAGTTTTTTTATTTAAGAGAATACTCCCATTTCTTGGCAGAATTTCTGGAATCGGAGTCTAGGCATCGGTTTTGTCATAACATCAGCAAGTTGAAACTCAGTCGGTACCTTCTTGACATTGATTTCACCTTCGGTGACAAGTTCCCTCACGAAAAAGTGTCTCGTTCTTATATGCTTGGTTCGACGATGATATTCGGGATTCTGAGCTAGTTTAATTGCAGCTTCGTTGTCAATTTGTAGTTCAGGAAGACATTTCAATCCAGAAATTTCCAAAAATATTCGTTTCAACCAAATCATCTCACGTGCGGCTTCACTTGCAGCTACAATTTCTGCTTCTGTTGTTGAAATTGCAACTAACGTCTGCTTTTGACTCAGCCATGTCACTGTACCTCCTGAATATAAACAAATGACATCCGAAGTAGATCTTCCAGAAACATCTCCTCCGTGGTCTGCATCACTGTAGCTTTCCAGTAATCCAGGTTTATGATCAGCTTGGTAGTGTATTCTGTAGTCTACAGTCCCCTGTATATAACGGAAAATACGTTTAACTCGTACAACATCTTCTTTTGTCGGGTGTTCCAAACTACGAGAAACAACTCCAACTGCATAAGCTATATTGGGTCTGGTAGCAATCATCAAATACATCAGTGATCCTACAGCTTGTCTGTAAGGAAAATCAGAAAGTCCTTCATTTTCAACTTCTCCTGTCCCAGAATTATCTTTCGTTATTGGAGTAGATACTGGTCGGCATCTTTCCATACCAAATCGCTGTAAGATTTTCATGGTATATGATTTTTGATGGATTTTTATCGAGCCATTGTCAAATCGTTCGATTTGAATGCCCAAGAAGAATGTCGCAGGCATCACTGTTATGAATGAATTATCTTTCGTTATTGGAGTAGATACTGGTCGGCATCTTTCCATACCAAATCGCTGTAAGATTTTCATGGTATATGATTTTTGATGGATTTTTATCGAGCCATTGTCAAATCGTTCGATTTGAATGCCCAAGAAGAATGTCGCAGGCATCACTGTTATTTTAAATTCACTTTTGAGATTTTCAATAACTTCAGCAACTGCTTGTGGATTTGTAGCAGCAATTAGTCCATCATCCACATAAAGAACTAGCAAAATTTAACTCGAATTCGTATTTTTTATGAAAAGACATGGATCAGCTTGACTTTTATCAAAACAGAGTGTTTCTATGAAACCAACAAATCGTTTGTTCCAGCAACGAGGCGCTTGCTTGAGACCATATAGACTTCTCCTCAATCTGCACAGTCTACTGGTTCCATCTTGATAGCCTTCTGGTTGATGCATGAAGATTGTTTCTTTCAATTCTCCATAGAGAAACGCAGTTGAAACGTCGAACTGGATAAGTATCAATCTTTCACTTGCTGCAACACTCAAAAGCACTCGTATGGTTCCTGCTCTTGCTACTGGGCTGAACGTTTGGCCATAGTCGATTCCTTTCTTTTGCGAAAACCCTTAGATCACAAGTCGAGCTTTATATCTATCAATGGTGCCATCCGGGTTCGCTTTCACCTTGAATACCCACCTACAGGGAAGAGCTTTCATTCCTTCTGGAAGTTCTTCTAGAGTCCACGTGCCATTTTCATTCAGTGATTGAATTTCGTTGTCCATAGCTTTCCTCCACTCATCTTTCTCTACCGAATTCATCGCTTCTGTGAATGAGGAAGGTTCATGTACTTGATTCACGTGTGCTATGGCTGACATGACGAAATCATTGAACCTCTGTGGCTGATTCATCTTCGATCTTTCTCGCAACTGTCTTCCTGTATTCTCTTGATCATTTTCTTCACTAGTTTTTCCTACTTCAATTTCTTCTTCCGATGAAAATGATTCATTGTCTTTTATTTCTTCACTTCCACAAAATGTCTCCGTTTGGGACTCCATTTCGGCAGTATTCTTCAGATGGATTTCTTTGGTCGGAAGTGTTTTTTCTTCAAAAGTTACATCTCGGGACCTTATCAACTTATTGTTTTCCTTACACCAAATCCGATAACCATCATATCCATCGTAGCCGATTAGAATACCCTTTATGGCTTTTCTGTCCATCTTCTTTCTATTTTGTTTAGGAATGTGAGCATAACAGGTACTGCCGATAATTCGAAGATGCTTTATACTTGATTTCTTGCCGGTCCATACTTCCAAAGGAGATTTATCTGCAACACCAGAGGGTCCGCTCAAATTCAGGATATATTTGGCAGTATTGATCATTTCAGCCCAAAGACCTTGTGGAATTTCTCCATGAGAATGCATCAGAGTTCGAGCAGTCTCTACTAATGTCCTGTTTTCTCTCTCAGCACAGCCGTTCTGTTCAGGAGTATACGGCATAGTGAAACGTTGATTTATTCCATATTTGGACAGAATTTCTCTGATATTCTGGTTGTCAAATTCTCCACCATTGTCACATATGAGCTCTTTCACAATGTGACCTGCTGTTTTTACTTTTTGAAGCATTTGTACCAACATTGTAGACAATTCTGATTTTTCTTTCATGAAAAACACTTCTCGAAAACGTGATAAGTCATCTTTGAAAAGTACGTAGTAGCGATAACCTGAAACTGATCTAAGGAATGGCCCACAAACATCAGTGTGTAGGATTTCTCCAGGTTGACCTGCTCGCTCTCTTGTGCTAAATTTCTTACGATGAGCTTTTCCATAAACGCAGCCTTCACATACTTCGCTATCCAGATTAACTTTAACTCCGAGATCACGTTCGATAACTGATCTCCCATGTCTCTTGTTTTGATGTCCTAGTCTTTCATGGAATAACTGAAGTTGGCATCCATTTGAAACTATATTTGATTCAGCTTGTATTGGCTTATTACTGACTGCTAGCATATGAAGTCCATTGTTTTTAGTTCTGAAGCCTTCTAATATAACCGTTTCACCTATTATGAAACTGCATTTGTCCACTGTTGATATGAAACGGCTATCAGGATGCTTGTCTTGGGCAGCTAGTACTGAGAAAAGTTTCTTCCTAATGTTTGGAACGTACCAAACATCACTCAAAGTTACTTCAAACTTATTTCGAGCAACCTCAGCTTTGAGAATGATGGTACCTCTTCTTAAGGCCTGGACAGATTCACCATTAGCAGTTGTGACACTATGGGTAGTGGTGAACTCTTCAATGGTTTCGAAAAGATCCAAACGATGAGCGATGTGATTTGTAGCTCCATTATCAACGAACCAACTGTCGTGATCGGAATCATTGGCCAAAAAACATTGGTCAATCAATATGAATACTATATTTGCTCTTGACTTGTCTGCGTTTGCCTTCGAAGAATCAGGTTTCGGTGGTTTTCCGTCAGCATGCCATTTGGGACAATTTCGTACTCTGTGACCTTTCTCGTGACAATAATTGCACAACCACTCGGTAATTGACTTCTTGAACTTACTGGGTTTCCTTTGCTGTGAGGATTTGGCTAACATCACTTCTTGGCTTACATATTTACTTCTCTCCTGCTGCATAAGAGCTCTCTCATAGGCACATGATTGATTGGTGAGATTGTCGATAGTTCTATCATTCTTAGCAATCAACATCCAACTGGATCTGAAGGAGAAGTAGTTTTCTGGCAGTGTTTTCAGAATTTTACAAATAAGTAACAGCTCTGGTAACACTATGGCATCTTCTCTTTTGATCTCCAATTTCAATTCATTCCAGAGATTTTTCAGCTTGGACATATGTGTAGCTACATCATCACTGGCTTCCTTCTGATAACTAAAGAACTGTAAGCAGGTATCATAAGCTTTGTTTTCAGATATTCCGTCGAAGAGTCGGTGCAGCTCTTGCCATATTTCGCGAGCACTAGAAAACCTCATGATCTTTTTCAGAGTCTCTTCTGTCATGTTGGTCGTAAGTATAATCATTGCACTACTTTCGGTTTTTCTGAAGTCGCACAGCTCTTTATTGTACTTGGTAACATCTCCAGCACTAGCACCAGCCTCCAAAGCTTTTGGTTCTTCGAGAGTTCCTTCTACAACTTCCATAGCTCCGACAATACCTCTTAGTAGCGTATAGACTTTGTACTTCCACGTTGACCAATTTGACTTGCCTTCTAATAGTCCAATTTGTATTTTGGTGAGTTCCATCTTTCTGCGACTTATACGTTTTTACTTTTACTATTAGTATTGCGTATCTGGGCTCATAACCTGTTAAAGTAGACTCCAGAAAGGCGAACTTCTATATTAAAACACAAATTTAAACTGACAAGTTCAATATATTTGACAAACTACTTTTTTTTTAAACAACTACACAGTTACATCAATAACCAACACACTTTGATTAAACTTGATAATGATAAATATCTCAATAAAAAGGTATAGAACAAAAAGAAGGAGGCGGAAGATCATTTCGAGAAGGTTCTCGAACCAAAGCCTGCCTGTGTTCTCATATATAAAACGGCCGGTCGAGCAGCGAGTGTCAGAGAGACAGTTATATACCGCGTGTTATAAATCGTTTTACATAAATAGTAGTTATAAGTTCGATATAAATTAGTGTTTCTTTAGTTCAAATAAATCAGTTCGAAAATAAATAGTGTCGTGTTCGCTTCTGCACCCGAATAACGTAACAGTATCATAGGTTAATTGCGGAATTTGTAGTACTACTTTTGGTGATCAAGTCACCATGTCATGAATTATGAAATATTGTTTTTTTTGTTGATTCTACAAATTTTCATTATATTAAACAAAACCTGAGACCACAAGTGTGCTTTTATTATGTCTGACATTTTTCTTTCAGGTTGAAATTTCAATTTCACATTTTTTGTAACAACAAGAATCAACTTTTCTCAGTTTTACACTCAAAAACAAACTAAGGGGCGCCTAACTAGCCACCTAACAAAGTCAAAACTCTAGGCCTTTGCTCACCAGACCCAAGAGTTGCCAGAGCCAGTTATGAGACTTGCTTTACTTATTTTTATTTATGGAAATAAATGAAAAGTAGTGAAGTTTGTATCACCTTCAGATCACAAAACATCTATTTATCCGTGATTATCTAATTCTATGAAAGTATCGATGTGATTAGTCAATCGGCATTCGCACATGATATTGCTTGTTGTATACTGTTAATCAACGAATGTTCTTCAGAGTAATAGGTTGAACCTGTATCAAGGGCCTAGCCCTAGGAGATAGGTCACTGCGACGAAGACCTCACATATCCTCTCATATTCCTTGGCTAACACCAGCCAACTCTGCGTCAGAGGAGAGACGATCAGGCACACTCACAGCTATGCCAAAACCATATTTCTGTATATGATAGAAATATGTGTTGTAATGTGATAAACTCTGAGGATAAATAAATTAATTCAATGCATCTGCCTGGTGATCTAAAGGTCGTGGAATCGATCCCCGGTAGAAGCGTTTGTTTTACCAAATCTGGTCGTCCCCAGTACGTACGAAATGTCTTGGCCGGCCGTTCTCAGTACGTTTTGAGGACGTACTCGTGCTATATGGGAGTAAGTGTGGATTCATCCATTAGGCGAAAGGATCTTCTCTGGATGGAGCATCATCGTGTGTTCGTGAACTGAACCCAATATGTGAGAAAATTATTCACTGAAACTGGCCGTATCTATGCTTTGTGGATAATGATAGTAGATTTTCACACGGACCAGAAATCCGAGTTTTTGTGAAGCAGCTTTAGCGATGGATCGAACATGATTTTTCCATGAAAGGGTGTGAATGATGACATCAGACATTGTTATATCAGCCATACTGAGTTCCGCCTTTCTAGAAAAAATGCAGACTCAATTTTTGGTGTCGTTGAATTGAACTAGGTTGTTGGATCTCCTGGCTGTGATTTCAGCAAGATAGTCATCGACAGAGTTGACCTGCCTACGTCGTACGTTCCTAGTTTCCTGGGAATTAATTGGAATTCAAGCAAAGAACGCAGTATGGAGAGAAAAAATCGGCTGAATACTGATTTCATATTGAGGTAATATAGATATTGTGAATTTAGAAATAATATTAGTCCAATATGAGAGTATATTGAGAACACAATATCGGCATGATGATATTGGTCGAATATTGGGGCGACCCGAGCCAAATGTAGATTGCCAGCTACAATATTAAAGCAATATTGGATGGGAAGTACGTTTACAATATGTGGAGAATCATATACATAGAATTGTTTCACGAATGTCGGTAAAACGACGAATTATGAACCACCCTGTATTTCTTCGAATTGAATATCTGACCAATAATGAATAGTTTCGACTCAAAAAAATCCTAAATTTGACACATCTGGATTTTGCACACCCTATATCTCTGTGATCATTCTTGCTAGACCCAAGTGTGATGCATTGATGAAATCAGCTCACAAAGGAGAATCCAAGAATGCAATGAAATACAGGGTGTCCATGAGAAGAAGTATAACTCTGATACGTCACGCATTTTCAAGTCACCCTTTATAAAGCGAAATATTTTGAAAATGTGCTGCTCATGAGCCCAGATCATCACAACAATTTTTGTTCATCTATCTCAAACAGCAAAGGCGTTATCTCACTTTCCCATTTCAATGGCTCACCCGGTATTCATATTGTTTCCAACGATTATAACCAAAATTGCCCCTTAAACGTTCTCCCCATGTCAGCACGTTGATTGAATATTGTTTAGACATGCAATAATATTCGGATCATCATATTTATCTATACTGACTGATATCGTTCTGACTATATCAGGCGAAAGATATCGAATGCATATTTTTTCAAAGATGAATATCTATATCGGCCATTCAATATTCTTTTTCATATTGGTCATATAAGAAAACAACAATATTGTGATTTTCAGGTTGATTGTACCAGTATATCACCTGACGAAGCTACTGTGTTAGCGAAACATGTTGTGTGTTTTAGAATTTTGTGGAGTTAGGAGTTAGGTGTTGGAGTTAGGTTTTTTCTCAGAGAGTGCCAATACTTCATAATGACAGCCTATGCAATGCCCTCCAGGTGCTACGTAGAACTTTATAACGATTCAATTTCAACACCATGTTTCTGAAACGAAGCATACGCACAAGTTCATAAAAACCGTTTTCCTAAAATTTTGTCAGGATCACGTTATTTGAATATTATAACTATGAAACACCATGTTATTGTCCAAAATATCGAAAGCCTTTTGTGAATTCTACCCCTGATTTCTTTCTGGAGTTTATGCTAACATCACAAGATTCCCCATCAGATCTCTCCACTGTGATTTGAATAACCCCACTATCCATACTGTTCGAAAACAGATATCTTCTTACACTATCAAAGATCGATCGAATCTGAGCTTCGTACAGATAACCTGCATTAAAATCCAATTGTTTGGAAAATAATCTTCCTTTCTTTCTGCTACCAGCTTAAAGCGGGTGTACTATAAGCCCAGCAGAGCGGTAAAAATGCTATTTTATCGATGAACCTTGCCGAAGATAAAAGAATAGTGAAACAGGAGCAAAAAACAATAAAAATTCTGTTCGCGTGTTGTTAGAACAAAAGGAGGTTAAATTATCTGTGACGATGACCTGGGTGGTTCACGACTATTGCTGATGTGACCGTTAGATCTAAAACTGATAAATTTTTCGAGGATCTTTTTCACAGGGTGATCACTCACCTATGAATAAGGGTACGTGGAAAACTTTACGACCAGGAAGCGATCATCATAATTAGTTGAAGCGCAGTATCTATTAAGGTACAGAGGAATTAGTTCGACAGATAGGTGGAATAATCGCGCTTTCAATGATTGATGCATACAATTTGGAACACGTATACTAAATACAGAGAAGTGCACAAAAAACGGCTAGACCTGTAACTTTCAAATTATTCGAGATAATAATCGACTTTATTCACCAATATGAAGAATAATACAAAAGATAATACAATGAGAAGAGAGTTATATGTTTATGGTGAATAGGCGGAGATCAGCTAAAGCTGTTTTTCATCTCAACCTCTGTGAGCGAAAAACAAATAGGAATACATATGAAGCTAGTAAACTATAGTGAGCATGAGGAGGATAATGATATTTTCGAAGATGACAATCAAGATGATAAAATAATAATGATAATGATAGTATTTATAATGAGAATAATAATACTAATGATAATAACATCAACGACGATAATAATAATAATATTATATTCAATTTTATATTTTCAATTATTGACAAATAGAAAGGAGCTAGGTTCAGCAGCAAGCATTCAGTCCTGAGCGTATCCTAATGTTTGTTTCAATCTTTTTTTAAAGTTGTATAAAGAGAGATTTCTGTATTCTGTGGGGAACGAATTATAGTGTTTGGATATATTGCAAAAATACGTGTGAATAATGCTGTGAAGTGTCTCGGAATAACTAGTGAATGGTTTTTCCTAGTGTTCATTCAATTTACATTCGAGAAAGTGACTAGCCTTTCACGCAAATATGGTGGTTCACCTGTCTGTAGGACCTAATGATGAGTAAGGGTTAGTGAGTGAAGTTTGCGTGAGCTCTTCAATTTCAGACACCCAGATCCACTGAATTCAGAACTAATATGGTCGTATTTTCGAATACCGTTCATGGGGTGTCCCTTTCGAGAATCAAAAGTAAGGGTCGTTTCCGATGAAACCGGAAGAGATTGAAGCAAACTTGTTTTATCAAATGATGGGCATTTTGGTATTCTTGGTACCCACCAATTTCAAAAACCCTATCTTGAATATTTGAAAAGTTAAAATCCTGGCTGTTTTTTGTGCACTTCTCTGTTCATGAAGGTACACATTTGGATATGAGAATATTTTTTCCTCGACAGTATTGGCATACATTCAAAATGGAAACTTCAAAAAATTTGTTGAGTGCTGCCTTTAGATGTTCTCAGATGATGATGTTGAATGTGCAACTCAGTAGTAGTGGCATCAAGAAATTGTTGTTCTGTGCATAATGAATCATAGTATTGAAAAAAATATAAATAATGACGGAAGCACGAATAGGAAAAATATTCTGACAATCTATTATTTTCAGAGATTCAACATGCAACTTTTTTTTCTACAAAAGGCGCCATATTTATTTTCTATATGAAATTAGATAGTGCTCGGAATTCACATCACCATATAACATGTTCACATTTCCACAGTAAAGAGCGCCAAAAATCAGTAAAAAAAACTTCAGATGTGTGTTATACTTGATAACAAAAAATCAGGCGTTATGACCACAAGTATCAATAGTTTCTCATAGCAATAATTTATAACACGATACAACCTTACATTTCCTTGCCAAACGGAGTAAAATGGATAGGGAAACTAAGGAACCAATTTCTTGTTAAATAATCAAGATACGTTCACCTAAGATTGACCTGCATCAAAATTCGTTTTCCCTGTTCCTATAGAATGAATAATGATAGGTTTCAAATTCAGTGTTTGGAGGTATGTCAGTTTACTAACGAACTCATGAAATAACATGATCGAATCAATGAATATTGATAATTAGTTGAGTCTATCATGAAAAAATATAATTACACTGAAACTCATCACTAGACCAACTTCAACACAAGATGAAAACCTTCAATAATAGTTATAGGTAACGGTATCCTGATTATTCAACAAAAAACAAAATGTTCAATCTTGGGCTTTCTCTGCATATTTATCATTTTTGCATAAAACGCATGTGAATCATGGCTACGAAGGAATATCGATACTGTAGCCCGCACGACTGGGATTCTATATATTTTTTCAAGTAGTTGATGAAAATCTCTTTTTTTCCAACTATCGCACCCTATATTTTGGAAACGATGCATTCCCTGACAAATGTTCATATGAACTATTTTTCATATTTCGAAACCGAGGTGAAACCCAGAGTCGGTGAATATCCTTCAAAGTTTCATCTGATTCTCTTGCCGGATAAATTATATATGTACCATATTTTATATATCAATGAAACTTAGGAACTTTTTTACTTTGGCATATTCTCTAGATTCCATCCATGCACAATTGACAATTGTATCACTTCATGTCTTTTCTCAAAATATGAGTTATTTATGTATCATGGGCGTGATGGCGTCAGCCGAGGGCCATTACACACTGAAGGCAATAAACGCATTCTACGCTCGTGATTCGTACAACGTTTTATGCACTAGTGATCAATTTCTCGAGTCGAAAGTAATGACTAGACTTCAATTGACACATTCTATATATGAAGTATAAATTCAGTGACCAAGAGAAGCGATATGGTGTATGGGGAGTTCACATATTGAAAATATCGTACGAACAACGTAATTACCGTGATATTCAAACTCTCTGTTCACCAAAAAAGATTAATTACTTGAAATGTCACAAAATGCATACATAGTAAATGAGTGAAAACTTCAGAGAGCCAGAGAGTCATTATACAAAGAAGTGCGATCGTAGACGAGATTAGGTATATTAGGTATATTCAACGTGGTATGGTCGTAGAGTGAAAAGTAAAAAAATCCGATGGAATGATAAGAAGAACATGTATATAATAAGCCGCTGGAAATCATAATGAGCCCGCGGGCGGTAAAGTGACACATTGCGCCCGCAGAACCGGAAGGTATTGTGCAGTTTACCGCCCGCTATAGTGCATGAAGAAAAATATTCCCAATTCCAAGAGAGGAATTAGTTTGGGAGCTGAAGTTTGACGCGCTGAGTAGTGAACCACTCTGTATACAATCGGTGGGCTATATTATCGCGACGAAGGGAGCGGATCGAAAGTGATTTCATTTTCTGAGCCATTAGTTCGGACCTCTTGATGCTCGAATCAGACACTCCGCTGCTTTGCCTGGAATTGAACTCGAAGAATTCTCGAGTTGGTTTTATTTGAATGCTTCTTCGCCCCGCAGCGCCCTCTTCAATCGGGAAATCGGGAACGTGACTACGAACAAGTGGCGATTATTCGAATCGAATCTCGAGAAGTGAACAGAAAGGTATTGTAATTTGCCCTACTCATCGATCAGATTATTTAAATCGGCATTAGAGTTGATTTTGTTTATTAATTCATGCTATACTAATCGTCTAGATCGATCCATCTTGCAGTATGGTGAAGAAAAAAAGGGAGAAATTCTCACGTGGAGTTGACTGAAAGAGTTCCTTTTCTTCTTATTATACTATACTAGCTTCTAGAAAATATTTCTTCAATATTCATCAACACACTATTATTATTATATGTTCCTACTTTTTACTAAGTTGGCTAATCTATTAAAGCATGTTCCATCAGTTCTCAAACTACTATTCATCACAGAGCTCGTTGGCCATATTGGATGCACCCTCTTAAATTTCTTAATGTTGACGACTCATCTCCGACCCCCAAAAGCCCCAGGCACCGATTTCAAATAGAATTGAATCCTAATTATGAAAATTGTTTGTCATACTGGATTCGCTATCTTGATTTCCCCAATTTCGACAGGGGAATCACAATCTCCGACTTCGAAAACCCACGATGAAGATTCTGAATCGAATTGGATCATAATCAGAAAACTATTCCGCCATATTGAATCCGTCTTCTTGTCACTCCTATGATGTTGACGAAAGAATCATAATCTCCAACCCTGAAAACCACAAGATACAAATTCAGAATGGAATCGGATCATAATTTCGAAACTCGTCTGCCATATTGGATCAGCTATCTTGAATTTCTAACTTTTGACAAAATAATCATAATCTCCAACCCCGAAAACCCCAGGTATGACTTTCGAATCAAATCGTATCATAATAACAAAACTCTTCCACCATATCGGTTCCGCTATCTTGTATTTCCTAATTACTACAGAAGAATCATCATCTCTGACCCCGAAAACCCTCAAATACCATTTTTGAATAAAATCAGATCATAATTACAATATGTATTCCCCAGCTATGCTACCTATTGAAATAAATTCAAGGGAAAGACAGTACACAAATATCGAGTATATTATAGTTGACCCGGCCAACGGTTTTTTGCTAGGTACATTATTTCTAGAAAATATTTTTTCATATATATATGGTAACACAAGTGATTATATTTTGCCGTTAATATTCAGTGATTGTTACGACAGCTTGTTGCCTAGTTATTCCGTGTATGACATTGTTATCAAAACTACGAATCGTAGGCGAGTAGTTTTGGATCAGTGACATGAGCGAAATTAGAGCAGCAAGCTGGAGTATGTCAATCGACGAGTATTGGTATGTCTATTTCATGATTGAATGAGACAATATATAAGAAATAGAAAACATAATTCGAGTATATTCCAACTCAAACTTTGAAGAAGAACATAATAATAGTAATGGAGTACAGAATTAAATTTTTCAGAAATGAACTACCTCTACTTATAGTTATTCACAAAGTGGAATGTACAGTTTTGATAAACAGTTTTTTTTATTCATCTTGGAGATGGTTGCTTTCAAAAAAGTTTATACAATTGCTATACAATTCGAACAAAATAAATTGAATTCATGTGACATGAAATGATTTTAAAAAAGATATCGTCGCCGAGGGGCTCGAACCATCGAACTTTGTATCTTTGCGCAGCAACCCTATCAGTTGCGCTACATCATCTTGTAATCATATTAGTCACAATAACTTGAGTGATTGAAGAAGATTACTTTAAAAAGGAATTTGAATTCTAGTATTGTTGTGTTAGACCGTCAACAAATATGCAAACTTTTCAAATTACACATGAAACGTCCAGCCAGAATAAAATTGTCTCGCCTTTCGTACAAAATGTCTTTCTCACGCGGATTATAAGTGAATAAAATAAAGTAGGTACCTAGGTTATTGTCTCAGATTTGATTCCAAAGCAATCTTGACCAGACACGATATCAAAATTTCATCGCTGATAAACGAGGTTTGTTGGTCACGTGTGGGTCCACTCGGCTTCTGTATTGGTAGAGCGAGTCCGATAAAATTCAATAAACAGAGAATATCGCTAGATTACAGAAGGAACCGTGAAAATGTTCGATTCTGATTGGTTCTCGAGATCAAGAGTGAAATAGTCAGTTGAATATGTACCAACACACTTTTATTATTTTATTTTCTACTTATTCTGTTCAGCTTGACTAACCATTAAAGCGTGTTTTCTCAGTTTGTCGAACTACTTTTCATTTTCACTTCTTCTCAGTTCGGTAATCTATATCTCTATAGTTCTCTCAACAACTATTAATTTTCTACTTCTATTTGGTTTGGCTGTATATATAAAAGCGTGTTTCATCAGTTTTTCTAAACACTATCCATCACAGAGCTCGTTCGACATTGTGAATCCGCCATCCTGAATTCTCCAATTATGATGGAAGAATCATAATCTCTGACCCTGGAAATTCCAGATATCAATTTTAAATTGATTCGCATAATGATCAATAGACTATCTATCGTATGCTGTATTGAATTTGTCACCTCAAATATCTGAAATTTGATAATGGAATCATAATATCCGAACTCGATAACCCCCATACCAACTTTGAACAGAATCGGATCATAAATGCAAAAATCGTCTGCGTTATTGGATCCGTCATCTTGACTTTCCAAATTTTGGGGGAAGATTTATAATCTTCGTCTACATAATCGCCCAGATACCAATTTCGAATGGAATCGGATCATAATTACAAAACTCGTTCGCCATATTGGATCCACCATCTTGTATATTCCACTTTTGACAAAACAATCATAATTTTCGACCCCAAAAACCCCCAGACCAATTTTGAATTGAATCGGATTAAAATTAGATAACTCGCCCGTCATTTGGATTTCCCAATTCTTTTCTCTCAAAAGAACCGTCTCCTGCCAATAACAAAACAATTTTTATTCTCTCAGAATCTTTCATAAATTTTTTGTTGTTTAACGTATCGAAATTATCAACCCAATCGGTCAAGCCGTTTAGTAGTTAACGTACTGACAGCAGCGCCACCTGGCACGTCAAATTTTATTCTCAAATCCACCAGGAAACCATCTTAATACCCCTTAATGGAATTCCAACCCAATCAGTGCAGCCGGTTAGAAGGCACAGACATTTATTCGATGAAAAAGTATTGTAGGTACTGTTGACTAATCCACTCTTGTTCTCGAGAACCAATCAGAATCGACCATTTTTATGGTTTCTTCTGTATTACAGAGATTTGTTTGTTAACTGGCAATTATCGGACATGCTCATCCAACACAGAAACCGTATTGACCCACACGTGACCTACCATCCTCGATTTTTACCGATAATTTTTTTGACATTGGGAACGTCAATGATTTGGAAGCCAGAATGATGGATGCAGTGTGTGTTCAACGCTCGCGAGGTACTCGTTCATTGACACACAATCATGAAATAATCATAGGAATGCAACTTGTGATACAATTTTTCCTGGTAATATCCGTCGATTGACATACTCTAGCTTGCTGCTTCGATTTCGCCTATGACAGTGTTTCAGAACTCCACGCCTACTGCTCGAAAAATTTTATATGTCATTCACGAAATTATTTGGCAAATCGCCAAATATTTTTGGTAAATTAATTCCACTTGTGGTATCACATGTACTAGATGTTCCCGATGCTAGTATCAAAAGTATCATAAAAATGTTGAAGAATTCATCGAACTGTTTTCAACTCGGTTTCCAACAGTGGAGGTATTTTTTCTAAGTGACCATATTATATTGTGAAATAAGAAACGCACATAAGACAGTGGATAGTTATATAATATACTCATGGAAATGAAAGTGGGTTAATAGAACAAATAAAACTAATACATATGAAATTTGAATATGGACACTACACAAACAAAACTGTTGCATGAGCCACCTGTGTTTCGTGACAGTAAAAAAAGAGACACCGACAGGGGGAACTCTAGGATAGTTACATCATGATTTGAGTAGTAGAGTAGTTCGTTTCACATTGTTTTGGCACAAGTATTATAATGACGATTCTATATTGAACAAAAACATTGGATGATCATTCTTGTTTGATAATATACTCAATTGAATTGTGAGAATGTTTCAAACTATCATTCGAATTCCTCATCAAGATGATCATGTGACATAACATTGTCAAGGATCATCCAGCCGTGTTTATTTTCCATTGTCCTCAATGTTCGGATTGAATAAATATTTTAAATCCTGAAAAAATCGTTGTTTTCTTGGTTTCAGTAGAAATGAATGGCACAAATCATGATTACACCTAGTACAAAACTTCGTCTGGATTGTTATCTTTGAGTTACGGTTCCATTATGAAAGACGTAAAAGTGAGTATATAAGAAAGTACTTATCACTGTTAATGGCGGACTTTCCAGTTCTTCAAGAGCTCCAAATTAGCTGATAGTAATCTGAAAACCCTTTTAACAAACTTGGATTGCAAAACTTTCATGATAATCTGCGTATTATCGTATTATCAAATCTACTCGGGATTTGTTCCATTGATATTGTTAGAGAATGAGAAGTTACAAGCAAAAAAACTAACAGAACTCCATGATCATAATCACCGGAATAATGAAGACGACTGCGAATAGATGCCTGCAACGCAGGTGTATTTCCTGTTGGAAACTTCACATATCACGTCGATAATTTTCTGATTCAAATATAATGTGATAACTTCTCAGGAATGATTCGTAATTTTCCGTGCCACAGAAGAAAATTGCGTATTATAAACGGAAAAAGTATTGGATTTCACCTCACGGTTTTCTGTCTCACAACAAAACCACAAACGGAAATCTACTACTTCTTTCCCTTATGAAATAAATAACTATTTTTCAATTATCAAAATAAGCACCTACAATGGAAAGCCAGTTCTTTTATCCGTTTGCCGACATATCTGGGATTCACACAATGACGTAATGATTACGACCACGTGAAATCACGTAAAAATGTAGTGGATTTTCCTGCAATTTTTTTTTTAAATGAAAATATATTCACCATAGACGGAAACTCCTAATATACTAAATTCTTATCACGCAAACAAAAAATACGGGTTTTCGTCAACGAATCAATTGTTCCAGTTGATTGGAATTTTTCATAAATTCATTGTAAATATTGTCACGAGTAGAACATACGGTATATCAGTAATTTCGAACCATGAGGGTTTTATAAACATAAAGTAAATCAAATCATCCGTTGACATTGAATTATAAAAACTGACCAAGGAACTCTCATGAGAAACGTGCATATTTAATGAAATGATGTATATAAATATGGGATGTGAGGGTTCCGAAGTTAGTCTGGTCTGGGGCTACTCTTGACTTGACAAGAGCTCGTCGTGATAGTCGTTATAATGTAAGTTGTTATTCAGTCTTTATATTCATTGTTGGTTATCCATACTTTCTATTGCTATACCCATAATGTTTCATGCTATTATAAATATTGTCATCATTGAATGTAGTCTCATACTTTCAGTTACCCCTAAACTATTAGTGCCTTTTCAAATATTACCTCTCGCAGAATATTTAGCCAAACATTACCCCTTTTTCAATCAATATGTATCAACAAACAACCCTTTTGTTGTGACATTATCTCTCGCCAACTCTTATATTGTGACAATATTAGTCAATTTACTTTACACATCTCCCGTGTGCAATATGATGATTAAGTATTGCGTAAATTTATCTCTTTTAACACTCATTGGAGAACACGGAATGCGATAGTGGAGGTCTCAGATACGCGACTGGCCAATATGGCGGCCATTCCAAGATGGCTGCCAAATTACATATTAATAGAAGTCATGAATCGTCCATTTTTCAACCGTTTGTAAATCTTTACGTGCGCTATCTTTGAGGCAGTAACACACATTCCATGCTGAATACAACAACTTTTGAGTCATGGTGGAAACAAACGATTTTCGAACGAAAAACTAATTATTTGGTCTATTGTCATGGAAAGTAACTAGTAGTAGTCGTCACTCATAATGAAATACAATATTTGCAGCTCAAAATCACTACCAGCGGGTTCTACAAGTCAAATGGAAAACAACAGATAAGAATTAAATTGTTCATCAGTGAAGAGTTTCGAGGGTGATTCGTTACTCATTGTCAGTGTAATTTTTATCGTCGTTTTCATCCAACGGTTCACAGGCCTCATCGGAAATATTGTCACAGTTTTGTTCATTTTCAGAACAACAAAACTTTGGCCCCAGCGAGCAGCTGCACTGCCTGAAATGCATGCAATTTGAGGTGCTGATGTCACTGAAGCGTTCTCTGGAAAAACAAAAACTGCTTTTTGAAACCGCTTCATGGATGGAAATGAAAGAACGCTTCAGGCACTTTCATCTCTTGGAAGAACTTTGTCCTAGACAGGAGAAATCTATAGTGGGTTAGAAGAATATCTTTGTTCTGTTTACTTGAGGAAACCAGAGCATTACTGCTTGAGTGAACTAAGGTGGTGGCTATTTTCCAAAAAGCAAGTTGAAGGTGCTAGTCTGCCCCCAACTCAAATTCATGGAGGTTATAAGACTCGGAAAACACCTCCCTTGGCAATGTGTTCAAGAGCCTCGCTGTTTGTTGTATGAACGAGTCTTTGGAAAAACATGTTCTGCAGGTCTCCAAAGTGACCACGATGGGGTGCGAAGCCTCAACTCGACGGGTTAAGCTCGTGGGAACTGCCAAGGAAGGAACAATTGTTTATATTCCAGTTGAGCATCGTCCAAGAGATTATCTATAAAATAGAGTAAGACCGCCAACTTTTCTACGGTGTTCCATAGAAGTGAGTGAGTTTGTGAGCGAGGCATAACCCACGAGACGAATTGCCCTTTTTTGGACAGAATTCAACAGTTTCAGGGTATGTTTGGCTATTGCACTACCTACAAATATGGGAACCGTATTCCAGGACAGGTTGGATTTGTGCCTCATATGTCATGAGCAGCTAACTGGAAGTAGAATATGTCCTGGCTCGAAACAGAAAACCAAGTTTTTGGGAGGCACTTTTTACAATTGATCTCACGTGATTTTCCCAAGAAAGGTTATTGCTGATAGTGATACCAAGCATCGAAATGGATGTCTTCAAAAGTATGGTTACTCCTGAAAAGCTTATGTTGGGCACAGTGAGATCGGCTTTTCTAGATAGTAGTAGTAGTAGTAGTTTGTTTGCATTGAATTCTACCAAGTTATTGGATCCCCATTCGACAATTGTTGCCAAGTCCACATTTATGTTGTCAACATTCCTTCCTCGTTCGTTTTTGATTTGCCTAGCTGGTATTGAAGCCCTGAAAGAGAAGACGGTATGGAGGGTACTAGCATCCGCGAAGCTGTGTACTAAACATAAAGTTGCTTCCAAAAAATCGTTGTTATGGAGTAGATATAGTGTTGGTGATAGAATTGATCCTTGCGGAACACCAGCATTTAAGATGAGACAGTCAGATGAAACAACGTTAACCACTGAATAAAGAGACCTGTTTGAGAGAAAACCAGCTAGCAGAGAACATATAGCTGGAGAAACAAGCCATAAGATGGGAGTTTGGCGAGGAGTCCGTGGTGCCACGGCTAAGGTTCCATCATATTTTTCAATAGATTGCTGATATATATGTGACATGTAAGCGAGCAGGTCACAAGTTGATCTCTGATGACGAAAGCCATATTGCCTATCGTTGATGATACCAGCAATTTCATGAGCTCGATGTTGATAGCTCTCTCATGATCTTTGAAATAATAGATAGCAGTTTGATCGGTCTGTAGTTGCTAGGTTGGGTCTTTTTGCCTCTTTTTGGAACTGGTTGTACTCTTGCAATTTTCCAGTTGGACGAGAATATCCCCATTCTGTACTAGTAGTTGAACAACTTGCAGAGAACAGGTGTCAGTTGATCTCGGGCATATGACAATTGGTGTTATGTTTGGAGGTAATTTTCCTGATGAATCCAGAGTGGAATTTCTAGCAAAGGGATGCGCAAAAATGTTGGCTTTCTCCTGGGCAGCTGTGGCTTGTGCTCCATCTTCCTTGGTTAAAGAAGGAAACGAGCTGGAAGTGACGTTTCTTCCTTCAGCTTCAGCGAAGTACCATAATGAACGGGATCCGTTAGGACATTCAACAAGTTTTGATCTCAATCGGGCATTATGAACATCCTTTGATGATAGAATTGTCTCATTGCATATGCCTCTAGCCTCGACTTGATAGAGGAACATTCTGATAAAAGGGAACTTAGTTTCTGAATAATATATTCATACATTTCACAAATAACAGATAATCAGAGCTCTTATAGCCGGCTCACATTGAGACCATTTGAAATGAATCAGGTAATACTATTTCCACGAATATTCGGAATCAACATAGCTCACTCAATCTCACCAGAACACCAGATTTGATGTTTTCCTGGAGATATCGATGGGTTCACCGTCACACAATGCACGTTCATAGTTTCGACTGTTCTTTAAATGGCGACCAAAACGGGAACAAACAAATCACCAGAATGTAAAATCGCAGATCCGTAATCCATCAGAATATACATTTTCAAACCAGTAACTTAACAGAACAATATTTTATAGGAATCGTATTTATCTCTACTGTAGATGCACAGAACCGCAATCCCTCAAACCGTATTTTGTATACTGTACATGAGCATACCAGACAATAACAGATTGCAAATGCGCAGATGTGTATTTTTCTATAATAGCAATATCGCAGATCCGCATACATACAGAATCGAAAACTAACAAACCAACATCACAGCGGAATGATATTTCGTCAGAATCATAACAACACAGACCGTAATTCGTCAGAATCGCAGAATGACAGACCGCACATTAGCAGACCGTACTTTGTCAGAATCGAAATACAACAGACCGTTTATCGACAGAATAGTAAAATGTCAGAACCGTACATTGACAGAATAGCAAAAAATCAGAACAGCATATTCACAGAATCTCAAAATATCAGAACTGTAAATTGAAAGATTCGTAAAATGCTAGAACCGTACATCGACAGACTCGTAATACAACAGACCGTATTCCATCAGAATCATATTATATCAGAACGTACAATGACAGAATGTACTTCATCAGACTGTAATGTCATATACTGTATTGTGATAGAATCGTAAACTATCAGAACCGTAATTCAGCAGAATAGTAATATGTTAGATCCGTAAAATAAGAGAATCGTAAAAATTCAGAACCGTACATCGACAGAATCGTGAAATATAGGAACTGTACGTCAGCAGAACCGTAAAAAATCAAAACCGTACATTGGCAGAATCGGAATTCATCAGAATGTAATGCAGCAGAACCGTAAAATGACAGACTGCAGAGAGGCCTACCAGCCACGCGCAGAGCGAACGCCGGTCACAGTGTTGCCTGCTCTCACGTCATGTGGGGATTCTACGTATACTTTCAGTTCGACCTGCTTTTATGTTCCTATTGCTCTTGTACACTCGAGAACAAGATCGTTCATATGATATGAAGTGATGAATGACCACATTTCAATATGAAATATATGAACGTCACCTAACTTCTTTGCTATATGGAGAAGAAAGTGTTTATTTGAAGTATTTTCTTAAAAACTACAATTCCTTGAAGTCAGTTGAGAGAAGGGTTCGAGAAATAGGTGTTTGGCATGTTACAAGTGTTTTGGATCACATCACGTTAAAAGGTGAGGCCCCCGTCATTCCTTGCTCGCACAAGACTTTCGAAGACTTCTGAGGGTTGCTCGTAAGGGGGCAACCGAATGACGGATAAACAAATTTTACATTTTTTTTTTTTACAACAAACTTTGGAGTTTTCAAAGTTTGATTATAGATACAAGATATTGGATGTTCTTTATATGAATCTATGTCATACCCAAATCCATTCATTTTGTATTTTGTACCCATATTTCTAGAAAAAGGAAGAAGGTGATACGAAACTAGATTGAAATCGAAGTTCAGCTACGGAATTTAGTTTCGAGAATTCTTTATTAAGGATAATTAGTGCGGTGCTGTAGATAGGGATTGATGAAAAAATGCTTATACATACATACATACATACATATGGAAGCCATTGAATAAACGTTCCTGTAAAACTCACTATGGAAGCTATTAAATAAACGTTCTTGTCTATCTGATTCTGATTCTGATCTATATCAGGTGACCTTGGACCATAGGCGCCACCATCAGATAAAAATAGGATATAGGGCGGACAAAATTCGAAGATGAAATCGGGTAACCTACGAATGAAAACTGAGTGTGAATACTCAAAGCTAATATTAATCTGTGTAATTCTCGAAATGTCATCTCCAACCATTCAGAACTTGAAGACTATAATTTTCCATGATACTGACCATATCCACTCGTCAAAACTGAACCCATCACCAGTTCCTAAGCAGTTTTTTGAACAGCCACTGTGAATCTGAGATAGAACAATCAATAAAACAATAATTGATCTTCGCATTGTCGAGTTTAGACGAAAATGTAGTTTACCTAACAAATGCCGAAAGTCATACTTTTCCGCACCTGTTTATTTAGATATAAGGAAATACATAGAGAATTCGCATTCGGTATGTGATGAAATCATCAATTCCTTCTCAGTATATTCAACAGAAATCAACTTCTTTCCTGACTGCGATTTTACTAAATATACTGTACGCTAGCACAAACCACGCCGACCGTAATGTCTCATCTTCGAAGTACTTAGGCAAAACTCAGAAACTATTTATCCTTAACGAACTAACCTATCCCTGATTGCAATATTTTTGTGGGAGGAAAACCGAATGGAGTATAGAAACACATTGATTAATAATATATTTCAAAAGTTGAGTTCTTCAACAAAATTGAATAAAATGAGACTGATTATCCTAAACGCACTAACCTATTTGACTTCAAATATTTTATGAAAAAGGAAAACCAGAATGAAGTAAAAAAACAAAAAAGTTGCAAAAAAAAGTTCAAGTTCACAGCGATTCGAACCTTGGACCTTGGACCTTCAGACTGAAAGTCGACAGCGCTAACCAGTAGACCATTTGGGTGTATGAATTTACTGCGTACAGAAAAAACATGTTCAACACAGTAGTGCATTTGCAAAACAGAGGATGTATTTTGTTGTACTGAATGTAAATGTAACGCTCATTGTAAGAATATTGAAAAATCCGATGACGAAGACCATCAATAAATGTACATTGATTACTTTTCTGTAAGATGTTTCTTGTAAAAACCGCCTAATTTGCATTTGTGACAATCAACTATACATTCCAAGATATCTAGTTAAATATAAATTGCTCACCATATCTTCCATTTCGACAAAATGAGCATATTTCAATGAAGAATACGGTCTAAGCGCGCGACGAGTGAAAGTTTCATCGATCGTTACGCTTAGAATGGTTTATTGATTTAACATTTTTGCTCCGACGAAACGCCTCGACTGTGGTGCGCTGTCCAAAAAATTTAATTGCAGAACAAAAACTGTTATTATCCATACCATTGATCGAGATAAAATGTTCCTCATAAAATTACGCAGTTTTTGATGGGAAAATATGATGTAGTTCATTTGGAAAATAATCGAGTTCTTGCTTGTTGAAGATTAATGAAATATTGAAAAATTATATAGGATAGTTTTTGAAAGTGGTGAAATTTTCAGATATTCGGATGATAAAATATGAATTGTCAATACACCATTCGATTGGTTATACTTCAGGCTACAAAATGAGCCCTCATATGTTTTTTTAGCTTCATCCCCATATTTGTTAGACTGATATTTTTCAGACATATTGAAAAACGCGATCTTCGTACATTTTTCCCTGTAGAAAATCTCTCGACCATGGGGCGATGTCGTAATTTCCCATTATATATGTGGATGATGATGACAAAAAATGTCCTTGATGTTCAATTAAGTTATACCCCATGATTGGGTTATTGAACGATAGACCGCACCGTCTGCCGTACTAAAACATGTTCCATTTTTATGTTGAATACGGAAGCAAATTCGCTCCGGAAACGTCAATGTGAAAATGTACCTAATATTTTTATGGTATTCTTCCTTTTTCAAAGATTCTTCAAAACAAGGTGTCACTCGTTTTTTCAACAGAATTGAACAAGGATTTCGAGAAATTGGATGAAACCAAAATTGTAGTACTTTTGATCCCGATGCGAAAAGTTGGTAGCTCGACCGGAGTAGGCCGGCTAGATTTCGAAAATAAAAAAAGATTACATTCAGTATTGAGTGATATAATAAATAAGGAGAGTGCCGTAGGCGATTTTTTTCCTTATTCAAGGTCAAATGAGAATTGGATTTTCTCCTACCCTTCGAATAAGTGAATATTTTCACCAAAATCATGAGTCAAAAAATTTAAATGGAAAACATATTCATTGATTTTAGAAACTGAACAGGTACAAATCTGGTAGCTACACCTATCTTCATTCATACACGTATTGAAAGAACCAGAGAATATCGAATGACATCGGTCTATACGAATGATGAAACAAATTTCTTTCCTTCCTGATCTTCTTTCAGTCTGTTCGTATTCCTTATTATCCTAATATCAGTCCCGTGGTATATATACTATTTTTTTCACCACTAGCTATAAAACCTAACATTATTTACTCCTTCCCGAGGCGTGAAGTGTACTCTTACTGCCAAGGTAGTTTTCGTCATTTTATAACCACTAGTCAATAAAGACATAGCTACCCACCTCTGATATAATAACCCGAACTCACTGTTCTGATGGCATTTGAATCTGTTATAGGTATTTACTACTAGATTTTTTTTAAATTGAAAAGAAGTGCTTTCATAGTAGCAATAGGTTCATATCTCAGTTCCACAACAATGTAATGATTGTAATGTATTGCTGTCCCTGGGTAATACTAATATTCTTCACTACCTTGGTGTATTAATAACTATTATGCACCTGAGGAGTGGAAAAATTGATTAAATATGCAAGAAAATAATGAAAGGCCGTGGTTATCATATTGCTTCGAAAGCATTATTGCTATAGCGTTTGAGAAAAAACGCCAGTATTTACTTTTGATCCCTCAAATATTGAAAGTGCTATACCAAGTTCCTCAAATGAAAGATTGAAATTAGGTACCCTGCTCTTATGTGCATAACAGTGCATACAAAAATTATGGGAGGAGTTAGCCCCTGTAGCGCTGAAGCGCAACACTGAATAATACTTATATGTCCGGAATGATTTTCTGATCAAAAGATGACCTATGTGAGCATGAAACCATTATGTACAGGGTGATTCAAACTTTCCGCCCTTGGCTCATAACAGGAAAAGGAAAACTGCAAATGCAAATACGGCAGAGAGGATCAGAATGGATGTGTCGTGTAATAGTTATTTGTTTAACTAGGCAGCAAAGTAGTAGATTGACTGCCGTGGCTGAATTCATAGCCTGGGCAGGAAAAGTAATACTTTGCTGATTGATATGTGTCAGCAAAATTAATATTTGCTGCCAATCGGAGGAAAAGTATATGTTCTCGTATTTAAATATATTTCAACTTTTCCCGAGATAGCGTCAGATAATTTTTTTTTTCACGAAGCCACTATTTTTTCCTCATATTCCGAAAGAACATATTTTTTTAACAACTTTCATCATGACAAGTTTCTCCTATCTCCATTTGGTTAAAAGCCGTGGGACTCTGGATTTAGTATTTCCATTTCAATAATCTTTGGTATTTTCAAATAAATCTCAACTGACCCCGCCGTAACAAGTCGCCAGGTTTACGTTTCAATCGGTTCAAATATGAATGCAAAATGTATCCCAATCCATATTGCTTGCAAAACGATTTGCCTTGATTTTCATTACAACGGGGTCAGTTAAGATTTATTCAAAACTGCTAACATCAAAGTCCCGATAGCTATCAACCAAATGATGATAGGAGAAAATTTCCTTTCTGAAAGTTGTTGAATGAAATATTTTCTTTCAGAACATGAGAAAAAAATTGTGACTTTATGCAAAGAATATTTTCGAATGAATATCAACTGACCCTGCCGTAATCAAAAATCGAGTCAGCTGGTTTCAGCTTTAATCGGTTCTAAATGATGAATGCAAAATATATCAAATTACTTACTATTTGTTTTCCGGTCGACTTGACTTGGGGTCAGTTGAAGTTTATTTGAAAATGCCATATATATATATCATATATCACATCATAGCTATCAACTTAATGAAGAAAGAAAGAAAGTTTCACGATGGGAGATGTTTAAAAAAATATATGTTTTTTCAGAATATGAGGAAAAATTGTGACTTTGTGGAAAAAATAATTTTGCAGACGTCATTTCCGCCATTTTGAAAGGAGCTGAGATATTTTCAAATAAGGATAAATATATCCCCTCTGAGAGATTTCCATCTGCAGTTTTCCTTTCCTTGTTATGAGACAAGGGCGGGCAGTTTGAATCACCCTGTACAGTGTATTCCATTTTGGTTCAGACATCTGAGGTATCTCTGTTGTTGTGGAACATGGAACCTTGCGGTTTTTGCGGTTCTGTGCCACTTTTTTGTGAAACTCAGATTTTGCCTATAACTTATTTCACATTTTGGACACCCTCTATATTCACGGAGTTTTTCAAATCTTTTGTCATGAAGAATATCATTCAGATTCCAATGTCGTACTCAATTCTTTTTTCGCAGTATGGTTTTGGAGATTCAACTCAAACTTATGATTTTTTCAATTTATTAGCTCATTAAATTCCTCTTTTCTCCCTCAAAATGATATAGTGTTTCATAGGTAAAGGGAAATATTTCAATGGTACATAGGGGTCACCAGGGTGGTTCTGAAAATACCATATTTGATAGGTCTTAGAGTCTTCATAACGGAGATACAGGGCGATTTATCGATTTCGAATAATTATACATTCGTCTATAAGTATTGAACTACCCAGTATATTTTTCTAAAATTTGGTATGGAGCTTATACTTGGGAAGTTGAATTGATTCACCTATCGGTCGAAGTGAAAATCCAGGTTCGGCTTCAGGAAAAATTTACATTTATTCGAAATATTAAAATAACACACTGTATGTAATAATTGACAGAGTTCATCAAAGGAATCGTGAAGTGGAGGAAAAACTGAAGTGGATTTGATACTTTTTGTTTTCCCGCCACCAATTCTCATCGTAACAATCATAAACAGAAAACTAAAAGTATGTCAATTTGAAGAGTATTGAAATTATGAAACCACTTTCAATTATGATTATTTGATATATTCTCGTTAAATGATCGTTCGAAAGAACTTACTCAGTCTCACAGTCTCTATAAAAGAGATACAGGGTGAATTATCGGTTTCGAATAATTATTCACTCGTCCATATAAGTATTAGACTACCCATCGCAGTAATATTTTTTCAAATTTGGTATTGAGCTTACTTGGGACGATGAATTCATTGACCTATCAGGCAGACAGGTTCAGCTTCAGGAAAAGTCTCATAGTCTTTATAACAGAGATACAGGGTGAATTATCGAATTATAATTATTTGGTATTATTTCCATTCCGCCTGATAGGTTAATGAATCCATCGTCTCAAGTAAGCTACATATCTATCAAATTTGAGAAAATGTTACTGGGTAGTTTAAGACTTATGGAGACTGTGAGACTTAGTGAGTTCTTTCGAGCGATTTTTGACTGAAATATCAAATAATCATAATTGACACTGGTTTCATAATCCCAATACTCTTCAAATTGAAATACTTTCAACTTTCTGTTTATGATTGTTACGATGAGAATTGGTGGCGGGAAAACAAAAAGCATCATACACAATTCAGTTTTTCCTCCTCTTCACAATTCTTTTGATGTACTGTGTTAATTATTGAATACAGTGTGTTATTTTAATATTTCGAATAAATGTGAATTTTTCCTGAAGCCGAACCTGGATTTTCACTCCGCCCGATAAGTGAATAAATTTAACGTCCCAAGTATAAGCTCCTTACCAAATTTGAGACAAATATACTGGGTAGGTCAATACATATAGACGAATGAATAATTATTCGAAATCGATAAATCGCCCTGTATCTCCGTTATGAAGACTCTAAGACCTATCAAATATGGTATTTTCAGAACCACCTTGGTGACCCCTATCTACCATTGAAATATTTCCCTTTACCTATGAAACACCCTGTATATTGTATAGATAAATTCAAAGATGCTCAAAAATCACTCAAACATTGTATTTCAATAGTGGACTATTGATTTTTTATATGAAAAAGTCTAATTGGAGGAATATTACTTCTGATATTTTTTTGATGAGGACAGAAACGATATACTGACACTAATTACCTAACAGAACACAAAACGTACCTAGGTGTACCTAATAGCAACAAATAAATAGTAATAAGAATAAATTCATGATGTAAAAGAGGCACCTGATTGGATATTCACCGAAACAGTTGAATTTCGAAATTATACAGTAACTTGATTGTTGCCCAGTTTTCCACACAATTGCCACAATTGACACAATTGACACACCTAACCTGAAGACGCATTAAAAATCATTGAAGGATATCTTTGTAATTCCTAAAAAACTGCCTCTGTTGTTACACCATTCTGCACGAATTTCTTCAAGATTGTTGTGCTTCCTAGTGTATTAAGACGTACACTCGTATTCAGAAGTTGGACGATGTAAGCGCTCTAAATCACCGCTACAATAAAAGCGGTTACACCGTCCAACTGCGACATGATTTCTGCATACCAGTGTACTTGTACCTGTTGAGGAATTGTGTCAATTGTGTGATAGAGAAAAGGGACATCAATTCGAATAATTCAATGAATAAGTTACTGAATGATTTCGAAATTCAATTGTTTTAGTAAATATTGAAACAGCTGCTTATTCAACATTATGTATACTTCTTATTACTATTTATTTGTTGCTATTAGGTACCTACGTTTTGTTTTGTGTTAGTTATTCAGTGTTGGAATTGTTTTTTTCTCTTCATTGTAAAATCAAAAGTTCAAGTGGAACTTTTTTATTTAAAAAATCTATATCACTATGAAAGTCCATGCTTCATTGATTTTGGAGCATCTTTGAAAATTTTATATTCATAACATTATACATAATTCGAAAGGAAAGAAAACAAGGAATTTGATGAGCGGATGAAATACAGGGTGTTCTACTGAAAAAATCATAAGTTTGATGCGTACTTATCTCCAAAATCATATACTTACCCCGAAAAAAAAAAATGAGTGCGCCACTAGTTTCTGAGTGACATTCTCTATGAGATGAAATTTCAATTAGTCATTATCGCATTTTTTATCACTGAGGAACTTCGTTGATATGGAGATGGTCGACAAAGTGTGAAATGTACAGTGCTTTATACGTAACCAGTTAGGAAACGCGTCATTTTGTTTGACGACGGGATTATGCGAGACGAACGACCGTATTACGTGTAATTTTTTTTTCTAATTTTGCTAGAAATTTTCTCTCGAACAGATAATATAATGACCATCATTTCTACATGAATTCTACCGATTATGTACAAAAATTGAGTATAGACAAGTCGACTCCGCCCGTCACTTCGAAGTATCCGTCATAAAATAATATGGTCGCAAATTAGTGACCAAATTCACGAAAAAGACTCGTTCGATATTTCCATCAGTGGAAAATGGCTGATTCAAGTTCAGTTTTTCCAACTGATATTGAGAAAGCAGCTTGAAATACATTATTCTTTTCGTCCAACCACATATTCAATATATAACGTAACTGGTGCTGTAGTAAATAATATTTCATCACCAGTTAAACCAGTTATGTTATATTCCACTTTACACCACAGGTTATACGAAAAGTGAGAAGTTTCAATATTTCCGTAGTTTTGAAAAGTTCCACATCACATGTCAAATTAAATAAAAAAGAATTTCGAGCCAAACTCAATATTTCCAAGGGATATCCTGAAACAGGTTGATTTTCATTCTCAATTTCCACATTTATAATAGACAATTTCTCGAATGGAACATCCTATCAACTATTGAATTCTCGAAATCTTCATGGAAAGCTGAATGCAGGGTGTTCCATAGAAAAAAAAACACAAAGCTATTAGCCTACCCGAAAAAACGAATGACACTGTATATGAAACAACTACACAAAATAAAAGTTTGGGTGGTTTCAAACAACTTTTTCATTTAACATTCCTCAATATTCCTATAAAAACAACATAATGACCTCTTTATACTGAACTTTCCTTGAATAAAGTACCATTCCTATTTCACATTCTTGGGGGAATTTAAGACTAAGAAAATTGTTTGAAATGATGACTTAATAAAAACAAATTATCATAGGGATTTCCTTTCGTGCGCTTCAAGCGTTGAAAAATATGTTCCATCAATGACTAATCCAAGTGCTTCGTAAAATTTTTTATTTTATAAGGATGCTTGCCAAAAATTCGACGGATGACGTCACAATGTGTCCATGATGATTGCAGACAAAAAGGTTCCTGCATGATCCGCCATTTTGAAAACAAATGTCATTTGAAAGGTATTTTTTCGCTTTATCGACTTACGTAAAATTATTCATACAGAGTGCCATATGAATTTCAGTAAAATTTTGGGGAAAATCCTCTGTACTTGTACAGTGTGCAACATATGGAAATTTTTTTGATGAATTTTACAACCAAAATACAGATAGTGCCAAAGGTTGGTGCATGTTCGGTAATCATTTAAGGTGCACTTAGAATCGTTGCAAGTCGAACAGCATACAGGGTAGGTCAAAAAATATAAAAAATGCTCAGGAGTAAAGTACCCTTATTTCAGAAAATTCAGCAAACTGTTATGAAAAAAAGTTCTTTACAATTGAAAGTTTTTCCTGAATACCAAACCATGGCCTCCTAAGACATATTTTAGTGTTTCGATTTGTTCCATTAATAACTTCCCAATTTGTATTTTTTTTTATATTCACCCTAAACACTTTCATAATTTGATCATAACAAAATCAGTTGATCATACTTTTGTTCAAATTAATGCACTTTTGTGCAATCAACTTGGATTTAATTTTTTCAGGGAATCACAAACTTGATGTTTTCGCAAACCATATTTTCAACAAGGTAAAACATCATTAGATAAGGAGTATGTCACCAAACTGCCTCAATATTTACTGTCAACCCTCATTTGTTCTGTTCCTTGGGTGTCCGTGATTTTTCAAAAGATATCATGGTTGTCGATCAATTTGTTCAGCTTTTTCATAAACATTTCAAATACAAAATGTTCACATTAAATGAAGGTTTTTGAATATGCATATTATCATTAATGATGTTTTACCTTGTTGAAAATAGGGTTCGCAAAATTTCAAAGTTAAGCTGAATATCGTTGCAACAAACATGAAGTTTGTGATTTCCTAAAAAAATTGAAATCCAAGTTGAATGCAAAAATATGCTTGAATTTGAAAAAAAAAAGGGAATTTATTAACGAAAGGATTTGAAAGGATTTGAAGAATGTCTTAGGAAGCCATGTTTTGGTATTTAGGTATGAATTTTAATTGTGAACAACTTTTCTCAATAACATTTTGCTGACTTTTTTTAAATACGGGTACTTCACTCCTGAGCACTTTTTATATCTTTTTACCTACCCTGTATGCTGTTTGACTTGCAACTATTCTGAGTGCACCTGAAATGATGATCGAACATGCACCAACTCTTGGCACTATCTGTATTTTGGTTGTGCAATTCATTGAGAAGATTCCAATATGTTGCACACTTAAATGACCACACTGTATATTGAAATTATGCTCATATTATTATTTTGTAGAAGCGAGGAGGGAAAATCCCAAATAATCAAGTCATTATGATATCCGAAACGCAAATGAAATTGATCACATACAAAGTACCTCATTGATCACATACAAAGTACCCCATTGACGAACGGAACATTTTGGTATATAAACGAATTGGGTCCAATCAACTTATTTTGACCTCTACTTCAAGTAGAGCAATTTTGGGACACCCTGTATATAATCAATAACTGAAGTCATGTGAGGGATTTAGGCACAATTGACAATAGGAAATCACTAGATTGGAAAACTCTTGGGGAGTAGGTTTCCCGAATCGAAATAGCGATATACGAATGCTACAAGTTCTTTATTTATATTATCTAAGTACTATTTAATTGGAGAATCAAATTGAAAGGTATACACTCTGATCCGAATCTCAGACCATTGGACTAGAGAAAAGTTTGAAAGTTTGATGTTTTTCTCCAATATTTATTTGTTCAGAAATGGACATACAATGATTCCATTTTTGCCTTACATAGAAAACATCGTTATATTCACATGTCTGATGTTTTGTTATATGATTTTTCAACAAAAAGAATGATATATACTTCTTTATCTAGATACAATCAAATTATCATGTCAATATCTTCCTGATTCGGATCAAACAGATTATCAAACACAAATACTACAATGTACGAACCTTTCTCAGCCCTCTAGAATTCTTCATAAAACAGTTTGAATCAGATTTGAGTAGGTATAGCAAGGAATTTTTATCGATTCAACTTGGCAACAATGCGCTACCGCTTGTTCCGAGTCTCCACGTGTCTCACACATTCTGGTATATTGACGGTCTGTCGATGTACGGTTCTGATGTTTTACGGGTCTGTCAATGTACGGTTCTGCCATTTTACGGTTCTGCTATTTCACGGGTCTTAATCCAAAAAATTCTGAAAATTTACGGGTTTGGTAGCTGCACGATTCTGCCATTGTACGAGTCTGTCATTTTACGATTCTGCTGTTTTACGGGTCTGTCGTTTTACGGTTCTGATGAATTATGGATCGGAAATTCCGGTAGTCCGATGGATTATGAGTCTGTCGATGTACGGTTCTTGCATTTTACGGATCTAGAGTATTGGCAGTCTGTGCTTTTACGAGTCTGTCATTGTACGGATCTTTCATTTTACGGGTATCAAAAATCGACAGTCTGTCTTTTTACGGGTATGAACTTTTCGCATTTTGCCATTTTCAGATTCTGTACATCACATTTCTGCCAGTTTGCTGGTCGGGAATGTTCATTCTGATGAAATGGTGGTCTATAGAGTACGGGTCGCTGAATTACAGTCTGTGCTTTTACGGTTCTATGACTTTACGATTATATATTTTTATGATTCTGACGACATGAAGAGTATTTTATTTACTGGTTTGGCAAAGTACACTTCTGAATATATGGCAGTCTTTCGATATACTATTGTGATTTATGCATCCTGACATAATGCAGTCTGTCAAAGTACGGTTCGACAAATTACGGGTTGTACATATTGCAGTCGCTGAAATATGGTTCTGATGATTTGCTATTCTGATTTCTTACTATTCTAGTCAAATAAATTCCTACTAATCGACGGTCTGTGTCGATACGTTCTGATGATGTATATGGACCCGACCAAAACAATGTCTCATATCATCGATTGCATAACATGAAACATCACCAAGAAGATTCTGAATCAGTAAACAAGACAATAGAACCTGATATTTCATTAGAAAACATATCGCCAATCGAATCACAGTGGAACGACAAAACAAACAAAATGCTATCAGAGATGACACGATGCATGCCGTTGTCGTTCAATGCTAAGCTCATCACACTCAATGCACCCGTGTTGACAGATTTCAAAAGACATAACTAGAAAATATATAAAATATTGAAGGGTTTTGCTGCCAAATATCTTTTGTTTTCAACTCCATTGGAGAAAACTGAATAACTATATAATGTCCTATCATGCTTTCGTGCGTCGACGATATTGAAATTGAGGGTCATCTAAATAATATGATAACTTTCATTGATATGGGTTTTCTATACGAAAATAAATTTCATTATAGCCACAATACAGTTTTTTGTGGCTCTTCATTACAAAATATAACGTTGAGGCAAAAAATAGCATCACTACCTAGAAATCAGCAACCATTGGCAGTTGGCATCACAGCTGACATGTATCTTTACCCTCCTTCCCCAAAAATAAGCTACTGCGTCTGCTCTATTCTCTTAGACTCTATCGTGCAATTATCATTCTTGAATCTTCATACAGGGTGTTTCAGAAAAACCTAACCCCCTTGCTAGGGTATGTAGAACATCGCAAAATAAGTTGGGTTTGCTCAGTGAGGAAATTTCGTAACGGCATCCGTTTTCTAGATGCAAGGTGTTGAAAAAATATTTTTTTTACACAATTTCTACGATTTTTGGAACTACTGGCAACATTGTGATGAAATTTTGTATGAATGTGTTCTGAAAGCTGACACATCGCATGAATTTGTTTTAATATTTGACACTCCATAAAGTGCGCTAGTTACACGGTTCGTAACAAGTACTTTTGATCATAACTTTTCTGAGGTTGGATTTCTCAGAGGAATTCAATGTGAACTTCCCAAGTAACATTTTAAATGCCTAATAGCTTCGATGAGACTTTAAAGAGGTTATGTGAGCGCAAATGATAGGTCTTATTTGTCCTACCGTTTTATGAATGCCCTGGAAAAAGCATATTGGCCTTCATGTCCATATAATCCTATTAAAAGGCTTTGAGATACTTTGATAGAACTATCGCATAAAACAATTTGGCATTCAGCTCACTTCGGTTTTAAGAGAGCTCTGTGAGAGTCATTGAATTTCTTTATCAAAACTATTTACTCTTAACAACCCTCTTAAATTTCTTGAGTTTTATTAGTGTCTTGAATTTGACCAAGGGGTTCTGAACTAATCCTATGAAAATACGTCATAAAGCAATCATAAAACCAAATTTACACTAGGCCAATTTAGGATTTGACTGAGGCAATAATAAAACCTATTGGCATTATTCTAGCTATGTGAAAGTAATTATTGAAACTTATAAGCCACAATGAACTCATCGAAGTAAATCATAAAATCTATAGGATTTATGAAGTTTCATTTAGAACCGTGTCAAACCCAAATCCCATAATATAAATGTTCGTTTTTTTTTGCCTACAAACGACTCACGTTGAAATGGACTCACAAGAAGATAAATAGTGTGAAATTAAGAGAAATGGCAACTCCAAGCGAAAAAATGAAGAGAATTACTTAAGAATCAAAAATCAAGTCGTGAGAGCAACAGTACATCAGAAATCTCAAGCCCAAGCAATTCCAAACACTGCGTCTTTCAATTCATACCACCTGAATCCACCAAATAGCAAGAATTCATTAGGACCTGATGTTCATAAAGTACCATCAACGAGTCAGAACGTAATGGAAAATACTTCTGATCATCGTGCTTCTGAATGGGAAGGGGGAAGCGAGGAAGTTGACAACAGTTTTGCACAAATTATGTCAGATGGCGAGTAGAGCATGAATTTGAGAGAATGGAGCAATCAACACAATATCAGGCGAATTGCACTGAGTGTATGTTGTCTATGTTTCCTACTCGTTTTCCTACTTTAAACCAATCACAAAATTCACAAAGTGAACACTGTAAACAACAGAAGTGGGCTTATGTTAATCATGTTGATGACGTTTCTCTACACTTTGCAACAAAGCCAATGAGCACTAGCCAGGATATTCTTAAAGCTGCATAGTTTTATGAAGGCATTATCTTATAACCTTCTTAAATCAATCTTATCATTTTCGAAGCTTTGTTGTCATACCCAGGAGCATATAGTCATAAGAATGGATTCGAATATGCAATAAGTACTTCAACAGGAGGAAATCGTCTCATAAAATGCCTTATCATTACCTAAAGGTTTTAATCTAGCATTAGAGAAAGAAAATTGGTTTTAAGTATATTTTGCGCCATATTTACTACAAACAGATGTCGGCCATTGATGGAAATGGAAATTTCAAGCGGAGAATAGGAAAGATGCATTGATACTGCCGTCGAAAATGTTGTTTTTCCACATTTTTCAAACGACTCACCCATATTCAGCAAACATTCACACAGTTTTGTCAACTTTTTTGAAAATTCATCAAAATTCACATCCAATTCTAACTGGTGAAAACATATTATTTCTAGGGCGCTGCTTTTTTTGAAGCATATCTGGTATGTTTTCGTCGAAAAAATCGCCATCGTTTTCATTTTACAGCCTCAATCTTCACAAAAAGGACTATTTGATACAGTAGGGAATTATCATATCATACCGCCATGTTTAATCTCTTTTATAACTATCTATTGTTCTCTCTCCATTTTGACATGTTTGTATTATAATTAGTTCTGAGAAAAGACTATCATAAAACACGTTACGGACTATATTATCTCATTGCGACTGATAAGGTTTTAATTCTAGCCAATAAGTTTTGATGTTGGCATAAGAAATGTCGTTTTAAAACATACAGGTTTGATCTCGTGCTAAAAGGCTTTAAACGAAGTAGTTTTGATAGGTTTTATTATTGCTTTGAGGCATACTACAATAAATTCCTATTAGTTTTATGACAAGCTTTAAGAGAAGCTGTGACAGCATTTATAAAGGTGGGCCCTTTATGTTTTGAGAAGGTTGTTTAATTGTTTTAATGATATTATTGAAGTATAATAGTTTTAAAAAGGCATTTTAAAATAGGCTGTAACAACCTCCTGTAGCTAACAATAAAACTGATGATGTTACTTGGGTTGAACACCATCATTCAATTTCACAGCAAAATGGTGCTCTTGGCGAAACTCGATACTGTGTGTCGTTTTCGAAATATTTTCATTCGAAAATGCTGAAGCAATAACTCTGATTCTGGTATTAGAATAAGTATTATAACCCAAATAACATTACCAGTTTCATTGTTAACTACAGAAGGTTGTTACAGCCTATTTTAAAATGCCTTTTTAAAACTATTATACTTTAATAATATTACCAATTAAAACAATTGAACAACCTTCTCAAAACATAAAGGGCCCACCTTTATAAATGCTGTCACAGCTCCTCTTAAAGCTTGTCAAAAAACTAATAGGAATTTATTGTAGTATGCCTCAAAGCAATAATAAAACTTATCAGAACTACTTCGTTTGAAGCCTTTTAGCACGAGATCAAACCTGTATGTTTTGAAACGACATTTCTTATGCCAACATTAAAACTTATTGGCTAGAATTAAAACCTTATCAGTCGCAGCAAGCATTTGTTGAAATAATATAGTCCGTAACGTGTTTTATGATAGTCTTTTTCCAGAACTGATCATAATACAAACATGTCAAAATGGAGAGAGAACAATAGATAGTTATAAAAGAGATTAAACATGGCGGTATGATATGATAATTCCCTAATGTATCAAATAGTCCTTTTTGTGAAGCTTGGGGCTGTACAATGAAAACGATGGCGATTTTTTTGACGAAAACATACCAGATTTGCTTCAAAAAAAGCAGCGCCCTAGAAATAATGTGTTTTCATCAGTTAGAATTGGATGTGAATTTCAATAACTCTTCAAAAAAGTTGACAAAACTGTGTGAATGTTTGCTGAATATGGGTGAGTCGTGTGAAAAATGTGGAAAAACAACATTTTCGACGGCAGTATCAATGCATCTTTTTCATTCTCTGCTTGAAATTTCCGTTTCCATCAATGGCCGACATCTGTTTGTAGTAAATATGGTGCAAAATATACTTGAAACCAATTTTCTTCCTCTTATGCTTGATTAAAACCTTTAGGTAATGAAAAGGCATTTTATGAGACGATTTCCTCCTGTTGAAGTACTTATTGCATATTCGAATCCATGCTCATGACTATTTGCTCCTGGGTATGACAACAAAGCTTCGAAAATGAGAAGATTGATTCAAGAAGGTTATAAGATAATGCCTTCATGAAACTATAGAGCTTTAAGAATATTCTGGCTATAGTGCTCATTGGCAGTGTTGCAAAGTGTAGAAGTACGTCATCAACATGATTAACATAACCCCACATTTGTTGTTCACAGTGTTCACTTTGTGAATTTTGTGATTGGTTCGAAGTAGGAAACCGAGTAGAAAACATAGACAACCTACAGTCAGTGCAATTCGCCTGAAATTGTGTTGATTGCTCCATCATCTCAAATTCATGATCTACTCGCCATCTGACATAATTTGTGTGAAACTGTTGTCAACTTCCTCGCTTCCTAGTTCCCATTCAGAAGCACGATGATCAGAAGTATTTTCCATTACGTTCTGACTCGTTGATGGTACTTCATGAACATCAGGTCCTAATGAATTCTTGCTATTTGGTGGATTCAGGTGATATGAATTGAAAGACGCAGTGTTTGTAATTGCTTGGGCTTGAGATTTATGATTTACTGTTGCTCTCACGACTTGATTTTTGATTCTTAGGGTAATTCTCTTCATTTTTTCGCTTGGAGTTGCCATTTCTCTCAATCTCACACTATTCATTTTCTTGTGAGTTCATTTCAACGTGAGTCGTTTGTAGGCAAAAAATACGAACATTCATATGGTTTCATAGGTTTAACACGGTTCTGAATGAAACTTCATAAATCCTATAGATTTCATGATTGACTTCGATGAATTCATAGTGGCTTATAGGTTTTAATAATTACTTTCACATAGCTAGAATAATGCCAATAGGTTTCATTATTGCCTCAGTCGAATCCTAATTGGCCTAGTGTAAATTTGGTTTTATGATTGCTTTATGACGTATTTTCATAGGATTAGTTCAGAACCTCTTGGTCAAATTCGAGACACTAATAAAACTTAAGAGTTCCAAGAGGGTTGTTAAGAGTAAATAGTTTTGATGAAGAATTTCAATGACTCTCACAGAGCTCTCTTGAAACCGAGGTGAGCTGAATGCCAAATTGTTTTATGCGATAGTTCTATCATAGTATCTCAAAGCCTCTTAATTGGATTATATGGACATGAAGGCCAATATGCTTTTTCCAGGGCATTCATAAAACGGTAGAACAAATTAGACCTATCATTTGCGCTCACATAACCTCTTTAAAGTCCCATCGAAGCTATTAGGCATTTAAAATTTTACTTGGGAAAAAACAATTTCCTGTTCATTAAGGACGAACAAAATTTACATTATTTCACTGCAGACGTTATCGACTAAACAAAATCACATCAGAAAATATTTGATTGAATTCAACTAAAAACATCTCCTAGTTAGAAATTTGGAGTACCTAAGTGTTCAAAATGTGGTCCGTTTTCACGAATACACAAGTCGATCCTTATTTTTAAGAATGCATCAATCTTCTCCACGGCTGAGGATCAGCTATGAGATCATCGAAGTGATGTTAAATTATTTCTTTCCGCTCTTGACGTGAATTTACCTGTGTAGCATAGACTTTTTCTTTAATATAGGACTGAACTGTGTATTCCAATATATGGATTGAAATCACATGGACTCGCTGATTGAATATTACATGTTTCGGTTAAATTTATTTAATTTTTTTTTCATGACTCTCTGTTCAATTGATAACTCCCACATCAGAATAATCTCATTGATTGAATATCACATGTTTCGGTTAGATTTATTTAATTTTTTTCTTCATGACTCTCTGTTCAATTGATAACTCCCACATCAGAAAAATCTCATTGGTTTTGGTTGTCAATAAATAGGTAATAGTCTTTTATAATACTTACTCTCAACTGTTCAGCATTTCGAGTCGAAATATCCCGAAAACGCTACAAAGTATCAAGTTTTACCAAAAGCACATTTTCAGTGTGAAATTTAATCGTGTTCAAGTTAACGTTCACTTTGGACTAGAAAATTCAACATCAAAAAAGTTTTGTTTAAAAGTACTCGGTACGAACCGTCTTACTAGCGCCCTCTATGAGTGTCAGATATAAAAACAAATTCATGTGTCAGCTTTCAAAACACATCCATACCAAATTTCATTACAATTTCGCCAGTTGTTTCAACATAATCATGAAAAATGTGTGAAAAAAATATTTTGTCAACACTTTGTATCTCGAAAACGGATGGCGTTACGACATTTTTTTAATGAGCAAACCCAACCTATTTTGCAATGTTCCACCTACCCTAGCGAGGGGATTGGGTTTTTAAAAAACACCCTGTATTTATTAATCATCAGCGTAGCCTTGCGGTAAAAGTTCCAGATTCTATCCACGTTGGATTGCCGATAGGTTGGTTCCATTCTCTCCACGACCACAGAAATCTTCCTGATGACCTGAGAAAGTGATTGAGATCACACGTTGAAAGTTGAGACCTCTGTCATTCCTAGCTCGCAGAAGTCTCTTGAAGACTTTCGAGGGTTGCTCGAAGGAGGCAACCGCGAATGATGGAAAAGAAAAATTTCAAAACAATATCAGCATAATCTTAGAAGAATTCGGGAGTAGAGATTGTGAAGACAGCTATATTGTGATTGAATTGGTTAAAGTGCTGTTTGGCATCTTTCGAGGTTGACAACGAAAGGATGTGCTGACTGGGCTTGTCTAGTTCGTCTGACTGGTATTGCTAGTGAAGTATCGATAGAAAAGTGAAAGGTCGCAGACCTTTCAACGGTGTTCCAATGATGTCAAAGAGTGAGTGAGTGTGGCATCATCCACCAGGCGGATGGCTCTTCTCTGGATATAGAATCTGAGAGCATGAGCGTATGTTTTGGTGCTGAACCCCATATGTGGAAACAGTATCCTAGAACAGGCCGTATCTGCGCTCTGTAGATCATGAGAAGCTGTTGAGGTGTAAAATAGCTTTTCGCACGGATCATGAATCTGAATTTTTGTGAAGCAGCTTTTGCGATGGATCTGACATGATTATCCCATGAAAGAGTGTTGCTGATGGAAATACCGAGCATGGATGGGCTTGGTGGGGATGGTGGTGCCAGACATTACAATATCGGGCATACTGAGTTCCGCCTTTCTAGAGGAAAACAGGCTTGAGTTTTGGTGGCGTCGAATTCAGCTAAGTTGTTGGTTCCCCAGGCTATGATTTCAGCAAGGTCTTCATTGACATCATTGACCTGTCTACGCTGTGAGTTCTTAGTTTCCTGGAAAGAAATGGGAATTCTGGAAGAGAACGCAGTATCGAAGGTACTATCATCTGCAAAGCTGTAAATGGGGCAAGTTGTTACTCCCAAAAGATCATTGATATAAAAAAAAAATAATGTTGGTGTCAAAATTGATCCTTGTGGAACGCCGTAATTGATGCCAATGGTATCAGACGATACACCGTCCACCACCACGTGAAGCGATCTGCCTCAAAGAAAACTCGATAAGAGATTGCAAAGCTGAGGTGGTACGCCATATGATGATAGTTTGCGGAGCAGTCCTTCGTTCCAAACACGGTCTAATGCTTTCGATATGTCCAACGCGACAGCTAGAGATACCTCGTGTTTTTCTTATGGAGCTTGCTATAAATCGGTGGCGAAAGCCGTATTGTCTATCATTGATGATTCCTGAGCTCTCCAGATATTTGGTGAGCTCAATATTGATGGCTTTCTCCATCACTTTGGAGATAACTGATAACAGGGCAATGGGCCTGTAGTTCTTGAGCAGGTTCTTGCCCCTTTTTTTGGGGATTGGTTGGACTCTAGCTGTCTTTCAGCACGATGGAAAAATACCCGACCTGTACGAGACGGTAAACAACTTGCAGAGAATCGGTGTTAATTCTGGTGCACATTTTCTGAGTTTAATGGAGGAAATTCCATCAGGACCGTTAGTCTTATCCGTTTCGAGATCAAGCAAAATTCGTCTGATAGTGCGTTGACGAAAGACGATTTCGGGCGTTCGACTCTCAACGGGTGGAATGTCTGGCGACACTTCTCCTTGGGAATCTGAAATAGGATTTGCTGCGAACATCTCTGCAAAAATATTTGCTTTCTCCTGCGCTGTTGTTGCTAATGTGCCGTCGGATTTGGACAGTGGTGGAAATGAACAATTAGTGAAATTTCTTCCGACCACTTCAGCAAGGGACCAAAACGAACGGGAGCCATTGGAACAATCTATGAGTTTCGATCTTATCTTGGCATTGTATGTTTCTCTCGCAGCATCTATTGTTTGGCTGCAGGTATTCCTGGCATCAACGTATTCTGCTCTAGTCTCAAGGTTAGGGTTTTTGCGCCAGCGATGGTAGGCTGTTTGTTTCAAGGCAACAGTTCTAGAACAGTTTTTGTTGAACCAGGGTTTTGATGGTGATGATCTTTTCGATGAATTAGGTATGTATGTGTCCATTCCGAGCATGATGATCCCGGATATTTTCGCAGCACATTGTGAAGGGTCCTCGGAGTCATTGCCTTTTACTCTGGAATGTCCTAGAACAAATAAACGGCTTACTGTATTATTGGTGGCTAGTTTGTTCGAATTTTCCTGACATTCTGAAGGAAAAAAATTAACGAATTGGAAGACGAAATGAAATACAGGGCATTACATTGAAAGATACACATAAGTTTGTGTCGTATCTCGAAAACCATAACCTCCTGAACAGAAACAGTTATAGGGAATCTGAAATGAGCCTATCTTCGGTTTCACAATTAAAATACGACAGGCACATGAAAACCGCGATGTTCTATGTTCAATAACAACATATATTGTTATGTAAAGTTTTATTGTCAAGTACTTATCCCACTCCGAAATATATTCGCCTGATCCAATTCAAAAGTAATCCTCTTCTCACGGGACTCAACGATTCGAATTATCAGTACGATTCGATGACTTTCAAGCGAATTCCTTAGGAGAGATTCAGGTGGGTTCCAGCTCTTTCGGAAAACTGGCGAGCCGTGCAAGTCGCATTTCTCGAGATGCGAGAAAGTCTAATTTATGTTGTTTTCTGACTGTGGAAGCGTCATTGTTTTCCTTGTGAGGAGACTTTGACTGTACACTGGGACGGGACGCGATGGAAATTTATCGTTTCAGGAAGAGATTCAGAGGCAATTTCTTTCCGTCTTGCACACTGCAGTCTCCAAAGAGTACACAAGATATACTATACCAACTATGAGGAGAGTCACTCGTTTCAATTTTTAGTTTCAAGAAGCTTGCTGGATTTCACCGGTAACCACCTGTCATCAAGATCGTCTTGGTATCATCGAATACCATGAAACAGCTAGAATATCCTCTGATAGCCAAGTGACTCAGGAAGCACTCAGCTTGTACCGGTTGACATTTGAATTTTTATTGAAGTGTCGAAAAAGACAATCCGCAATAAGAAGACTAAACAAATTTTTCCTGGTATAGACTCCTGGCCACTCAGGTTGGCAGGTGGTAAAACGGCAGTTTTCTTCTTCCATGAAAGGGTGCCACTGATGATTTCATCGGGCCAGAACGTACAACTATCTCATCAATCTCTGCTGAATAAATACTTGGACTGCAAGAGAAGTTCCAGACTTGAAGCTGAGACTTACCAGGATTGACTCATTCCATGGCATTCATACATCCCGCTGTCTCAAGTCGAAAACTACAGGAGATTCAATACTATGAGACGAGTAACTCGTTCCTATTTTCAGTTTCAAGAAGCTTGCTGGGTTTTACCGGTAACCTCCTGTCTTCAAGATCGTCTTGGTATCATGGAACAGTTGAAGTATCCTCAGATAGCACAGCGACTCTGAAAGCACTTAGCTTGTACCGATCAACATGCAAAATGGTATTCAACTGCAGAAAAACACTATCAAAAACAGAAGAACTCGACAAATTGTCCTTGGTATAAAGTTTCTAGGCGACATCGGTATAAAAGGTATAATAAACCGACAGATTTCCTCTTGAAACGCTACCCACACAGCACTGGAAACTGAAAATGCTCAAAGGGAAGAATATATTCCGAACATCCACCGAGTATTCCTAGAATATATATGTGCCTCAGGAACATCCAGGAAAAATTCGAATGTGAATATTCCAGTTATATTCCTTATAATATAGTAAAAATAATCCAAGAGGAATGTTCATGAGTGAATAGTCTGAGAATATCCCAGTTGGATTGTTCAAGAAATATACATCTATGAATATAGAAGGATTATCCCCAACTGGATATTCTGTTGGTAAATTGGTATCTATGGTAAGTTGAGTGGTAAGTTACCAGGGATCAAAAACATTAAGGTATCTCCACAATATTGATATCGATCAAATTACTCATTCAGATCTTCCTACAAGTTTTGAGTTTATATGGGCACATCTCCATTATATGTATCGAGATTTGGAACAGGAAGTGATTATAATTCAATCCTGGACAACGCTCTTCAAGAAATTGGTATGTACATTATCAACTTGATTACTGGGCTAGCGGTTAGGGCATTTCTCTGATAGTCACGAGTTCGAGCCCATCTTGGGCCAGCCTCTTTTATTCATGAATATGTTAAGTAGAGTATCCTAGGAATATTCATCAATTCATATTCCTGTACTATTTCTGGAATAATCCGAATGTTATCTGAATATTCCTGGAATATCAAAAGAACATTCTGAATATATAGGGAATATTCCTTGTGTAATATTCTGCAGATATATACATTCCTTGCCACCAGCACAATCAGGGAATATTTCATATAAGATATGTTTTTTCTCTGGCATGCTAATACAAACTAAATAATACATAATCAACTCATCTCCACGACAGTTTCCTGTGGGATGAACTCAATTTTTTGCTTCATTGTAAGTTGAATTGTGTGAATGTGATTTCGTTATTTTTATTACAAAAATTCATGCTATCAATGTTTATTTCATCTGATGGCACTTTATTGTTGAAATCATAAAAAAAATATTCTCATGACTATATCTGTTGATATATGGAGTTTTTTGTGACTGTTAGCTGTCTGAAGTTTTGAATTTTTGTCATGATTTTATTATAAATGAATATGTTTTTTATGTTATTATGGTCACACATGTTTAGAGGCACTCTGAGTCTAGTGGCGTTGGGATTTTTTCAATGAAACAATCGCTAATAAATGATACCGACTTCAGACTGAGAGAAAATATCGTAGTATGCCCTGAAAATTGGAATGAACATTTCGAATTCTGTCCCAAGGTAGACATTTCAGTACATTCCAACAAAAAATAATCAAACTCGGTTTACAACTCCAAATTTCAAAGGGGGTGTTTCCATCAAAAATGGGTCACACTGTATATATATATTTAGAGAAATACATTGAGAATTCGCATTCTCTATAAAATGAAAATATCACTTCTTCCTCGATTTATTCATCAGACAAAACGAACATTGAATTATATCTATTGAACACATACTTTTTTGGAAACAAAATCTTCTGAAGTTGGGAATTTGTATATTCTTCCTCGGATAAAAATATGTTCGCACATTATATCATTCTGAATATACAACAGAAAACAACTACTTTCCTGGCTATTTTCCACGTCGAACATCGAATTATATCTGTTGTACATCCAAAAGGAAAGCATGAAAAGTAAAAATCCTCTGAAATTGAGAATTGACATTTCCTCTCGAATCCGATTAAAAAATATGATGTACTATGATGAGTATAAAAATATAACTTATCAATATGTTAACTGTTCAGTATTGAAATAAAAATTGACATGTATAGGAGGAGTATACTTGTGTAAATACTGATCCCGATGAGCTTGAAACTTTTAAAAGAATCTTTATGATGTTGGAACTACAGAGCTTATACTTCATGCCAGCCCTGCAGCTGAGTATTTTTTTTGCTCTTACCCTGGAAACTGAAAAATCATCCACCAAGTGAAATAATCGGCTTGGGTAATGAACTGTATCAACTAAGTGAAATATGAATTAGTGTGCCCTACGATTCTGCAGGGCCATGATCGATAGAAAAAGCAAAAAAGTCATGATCCTGCCTAGTGAACCAACTCGAAGAATTCAGTAAACTTTGATTCAACTCTCTTTCTTAATATTACCTCGGTATTCCTCTTTCTCTGATACTCACTTTCGGATGTTCATTTCCCTGAAAGAACTCTCGCAAAGTATGTATGTTCCTTCCTCTCTTTTCATAAACGTTCCACGACGAGTTACACAATGATAATCCCACAAACTCACAATGATCATTTTAATAAAAGATAGTTTCGGAAATTGATCCATTCAAAACAAGCGACACTAGGTTAACTATTTGAATATCACTTATGTATCTGTTATCTAACATTGTTTTATAATTTCGATCAACGGCTTTCTCTTCCGGTTTGAATTCAGATTTCAATGTATTGTAAGTAATTACAAGGGTTTCAGTATAAAAAATCGTTCGGCACGAGGCCATGGGCTTTGTCAATTTGATGAATTATCTGCAATGGGTTTACATTGAGAAATGATTGTAACATGAATTAAGAATAGAGATAAGTATGCCTCAACCAAATTCGAACTTCCCATTGATTTTCTTCTTCTTCATATGTCATGTTTGAACAACAGACATTTCCGTTTCTTTTTCATTTTTGCTTTGGAACTAGAGGTGAATCAAACCTTGCTATCATATCACCTTGGAATTGAAAACGAAGAAAAACTTCGATTTCATGATGTTAATTTGGACCTGCTTGACACACACTGGAATAAAAATTCGACACAACTACTGAATTATGATAAAAACTACATGGAACAATTACGATATATAGAAACGTTTGTCAGGTCAGAGTTATCTTCTTCTTTCTTAATATTTTTTGATATTGAAAATATGAGTATTCTACTGACTTTGATATTCTACTGACTTTGACAAATATTCTGAGATTGATATTGAAATTGGAAGAGTATTGAAAAGTGGATTCTTGTTGGATTGTCTGATTTATACTGCTTAGTTTATTGATATCTGCTTTGTCATTCGCCGAGTGTGTGTCTTCTTTGATATATATAAATCCTTTCATGCATCTTTCGTAGTATTCATTCTCATAAACGAGAATTTTGACATTGTTCAAAGTCGTAGTGTCGTAGTCTTGCCGTGTGGTGGTCGAATTAGAATAACCTCACGGTAAGTCCTGCCTGTCGTAGAAGGCGACTAACAGGACGCCAATTGGTGGAAGATGGTTAACGCCATCGCCCAGTGCGATACCACCACATCAACCATAGGCACTGTGAAATGGGTATACTTACCCGTGTTTCAGTAGCTGGTTGATGTTCCGGCCAACCCAACCCAACCCAATTTTCTTTTCCTTCCACGTCAACCTCCCATCTTTATACAGAATGAGCGATGATGAGTTTCCCTCAAGTGAAATCATCCTCTCCATTCGGATTTCCGGGCGAGAGGTGCTAGAGGGGGTTGACCATCTGCTGAAAAAGTCCTCAAGATAGACCTATGTAACATCCGAGGTCTAAGTAAAAATATCAACGATGTCCATCGACACCTTCAAATTGAAAAGCCAGACATAGTGGCTCTTACTGAGACACAAGTCAATTCATCCACCAATACGACCTATCTACTCTGTCCAGGGTACGAACTCCAAACACGTTTCGGATTCAAAGAAGAAACTTTGCAACCAAATAAGTTAGATGTCATGTGGTTCAAACTCGATAGCCAGAAACAGACCAAATACCTTCTCTGTCTCTACTTATCACCAAATGATCCATTTTATATAGAGCTCTTCGAATTATTGTTTCTGGAGCTTGACCAAATTCAATACAACCATCCAGCAGCAGAAATCATCATCATGGGCGATTTCAATGTACACAACACTGCTTGGCTCGCACACTCTAACAGAACGGATGAAGCTGGGCGACAAGCCGAAGCTTTCGCCATCACTCACGGCTTAGAGCAGCTCATCAGGGAACCCACACGAATTCCCGATGCCAATAACCATCCAGCTAACATACTTGACTTATTCCTTACTAATAATTCAGCACCCTACACCATAGATGTACGAGCTCCACTTGGAAATTCTGACCACACTCATCTCCACAACCTGCCTATTTTTCCACTACACTGTTTTACCACTAACCAAACCGATTTTTTAACGCCTCGACACGTGCTTCGCTAACTATGTTTGCATCTTCATGAGAAGATTAAAACTCCAGTTTCTCCAAATAACTAGGATGATAGAACCCTCCATACTGCGTTCTCTTCCAGAATTCCCATTTCTTCCCAGGAAACTAAGAACTCACGGCGTAGGCAGCTCAATGCTGTCAATGGAGATCATGCTAGAATCACAGCCTGGGGAACCAACAACCTACACGGAGAGGAATTAGTGTAAGCTTTTCACACATTCGTGTAGATTTTTTATACAGTTTGATTCTAAAATGGTGACACCACCAATTTGTGTATATTTCGCGCAATATTTTGTGTGAGAGATTTTGTGTATGACCAAACAATTCAGTTTTGTAATTTTCAAAACAGTTTTGTTCAAAAACCAAACAAAATTTGTGACACCAAATATATAAAATCATCCAATATTTTGTTCGACAAATATCATCAATTTGTGTGATATGTGTGCACCAACTGTGTAAGTGGGTGAACTCAGCATCACAAAATTGTGGAAATGTTCACAATTCAATGTACTGAAAATAACACAAATTTGTGTATTTCTTGTACACAAATTTCGTAACGATACAGAAGTATGTGTACTTCCGTAGACTGTAGAATCTTTCAATTTATCAATGTCTGGCGAAATGGTAAATGATTGATGATTGTACTAAATGATCATAGGTACTAGGTAGTCCTTCCGCGAAATTATTTCATGTTCAGTAGTGGCAAAAAAAAGACGTAATAAGATGTATCAACAAAGTGTCGATTCTTTGTTAAGAACTACCTGAACTGGTAGTATCAACATCCGCCAGTGAGTTATTTCAATTTAACCTAATGATTACCTATTAGCTTCGACTTGCTTTTAATGGGTGTTGAGATTGAAAGCAAGTCGAAGCTAATTATCATTGGGTATTATTGAAATAATAACTCATCGGCGAATGTAGATACCAGAGTTCAAGCAGTTCCCAACAAGGAAGAATGTCTTCGACACTTTGTTGATACATCTTATTACATCTTTCACTTTGTGGAAGTGGAAGAAAATTGTTCACCTGTCGCAAAATATTACACAAATAGTAACATTATTTCAAAGGAGGTGTAGTTAGTCGATACAATTTTGTACATTGGATGATGTGCACATTTTTGTGTAATTTTTTGCTATTTGGATAATATGTACAAATTGAGGACCGCATGCACAAATAGTGTAATTAATTCAAAAGCGGTGTATTTAGTCAATACAATTGTGTGCTTTCGCTGATGTGCATATTCTTGTGTAGTTTTCCGCTACATGAATATGTACAAATATTGCACAAATTGATATACACAAACATTTGTTTCATTTCACGAAATGACTGTAGTGATTTTTTGAACAAATGTCAAATTAAACTTCACAAACATCTTTTACACAATGTTGTGCATAGATATGCAATCGCCTTTTCCCCCTGTGTAGTTGAATTCAACGCCATCGAAACTCAAGCCTGCATTTTCTCTAGAGAGGAGGAACTCAGTATGCCCGATATTGTAATGTCTGGCTCCACCATCCCCACCAAGCCCACCATATCTATGCTAGGTATCTCCATCAGCAACAGTCTTTCATGGAATAATCATGTCAGATTCATCGCAAAAGCTGCTTCACAAAAACCCGGATTCTTGTTCCGTGCAAAAAGCTACTTCACACCTGAACAGCTTCTATTGATCTACAAAGCGCTGATACAGCCTTATCTAGAATACTGTTCCTAAATATAGGGTTCAGCACCAAAACATACGCTGATGCTTTCATATTTCATCCAGAAAAGAGTCATTCGCCTGGTGGGTGACGCCACAGTCACTCACTCTTTGACATCATTGGAACACCGTAGAAAGGTCGCCAACCTTTCACTTTTCTATCGATTCTTCCACGGGAAATGTTCTTCGGAAATATCTTCTATCAACCTTCCACTAGCAATACCAATCAGACGAACTAGACAAGCCCAGTCAGCACATCCTCTCGTTGTCAACCTCGAAACATGTCGAACAGCACTTTATCAAGCCTCCTGCATCCTTTTACGGCTAGGCTCTGGAATTCATTGCCTGTGGAAGTATTTCCAGCAATATATTATCCCTGAAAGTTCAAAAAGAATTCCAATACCTTATACCTCCTGTCCCTATCCTCCCTAGGAACGCACGATGTTCTTTGAACATTAAAGGAATTTCTTTTCATGCGCTCCAAGCGATATCAAAAAAATGAAATATCTCTATCAAATATTCAGTTATAGTTCAGTTTTAGTGATGTCCTTATTTATTAATTAATATAAGACTGAAAGGACACCACTATAACAAACAAAACCCATCAGACCTAATTAAACAATTGATGGATAATGCCCATCATAAATGACAGAACAAATTCCAATAATCTGGCAGTATATATCAGACCATTGTATAACTGAGAATCTACTCCTCAACCCTCTTTCAATTTCACAATGATTGCCAATCATATTTTCAATGTTGAATGATATCGAAGAATGAGAAGACAACTCTGACCTGACATACCATAATCATTGTTCCATGTAATTTTTGTCATTATTCAGAAGTTTGGTCAAATGTCTATTTCACTGTGAATTGGGTCCAGAATGAAATTGCAGTTTTTTCTCGTTTTCTATTCCAAGAAGACATGACAGCACCACTTGATTAACCTTTTTTAGAGCAAAAATAAACAAAAAGACAGAATTTTGTGTTCCTTACATAAAATATAAGACAAAAATCGATAAAAAGTATGAATTTGGTTGAGGTACGTATCTCTAATATAAATTCATGTTACAATCACTCCTTGATGTGAACCCATTGAAGATATTCCATCAAATTGACAAAGCCTATGCATGCATGGCCAGTGGCGAAACGTTTTTTTTTACTCAAACCCTTGTCGATAACTCAAAATACATTGAAACCTGAATCAAAAATATTAGCAGTATTCAAGAAAAACCCAAAAAAATATTGTATAACTAACCAAACAGATTGTTTAACGCCTTAACACGTGTTCTGCATCTCCAGAAAGAATTAAAACTGAATATCAAATTCTAGAATGCTTATTCATAAACTAGGTGCAAACATGTCCATCTAGCCGTGAAAGATACTACGGGCAATCAATGTCTGTTTGGTTAAATTATCATGCTGTTCCTAATCTTTAATCACTCAACTATGCAGAGAGGGCTATATAGAATAAGTCCGTCATCCTCATTGACAGCTCTATGACTATTCTCAAGATTTTTCAATCATTTATATCTAATTTTTTAACATTATCAACTTGTTTGACTGACTCGAGGTGGAGGTTTTTGAGCTTTTCTCTCTTTGTTTCTCTACTGAAAATATTGGCATAATTTCAACATGTGCATATTTTATTATTATTATTCATTCATTGTTCACACAAAACATAAAGTTTTATTAACAAAAAATTTGGTAGAATTACAGGAAAAACTAATTGAATATAAATATTGATATGAAATCAAAATTAGATCTAAACCTGAATAGAATATGCATAGTAATGACCAATTTGTTCAAGTATCAATCTGAGCGGTCAGATTCTCACTCAAAACCAATATCTTCATCACTGATAAAAATTCAGTTACAAAAATGAATCATATGCAGGAAGCTTCAATATGTTCTTCCTCAACTATCTGCACGAATAGGAAATGGAATAGGTATGCTCTGTATATCGGAACCATCATTGAAACATCATCTGAAATTCAGATATGAATTTGTTACAGATTGTCAACATGTCTACATCTTTGAACATGTCTGTAGACGCTACGCATGAAAACTGGCTCCACTCACGGCCGATTCTAAAAAAACACATCACTGGAATTGCGAATCACTATCGGCCTCAACAGGCATTGCCTCCATAGTATGTTCTTCAATTAATCCTTCGGAAGAAAATAGAAAAAAAATGTACGATTCGAACACGGGACTATTCAATCCAAAGACACTGCTCTATTAACCACCATATTTCTGTCGAATTCACGCATGTACATAAAAAATATTAGATGCGTCCTGTTTCTAGGTCCTTCCTGAAAGTTTCATCATGTCTCTAGTTCATCTGATCTCTCTTTTTCTCACAGTTTTCACCGTAACACTAAAACCAAATCTTAGTCGTAGACTCTCGTACTACTTTCAAGTCACAATTCCTCACAGAACTTCCACCTCCTTCATTCCTCCTGATAATATTTCTGATTTTCATTCCTCGCGGAAACTTTCGAAACATCGAATCCAGCGTACAGAGAGATGATCCTCTGGCCTACCATCCAGGTACCATGATTGCAAGAACGTAAACAAATAAAGGACGAATTGAACGCTAGCCCGCGCATGACGAGTCCTGGCACCTCCTGAAAACTGTAATAAGAGCTGTAATGTTTCAGGACTCGCCAGTTTGCCGCAGGAATCCCTACGCGAATCGAGTGCGCGCGAATACATTTCCAATCACTGACACGCAACGAAATTTGGATACCTAATCGTCTGTAATAACCAATGGTTATAACACTTCTTTAATTGCTCTAAACGTGTTTCGTGTTAACACGCGAATCCCTTCGTCAGACTCATAACTCCGCAGGAGTCGACAACAGTAACTAATAGTTTCAGTGTTAACACTGCAGCTGTTTCTGACGTTCTTTCATAGTGCCAGATGGACTAGAACCACTTGTTTGAATTAGTCTCATCGCCTGACTCATCACTATCAGATACTCTAACATAAAACTATTCTTTAGTGTATCACCTTACAATATTGTGCCAAAATCAACTCTTTTGACGTTATGTAATGATTATGAAAAAGTGTTGTTATTGGAGTGGAGGAAAAATGGGCAGAGTCCGTATGACCTATGGCATCTTGTGTTTTGTTATGGGACTGTTTGTGATAGATATACAAGCAATTCAAGGTGAGATAATGAAATACTCTGCTAAATCTGCTATATCTACTAACTCAGCCATTGCACTACCTACTCATTTCAGATGATGCGTCACGGTGTTTTTCAGAATTAGTTCACAAGGCTCGTACGGAAGCAACTGTTTTGACGTTAAGTTATTGAATGAAGTACATAGGGGATGAGCAGAGCTTCATTGGCATATTGAGCATAAAAGTATTTCAATTTCAGAAAGCGTGTTTCGTCAATGAAATGCAATTTCATTTTCAGAACTCTGCAGGAATAAAACACATCAACTATTGCAGTTAACAGTTGACACTTGTTTGCATGAGTCCCAGGTAATCTCATTCTTACATGACGATATTTTCACAATGTTTTGCAAAAACCAATAAACACAAGTGTTGTTATCGAGGTGTGGGAAAGTTGACAGAGTTCGTATGACCTTCTGGCACTTGTGTGATGTAATGGAGCTGCTTCTGATAGATATAGATAGCATTTCAAGGTGAGATGATGATTGGAACTGTGGAATCTGCTACATCTGCTGATTCAACCACTGAACTTTCAGTAGACAGGCAAGTTTTTAAGATTCAGTTCCCAATGCTCTTCCAGAAGCAACTGTTTCGATGTTGTTCATTCAAATGGAGTGTTGTTATTGATGTACAAAGAAAATTAGCAGAGTCTGTTTGGCCAATTGGAGCATGTGACGTGACAAAATGATGTAATATCGTCAGATTCAATACTACTTTAATCGTTACATTAATTTGATCTGCCAAAGAAGTTTCGCCGATATCATCAATTTTTTATTGCGACGCCGTATTTTCGAAAGACTGAAGATCGATATCCAGTAGTTGCAGGGCTGAAGCTTCGATTGTTTTTTCTCCATCTCATCAATTTCTAGTGTAAGGGGAACTACTCATTCGTATCGATTTCATCTTCTAACACCCTGATACAAAACACTACTTTATCGATATTGTTCTCAATAATCGTATCGTAATGATGAGCCAATATAGCAACTGCTTTGACGTTATGGCAGAGAAACATCAGGTGAGGCCTTCGAGGGTTTCTGTTATGGAAGTTATTGATGATGAATGGATATATGTGAAATCTACTACGTAGTGGAATATGTTGTCTAGATAATTCAGATAAACCATATATGTTTACATGATTATACTCAATCACTTGATTCACGAGGTAATGGAATAATCTGTATGATCTGCTTTGTGGTGTTATTTTCGGAATTATTCAGAAAATGTAACAGAGGTTTGCTTCACAACTAGTCGAATTCAAGCATTTGCTATATTGATTCACACTGAAGTATGCATGCGTAAAAACGCCCTTCAGGATAATTGTGTTGCTTCATAGACGATTGTCATCTTCAGAATACAGTATTTCATCACGTTAGAACAACAGAATATGATTATTTTCCACTAAGTGGAACCTGTCGAATCGTAGAATATCATTGATTTCGTATACTCGAACTAGAATGTGACGAGAATTTCCCTGAAAGTTGTTGAATCAACTATTGTGGATGCACTGTCATAAATGATAACTATTCAATTCATTCAGCATTATATGTTTAATGTACTTCTCAGACTCCAAATTTGCATAAGGGAAGGGGCCACATGGTATGCAAAGTGTAAGAAAACAAACAGAATGACTTTGAATTCACTACCTACTAGTGTCAAAAACTTATTTTCACTCTAACCATAATTAACGCTATATGATGCTGATGCCATAAATATGGAGCAAAGTCGTACTGAATCTCTGATGTCGTCTGGGTCAGTATGATACACTCCGACTCATTCTTGCCGTTATCTTTTCATGCATTCAACAGGTCATTGAATCAGGAGGGGTGAAAGAACTCACAGTCAGAACTTCACTGTATAAACATTTTAATAATGACCAACGTTAATGGACAGAAGAACATGTTCCGAAGGATGATTCTTTCATCATCAGCAAATTTATAAGAAGAAAAAAATGTGTGAGAAGAAAATAACGCATTTGCGGGTGGGTAGCTATTAGGGAAAAAAATTATGACCAGCTCTATAAGAGCCTACATTTCAAAAACTACTTGGTGTGAAGAAAATATTCGAAAGCACCAACGTGGGTCCTAATTTGATGGATTAGGTTAACTTATCAGTGATCAACAAATTCAGAGCCACATGTTCGTGCTTCCCGATATCCTCTTCACATGGAACAATTTTCGAAATTCAGCCTTTTATAGAGCTTGTCATAATGTTTGTTCCTTAACAGCTACCCACCCGCACTATGCGCGGGTCAAAATAGTGTATTAGGTTATTTAGGTAATTTTCTTCATCCACCTATAATGCGTTATTTTCTTCTTACAGATTTTCTTCTTCTAATAAATTTGCGTATGATGAAGGATCAATCCTTCGAAACATGTCATTTTGTCCATGACCGTTGGTCATTATTGGATTGTTCATATAGTGGAGTAGTCACTGTGAGTTCTTTCACCTTTGATTTATCACCTCCACTGTGAGTTACGGATCACCAACGTTAGTTCGTCGAATATTTTGGTGCCCATTCTGTTTGTATCTTGTCCAGATATACTACAAGGGGAGTTTCTACATTGACATATGTTTGAGAGCATTTCAAATATTGAGTGTGCAGGGGCGGATCTAGGTTATGAGTTAAGTTTGGGGTACTGAATAATAATATAAAAGGTGAATACGAATATATATTTTCAATATACCTATGAGGCATGCCTTCCTGCCCTGGATCCTTGCTCATGTAAAGACAAATTATGTTTTTCTACTCACATAACTAAAATGATGACATTCAGCGTACGGATATGTACCACGCTGAATAATCGATAGATCACGGATCGACGATCGATGATTTAATCGAAAAATTGAATACGTTACCATGACAACACAGTTTTTCAAACACACCTTCAGTTGCCTGAGTCCTGTCTGGCCTGTCAATTGTAGGAACTGTCAGCTATCATTTTCGAATTTTGTTGCAATCGGTGACGATCAGAATTATTCAAACAACTTTCGATAATATCAGAGTTCTCCATTGAAAATGGATAAACGGAAGACACAATATTTATGTGAGCAGAAATTATGCAATCAGAATATGGAAACAAACCTGAGAAATCGACAACTTTGATACCTCACATCGTATTCACGAATGTAAGTGAGCAAGTGATTTCAAAAGGTTTTCATATAACCTATCGACTAATCACGTCTACAAGCAATACCATTCAAACGTGTCTTGTTGATCGCATGCAGTTGCATAGTACTATGTATTATATGTTCTCAATTACCATTCCCTTCGGGTTATTTTGTAGGTTAGCAGGTTGCTTATTGCTCAATCTATAATTTTTGGAATCATGGGATTGTGGAAGGAGAGGAATAATGAGTACTTAGGTACGAGTTTATGAATTCTTCTAGACCCTCATGCATTAAACATTCGCTCCGCTCTGCTGAGCTGCTCGTACTCAAGATACTATTATTCATGCTTGAACATCGAAAGTGCACTTTCTAACTTGGAAATTTCATCATCTGACTGAAAACTTGAAGTATCTACTGAATTTCATAAAATACCAATGAGATCATCAATCCTTCAAGCATATTTGTTTCAAAAAATATCACCAACAAGGAAATTACAACCTTGAGAACCAGCAACCTAGTTGAATTCAACGCCACCAAAACTCAAACCTCTATTTTCTCTAGAGAGGTGAAACTCAATAAATCTGATATAACAATATCTCTGGTACTACAATTTCCACCAAGACAACTATATATCGGTATTATCATCAGCAATACTCTCTTATGGGAAAATAATGACCGATTCATCGCAAAAGCTGGTTCACAAGAACTCGCTTCCTTGTTCTGTTCGAAAATCTACTCAACACCTCAACAGCTTCTCATGATTTACAAAGCACAGATACGGTCGGTTTTAAAATACCTACTGTTTTCACCCAAAACACACGCTGATGCTCTCAGATTTCATCCAGCGAAGGGACATTCGCCTAGTGGGTAATGCTTGCATACTAACTCGTTGACCTCATTAGAACACCGTAGAAAAGTCGGCGACTTTTCAGTTCCCTATGAATACTTCCACAGAAATCTCTGCCATAATTTCATCACCAGCAATACCAGTCAGACGAACTCGACAGGCCCAGTCAACACATTGTTTTGTCATCAACCTTGCAACAACACTCTACAAAACTTGTTCGTCTATGAAATGACAAAGCTTAGAAGTTTTTTTCCAAGAACTCATGATCCCCACAAGTTCTGGAAAAAACTCCTATCCATATCTTCCCTAGGTAGGCACGATGTTCTCTGAACATTGGATTCTCATTCTCGCACTCCAAGCGATAAAAAAACTATATTTGTTGTATCGACATTGATACCTATGTGTTTTACATTGCGTGAACAAACAAGAATATCAATTTCTCTGGAGTTCTATTGATGGTTCTGTTCTCGCTTTCCATACTTGTAGATGAGCCGGAAGCTGCAACATCGGAGATTGTGGAAAGTTTTCTGGCAATCTCCTTCTTGTTTTCTAATAGATTCTGTAATATAAATACACAGATGAAATGGATTTCTTCGATCAAACAAATCCATTTTCTTGAAATTGAATTGCTTCGTACAAGAATTTTCCATTTGAATGGAGCAATATGCACTTTTCTCAATTCAATCGGCTGGCTTGCTTCGTTTCTTGAAATTTCTTGATATGAATTTGCTCAACTGATACAGTATATTTCCTCATACAAGAAAACCGAGACTACAAGTGACATACATTCCGATTTATATTGGTTCAAAAAAATCTCTGCTTGTCTAAAAGATTTTCAGTGACGTATATACAGCGGTACGCTTGCGCTCATTCGACTCCTCAGTCGTCGCCATTCGACATTGCCGCTGTTGTTTCTTGTGAAGTCGGTGCGAAGCACCATTGTTTTTCAATGGTGGAGTGTTTAAGAATCAAGTGTGCTGAGTCATGGATAATAGTGGTGTGGTATCATCTCCACAGCAATGCGGCATTTCATATATGAGGACAATCTTCGGGGGTAAGAACTTTGTATATTTTTGTAACAAAGTTGTACCTATAGTGAGGTGTTCCCCCTTCTTATTCAATCGGAAACATGCTATAAGAACCGGAGAGTCTGATATGTTATACGGACGGATCGCGCCTAACTGACAAACAGGACTCAGGTGCAGGAATTCACCTAGAAGGATCAGGCATAAGGAAGAACTACGCTCTTGGAAAGTATACCACAGTTTTCCAGGCCGAGGTCTTTGCCATTCTGGCAGTAGCGGAGAGGCAAGAGGTGAAGGAGGGACCAGAGCAGAAGATTTACATCTGCTCGGATAGTCAGGCGGCTCTCAGGGCTGTCTGCCATCCTAAACCAAGCTCAGCTTTGGTGCAGGAATGTGGCGATGCTCTTGAGAAACTAGCTGAACAGAAGGCAGTCGAACTAGTATGGGTTCCGGGGTACAAGGGGGTGCCCGGAAACGAGGTGGCCGACGAGCTGGCTAGAATCGGATCCGCGACACCGTTCTGGGGACCGGAGCCTGCACTGGGCATAACAAGAAGCCAAACTTCGTCTGCCCTTAGCAAATGAGCGGACGAGGCACTAGAAGTATATTGGAGGCGTATAGGCGGCTGCAGGCAATCGAGAGACCTGGTGGCCGGTCCAAGCAAGCCAAAGATGGCTTGGTTACTGGGCAGGGATCGCCAAGTCCTGCGCCTTCTTATAGGGATACTGACAGGGCACAACAGGTTACGCAGACACCTATCACTCATAGGTGTGGAAGATAGTCCCACTTTCCGTGAATGCGGAGAAGATGAGGAGACATCACTTCACTTCCTCGGAGAGTGTGAGGCGTATGGGAGGATGAGATTCGAAATCTTTGGAGTAGATAAACTACAACATGAAGATTTGGTCGAATTAGAGTGGACGGATATCCTGACCTCCATCAGGAGGACGGGATGGTTCGAAAAGGACAACTAAAAGAGGGATGTGTAGATATGTGGAGAGCAGGGGTTGGCAAAAAGGGCCCATGGGGGCCTACTTGCCTGGCTACAGCCTCCCCACAATACTACCACTACTACTACTGCTATATGAACCTTGATATCAATCAAACCCTAACTACACATCACTGTCAACGTATATGGCCATGTTTGTATAACCTGCACAACACACATTCGTTCAGCAGTGACGATTCGACCAGCTGCATTCATTCGATGAACGCAATATTGAGTATAGGTGGGTATTTGTCCATTATTTGTATATGTTTTACTTGATTCCTGATCAGAATCATCGAACCGATAATAATATATCTCCTTCCTCCGTGTTTCCATGCACATACCTATAACAATTTTTATACATGCATTTTTGTCAGAAGCAGAATTTCTTGCAACCAGAAAATATCTGGTTGTCTTGGAATTTCGTTTGTCTTCGACAATACCTGGCTGTGATGGATGGAAATGTTTCTTTTGAAGCAAGTTCTATACGGTTAATGATTCCCATTCAACAAGCCACTGTGCAAAACACACAAAACATTTTTCAATTGATGATTTTACTCTTCTCTCTAGGTTTTTGTGGTTCAACATTCAAGCCATTTCAAATTCAGTGACATTCTGGGAAGAAGACGAGGACAGCAAATCACAAAAATCTAGAAAAATGAATATTCCACTTCCTAGATTAAGCTAAGAATTTGATGATTTTACTATATTTATATGTTTCCATTTATATTATACATGTTTTCATTTTTGTTATGTTATAATTAATAGAATGACCAAGTTTTGATAATGAAGCCTTCTGTTCACCAACTGTAAGAATTGATTATATTTGATACTGAATACTCTAATAGTAAGATATATTTCGATTTCCTTCAAAATTGTGATCTCCTGACACAAGAAAATAAGGATTTTCTGACAAAATATCCACTCATCGTAATGATAGATATTATCCATTTGTAACAAGCTCGAAATTTCTTGATTCAAGAACATAATAATTGTTCAAATATGATGGGAGATCAACTTGACAATAGAAGAATTTTCTTGTTTCAAACTAACCAAATTTTTCTTCTACCGATACGTACTGTGATAATAAAAATACATTTATTCAAATCAAGATTTTCTTTTATGAATAAGTCAAGAAAGTTCTGTAGAAAAATCAAACAAATATCTGGTTGGACCTCTATTCAAGAGCACAATATGGTTGAATCAATGCTGTTCCACATTGAATCAAAAAATCCATTTCATCTGTGTATGAGCTTCTGCTACTGACGAAGATTCATTTCCTCCATGTTGCTTATTACACCTACCTACTCTATGTATCCTTCCTAGGTACGCACCTAATCCTGTTGGGTGAATGTATTTCCAAAGGAACCCAACATCGAGAGAATGAATTGGCAGAGTGCCTGAAGAATTTTACTTTATTTCCTTCGAAGAGTATGGACACGCTTGTCATGTTGTTGTTAAACAGCTGAACAATAAACATGGGACACCAATATGTTTCATGAAAAATGGAATGTCATCTTTCTATACCTCTTCATTGAACGAGTGCAGACTATAACAACTCTTTTGATGTTTTGGAAAAGAAAAAGATTTTTACTTGTTATAGGCACGGCAGCTCGTTTGTTTGGGAGCAGGTCGTGAGTTAGTTCTTTTTTTAGGTAACTAGTGGGGTTATCCTTTTGTCAGGCGCCACTCAGTTTGCACAGCTGAATTACTGAGAAAAAATTCCAAGATATAAATATAAGCCAAAATAACTGTTAACAGATTTATTCACCTTAACATGTCAACAATAGGTATTCAAATGGTGGTAAATATGTACTATGATTGTAACTCAGTACAAGGGTAGATTTCCCTTCATATAGGCCTATACTTTGGGTTCACAGAGTCTCTAACAGACCCAATAATTCTATTATATATAAAATCCGATCTTAGACTGTTATGTGTTATTGACAAGTGTTCAAATATCTCATGACATTAGACAGTGAAAAATAACTATTTAAAGGTCCTCAGACAGTGAAAAAATATGGTATGTTAAATGTCATCAAGACAGGGAAAAATATGTATGTTAAATGTCTTCAAGACAGGGAAAAAAGTATATATGTTAAATGTCCTCAGACAGGGAAAAAATATGCAAGTGAAATGTCCTCAAGACAGGGAAAAAAGTATATATGGAATATTCTGACCTTAGCTGCAAGTTCTGGATTTTGAACCATGAGATTCCAACTGTGGTCCAATAAATCTCACTACCTGGATGAACAAAGACACTCCTCCCTCAGTCGGCGGTAGGGGTTAGGTGTGCTAGGAAAACTGGATCCCCACACAGTTGACAGGAGTCACAACCACCTGGAGACCTGGGCACTTGGAGTATCCCAGGGCAACTGGATTCTGCACTGCAACTCTGGCTGACGGGTCCACAGGCTGCCACCAGGGCAAGCTCTTCCTACCATCCAAACTGGACCAGGACGTCTCACTATCTGACTGGGCTCTGGGAGTTCAGGCTCCAAAGTAACAAAATCCTAGGGATGAAGGATCATCAACCATACCAGGAGTCTGGACTTCCCTGGACTTCCTGTCAGAAGTCAGGATCACTGGCTATCTAAACCAGAAGGGCTGCTAGGGACTTGCACTGTTGGCAGCAAGGATTCTGCCAGAAATTCCAGGCTTTCGGGTCCTATAGATGCCCAGAGACATACACAAGGAATCACCAGGGTCTTGCTTCCACCTTCAAGTGTGTTGGTGACTCAGGCTTCAAAGCACGAAGATCCCTCAGGTGCCTCAACCATTGAAAAAAGTGTCCACGTGATGTCCAAACAGTGAAGTCCAGAAAACAGTTCAAGATTTCTAAATGCCCATAGTTGATGAGATTCGATATTTAGTGATCCATCCAGTTAACAGTGTTGATTGCTCAAAATCAATTCAAGTCCAGAAACATAGCATGTGGTCAAAAGAAAATGGAGTTCAAATCATCCACTTAGTCTGTACCCCCTGCTCCCCTGTATAAGGCCGTGATATCTGAAATGTAGATACCCCATCGATTATCATTCACACAAAATGAGATTTAATATTTCTTACCTTCCTATCGGAAAGGCCTAACACAAAAGTAGGTGTCCACCACCTGACCTGATCGCACGAGAGCCAAAATCAAAAAGAGCTTCATTTTGGCTTCAGCACATGAAACCTTTTCGCAAGAGAAGGAATCAGCAAGAAGGATGAATAAACGGAAATTGCTCAAATAACAAGTTTCCGTCAATCAGAGCACTTGTGATCTATTCAAAAAAAATAATACAAACCAAAATCCGTCTCTGCGCAATGTCAATCTAGCCACCCAAACAATATGATTCAAGTCAGATTCAGGGATGCAACTTGAAAGAAATATTAAATATCGATCATGACATCGATAGTCGATACGATAGTCGATACGATAGTCGATACGATAGTCGATACGTAATTGCAAATATCCCTGCACCATTACAGGCCACTGCCACTAAACGCGACAAACAGTCTTCTACTGGCAAGATACTATGATGGAAACAACAATATTCATGGCCATCTGACACATGTGTAAGAATTGTTAAGAAGTGGACTAAAATAACCCAACAGTCATGAACATTGAAAATGAAAACATTTAACAAGATGAAATTACAAAGTACCTCAAAACCTAGAAAAGAAATCATTGAGTTACGCAGTGCATCTCTACAAGGCTTCCCCATTACCTATTTTCAGAATTCACAATATGGAACACGAAAAGGCAAATTTTCATGTTACATTCACCCCCTTCCTCGGATATAAAAAATAGGCATTGAAAGATGACTATTTTTTATACTCGGAATCTATATGTACACACAAAAAATTCTTAATATTAAATTGAGCTCAATTTTCCTATTTACTAATTCCTATCATCTATGAATTGAGGCTAAGCTTGATTCAACCTACAATCTACCTTAACCTGTATCTACAATGGTATGTACAAATCACTTTCGTGATGTGTTCAGTAACCTCTTCATGATCATGATTCCTACTAATCGTCACATGCAGATTCCTCATCACTATGGATTGTGGAGACATCAGTAAGTGATCCATGATATGGTTTTAAATCCTGAACATGCCAAGTTCCAGCATCTGAGCCATCTTGGTACTTCAAAACATATACTAGTTTTGATTTTTTCTTCGCCACCGTACAAAGAGTGTAGCGGGGTGCTAACTTTTGAGCAAAACTGTTAGCAGCATTTGAGAGGACCCGGTTCCTCTTCCAAACCTTGTCTCCTACGAAAAATTCTATGTCCCTTCTCCGTAAATTATAATATTTAGCATTCCTCTTATATGATAAATTCAATTTATTTTGAACATCCTTAAAAATGTCAGATAAGTTACCCAAGTTCTGAGCCCATCGCTCTCTACTGGTTGTATCTAATTGTACATCTCCTTTTCCATAATATTTTCCTGAACAGGAAACCTCACGTCCGAAATTCAAAAAGGCAGGGCTGTAACCTGTCACATCGTGTACCGCAGTTCTCATAGCATATGCTATTCTAGGCAACTCTTTATCCCATGTCTTATGATTTCCATTCACATAACTCCGGACTGCTGTACAGATGGTACGGTTTGCTCGTTCTACATAGTTAGCCTGAGGATGGTAATATGGCGTATATCGAAACGTAGACTCATAGTCCTGAACAAGTTTTTTTATGGATTCACTAATGAGTTGTCTGCCATTATCGCATACTATGTGCTGAGGCACTCCATAAACTAGGAAAACATCATTTTCTAAAAATTTTATTATACTGCTAGAAGTAGCATTTCTTAAAGGACAAATCAAAGGATATTTAGTAAACCAGTCAGATACTACCAAAATGTATTGAAAACCACTTGAGCTTCTGGGAAGAGGTCCCATTAAATCTACGGCTATCACTTGCCATGGAAAACGTACACTACGCTCAGTACCCATTAGTCCAAATTTTGAGTGATTCGGTGCTTTTTGAGAAGCGCACATCTTGCATGATTTCACGTATCGAGTTATATCTCTCCTCATCTTTGGCCAATAGTACGTAAGAGCTACTCTAGTATATGTTTTGTGGTAACCTGCATGTGAAGCAGAAGATATTATTTGTTTTCTTTGACTCTTGGGAACCAACAACTTCCACTCAGAAACGTTAGAGTCCATATCTAATTTTGACGGAATTAACTTGTATACATAACCTTCTTTTACAGACCATTGTGGATACTCATCAGGTTTATGTAGAATTTTTGTGCGAATGTTCTCATAAAATGAATCTAACTTAGTCAAATCAATATCCAAGGAAATGCAATTTTCATTCATCACACAAATGTCTTCAGACACACTCAATTTCTCAGAGTCTTCCAAAGGTGAATCAACTGGACTACGAGATAAAATGTCAGGAATTACATTCAATGCTCCTTTGATATAAGCAATGTCAAAATCAAACTGACTGAGCCGAACACTCCAGCGAGCAAGTCTGCCTGTGGGATTTTTCATTTTAAAAAACCATTTAAGGGATGCATGATCACTAACAAGAGTAAATTTTACTCCTTCCACATATGGACGAAATTTCTCGCAGGCAAAAATACAAGCTAAGGTTTCCTTCTCAGTTGTGCTGTAATTTCTTTCACTTTTTGATAGACTTCTTGAAGCATAAGCTATCACCTTTTCCACATTATTTTGATTTTGAGTGAGTACACCACCTAAACCGGTGTCTGATGCATCACATTGTATTACAAATGGTAACGAAAAATCTGGGCTAGCCAAGACAGGTGCAGATACTAATGCATTTTTTATATTCTTAAAAGCTTTATCTGCTTCATCAGACCATTTTATCTTTTGTCCTTTTTTCTTATTTTTCAAAAGATCATTTATAGGTGACATTAATGTTGAAAACTGTGGGATGAACCTCCTATACCAACTACATAAGCCAGTGAATCTTTTTACTTCTGTAGTGTTTGTTGGTCTAGGAAAATTCACCATAGCTAGAACTTTTGAAGAATCTGTTTTTAACCCAAATTTATCTACAACAAACCCCAGGTACTTCAGTGAAGATTTGAAAAATTCGCATTCATTAATATTTACTGTGAGGTTTGCTTCTTTTAACCGCTTTGACACTTCTCTGAGTAATTGAATGTGTTCTTGAAAGGTTGAACTAATAATGATTGCGTCATCTAAGTACACAAATACGTTAGGCTCCATCTCTGGACCAAAAATGGCGTCCATTAGCCTCTGTTGGCATTGAGCAGCATTGGAAAGACCAAAAGGCATGACATTAAAATGAAAAAGGCCCCTCCCAGGGACAGAAAATGCAGTCTTTTCCTTAGATTCATCATCCAAGGGAATCTGCCAAAATGCACTTTTTAAGTCAATGGATGAAATGTAATTTGCCTTGCCTAACAATGATAAAATTCTATCAACCACAGGAAGAGGATAGCTGTCTTTCTTAGTGAGCAAATTCAACTTACGACCATCAAAACAGAAACGAAACTCTCCATTAGCCTTTTTTACCAACAGTACTGGAGATGACCATCCACTACTGGATGGTTCAACTACATTTAGAGCTAACATATTGTCTAATTCCTTATTTAAATGACCCAGCATATAAGGTGACATTAAATACTGCCGTTGCTTGACAGGTTGAGCATCTCCAATTTCAATATGGTACGTCAGTTTATTAGTTCTCCCCAATTGACCGTCTTTAGATAATTTTTTAAATTCAGAAATTACTTCATTAACCACAATTTCCTGGTCTCGGGACATATCGTCTAGACTTTTAACTTGATCAGTTGTGAATGACATGTCATTATTTAATCCGACTGAAGCGATATTGACATTGGTACAATCACTGACCTCCCAAGAATTATCTTTGAAATTCACTTTCAATTTAAACTCATTACAAAAATCACTTCCTAATATAAATGAGTAATTCAAAGAAGGAACTATGAGGAATGAGATAATTTGACATTTACTTCCAGCTAAAATAGGAATATCAACTGTACCTGTGACAGTCTGTTTTGCATTATCTGCAGTAAGAACAAAATTGTGTTTAGAATTTTTTATATCTAGATTCAAAGACTTGACGAATTCAATACCTTTATTACCATTTGTGCTTTTACTTGCACCTGAATCTAGCAAAGCAATAATTTTTTGTCCAAATACTGTTACGTTTACATAGGGTCTATTGTCAAAATCTTTCTTGACAAAAATAGGAGCAGTAGCATTAATATTTTGAAAATAATTTTTAACAAATGAAATCAACTTATTTTGTTCTGATGTTCGAACTTTGGCATTAAGTTGCGGAGGCAAAACGTGCCCAGGATTAAATGGTTTTACCTCCGGGACTCGTTTCCCGAACATTTTGAGCATTCACTAAGAGTTACTCCTGGATTTCCACATCTAAAGCAGAACTTAGTTCTTTTTAAAGTGCAATGCCTGAAATGATGATTCTCTAATTTGCAATTAAAACAAACCATGGGTTTTCTATTTTCGCTACTTTTATTTTCAGTGCTACTGCTAGCTTGCTGATTATTAGACCTTTTGTATACTCGTGAATTCCAAGATTTTTTTGGCTGAAAATTATTGCTTTCTAAACTGCAATTATTAAACTCATAATCTAAATCACAGGCAACAGAATTGACATGAGGTTTTCTTGAGTTGGATTTAACCTGAAGATCTCTGAAAACTTCTTCTAAAACTTTGACATCAGTGATTAATTCCTCTACTGAGTTATATCTATTAAGAGCTAGTTTTTCTACAAATTCAGGTCTTAAATTCTTCTGAATCCACTTCACCTTTGTGACTAGTGCTGGGGTAGACGTGAGCCTACTGAATAGTTGCTCCATTACAGCTACAAAAATGACTATGGATTCATCTTCAAATTGTTTTCTATGTTTGATAGTCTCCCAGAGCTCTTCATCATAGTCCCTACTCAAGAAATCCTGTTCTAAACGTTTAGATAAAGAGTCCCAATCTCTCACAATATTGTTTTCTTTGACATGACGAAGCCACAAAAGAGCCTTACCAGAGAATAAGTCAACTGCCGATTCATACAGCTGCTGTCGAGTAACCTGTCTAGCTTCAGCTAGTTCATAAACCCTTTCTAGAAATGATTTAACCCCTAGAGATTTTTTTGAACCGTCAAATTTTAAGTCCCATTTATAAATTGAAGCTGGTTTTGAAGTGCTTGGCAACATATTAGGATGAATTCTTGGAGAAGATGTATTTACAGATGGATCAAACATGGGTGGTTCTTCTGCGATCCTCTCATCTAACTCTGCTTCTAAAGTTAAACAGGAAGCATATGCTTCATTGCGAAAATCTGTAGGTGCATAATTTCCTTCAACATTTTTAATTCTGTTTATTCTCATCATAACATGTGCCAAACCAGATCTTAACCTCAAATATAAAGGATCAGTTACTGGGCCATTAAAATCTGGAATTAATTGACTAATGTTGTCTAAAGTGTTACTAATTGAAACTTTTTCATTATCAAAATTGTACTCTGTATCAACAAGGCTAGTAGCTGATATACCCGACTTTTCCTCTCTCTTCATGGCTGCTGATAGAACTTTACGTTTGTCAGTCATAGGCCTATTTGTTACAATTCCTCTCAATCTCAATTCATAGTTGACTTCCTCAATAAGTAAATGTCTAGCTTTTAATTCAGACTCCATTTTGAAAACTTTTTGTTCCTTTTTTAAAAATAAGGTTAAGTTATACAAGCCCAGGTATTTATATATACCTAAAAAATAATCAGGGTACCTGAATAAATGCACATGAAAACAACCTGATCATATAATCACAATGAAAATTCCCAAAAAGGTAAAGGCTGCAATGCAAAAATACTCTGTGCACAAAATGACTCACCTCACTACAGGGAGATGAAGTTGGACTAAAAATGGGGCTGCTCAAATCCAGAACTCCAGTGTACAGAACTCCAATAAAGCTCCAATAAACTCCAAGTGAACTCCAATAAAATCCTTGGTAAAATGTTCAATTTTCCACAAAGTTCAATTTTCCACTAGTTTTTTTCAGCTGATGTTGTTCTAAAAAGTTTCAAAAATTTCACTATCTAATTTTTATAATTACCTAATTTAACAGTCTAAAAATCGGGCCCCACGTTCATGGTGCCAATTATCTATAACAACTCTTTTGATGTTTTGGAAAAGAAAAAGATTTTTACTTGTTATAGGCACGGCAGCTCGTTTGTTTGGGAGCAGGTCGTGAGTTAGTTCTTTTTTTAGGTAACTAGTGGGGTTATCCTTTTGTCAGGCGCCACTCAGTTTGCACAGCTGAATTACTGAGAAAAAATTCCAAGATATAAATATAAGCCAAAATAACTGTTAACAGATTTATTCACCTTAACATGTCAACAATAGGTATTCAAATGGTGGTAAATATGTACTATGATTGTAACTCAGTACAAGGGTAGATTTCCCTTCATATAGGCCTATACTTTGGGTTCACAGAGTCTCTAACAGACCCAATAATTCTATTATATATAAAATCCGATCTTAGACTGTTATGTGTTATTGACAAGTGTTCAAATATCTCATGACATTAGACAGTGAAAAATAACTATTTAAATGTCCTCAGACAGTGAAAAAATATGGTATGTTAAATGTCATCAAGACAGGGAAAAATATGTATGTTAAATGTCTTCAAGACAGGGAAAAAAGTATATATGTTAAATGTCCTCAGACAGGGAAAAAATATGCAAGTGAAATGTCCTCAAGACAGGGAAAAAAGTATATATGGAATATTCTGACCTTAGCTGCAAGTTCTGGATTTTGAACCATGAGATTCCAACTGTGGTCCAATAGATCTCACTACCTGGATGAACAAAGACACTCCTCCCTCAGTCGGCGGTAGGGGTTAGGTGTGCTAGGAAAACTGGATCCCCACACAGTTGACAGGAGTCACAACCACCTGGAGACCTGGGCACTTGGAGTATCCCAGGGCAACTGGATTCTGCACTGCAACTCTGGCTGACGGGTCCACAGGCTGCCACCAGGGCAAGCTCTTCCTACCATCCAAACTGGACCAGGACGTCTCACTATCTGACTGGGCTCTGGGAGTTCAGGCTCCAAAGTAACAAAATCCTAGGGATGAAGGATCATCAACCATACCAGGAGTCTGGACTTCCCTGGACTTCCTGTCAGAAGTCAGGATCACTGGCTACCTAAACCAGAAGGGCTGCTAGGGACTTGCACTGTTGGCAGCAAGGATTCTGCCAGAAATTCCAGGCTGTCGGGTCCTATAGATGCCCAGAGACATACACAAGGAATCACCAGGGTCTTGCTTCCACCTTCAAGTGTGTTGGTGACTCAGGCTTCAAAGCACGAAGATCCCTCAGGTGCCTCAACCATTGAAAAAAGTGTCCACGTGATGTCCAAACAGTGAAGTCCAGAAAACAGTTCAAGATTTCTAAATGCCCATAGTTGATGAGATTCGATATTTAGTGATCCATCCAGTTAACAGTGTTGATTGCTCAAAATCAATTCAAGTCCAGAAACATAGCATGTGGTCAAAAGAAAATGGAGTTCAAATCATCCACTTAGTCTGTACCCCCTGCTCCCCTGTATAAGGCCGTGATATCTAAAATGTAGATACCCCATCGAATATCATTCACACAAAATGAGATTTAATATTTCTTACCTTCCTATCGGAAAGGCCTAACACAAAAGTAGGTGTCCACCACCTGACCTGATCGCACGAGAGCCAAAATCAAAAAGAGCTTCATTTTGGCTTCAGCACATGAAACCTTTTCGCAAGAGAAGGAATCAGCAAGAAGGATGAATAAACGGAAATTGCTCAAATAACAAGTTTCCGTCAATCAGAGCACTTGTGATCTATTCAAAAAAAAATAATACAAACCAAAATCCGTCTCTGCGCAATGTCAATCTAGCCACCCAAACAATATGATTCAAGTCAGATTCAGGGATGCAACTTGAAAGAAATATTAAATATCGATCATGACATCGATAGTCGATACGATAGTCGATACGATAGTCGATACGATAGTCGATACGATAGTCGATACGATAGTCGATACGTAATTGCAAATATCCCTGCACCATTACAGGCCACTGCCACTAAACGCGACAAACAGTCTTCTACTGGCAAGAGACTATGATGGAAACAACAATATTCATGGCCATCTGACACATGTGTAAGAATTGTTAAGAAGTGGACTAAAATAACCCAACAGTCATGGACATTGAAAATGAAAACATTTAACAAGATGAAATTACAAAGTACCTCAAAACCTAGAAAAGAAATCATTGAGTTACGCAGTGCATCTCTACAAGGCTTCCCCATTACCTATTTTCAGAATTCACAATATGGAACACGAAAAGGCAAATTTTCATGTTACAAGACATATATTGGAATATTGGAATTTGGAGCTGTAACAAACACTTGAAATGTCTTTCTGTCTTTGAACAACTAGAATATTGATAATAACCATCATTCTCAGGAGTTTGGCAATTCGTTACCGAAGTAGACATATTCGAAAACATTTTCGCGGGGACGCTTATCTAATTTTCAGAGCTGACGTTTTGAATCTTAGGATGATGACAACTGGGTAATGTCAGTAGTGAGAAGCGTGTCTACAGTCTTTAACGCCCAAAATTGTCTATCAAGATATTTGTTGTTTTTTTCATTGTAGTCAATATGAAATATTGATTGTGGATCCATTTTGGTTATTCTCAATGCTCAAATAATTAGGAGAAACAATGATAAACCGTTTCACCAGCGGATCTTCACGACTCACTCAGGCTTGTGTTGCTCACTGGTATGAATGTCATACCAGTAAGTGGAAGTCTGAAATAAGAATGAGAAAATTATACTCAATCAGAAATGTTGATCGAGGAAAAATTGGGAATATATAGTAAATTCATCTATGATACGGTACAAAACATTCAATACCCAAGGCAACTTTACATATTTTGCACTGAACACTACTTCTCTTCTGTTTACAGACTTGGGACATACTTTGTACCTGTGAGATGTTGTTTTTCCGGATAAGTGACCTTCTTCATGAGAAGGATTCAGAAATCAGAAGAGAAAAAATGTTACTAAGTGAATATTCTCGATGATATTGATCGATCTGCTGAAACAAGAGAGAAAACTAATGAATAAATTTCGTATTTCGCCCAGTATTTTCGAGCGCATGAATTTAATGCCAAGTACATGCAATGGTATACGGTTTAACAAATATGAGAAAACATAGGACTGAATTCATGAGCATAAGTCTGAAAACGGTTTTGTTATCACTTTTTAGAAATGAGATGTTACACAGATAATATTCGCATCACTCGAATTTATTCGTTTTTCACTAGAATCCAATGTATTCCCATAACTGAATCAACTGACAATTTTACTATACCAATATACTGATTTGACACACAAATGCATTCAAAAATGTGAACAATTCGAAATAATGCGTGAAAGTGGTTCTCGAAGAGGAATTATGATTTTAAAGTGTCACAAATGCCCGTTGGTAGCTTAATCGACCAGACGCTCGTGTGCAACAATTGAAATACATACTGTGTAACATTCGCTATTGAATCGAACAGCGAGCGTACCCTTGCATCGCGTTCATACCATTGAGGACCACGTTCGAATTCGAAATAGCCTGAATTTTCAATGGTAAAATTGTCTACCAGTGTCTAGGGCGTGTAATGAGATGTTCGAGGCAAACTTGTCTCTTGATATCATTTCGATTGAGCATGCAATATATATGGAATGAGCTATTGAAGATGGAATTTGAATGTGTGGTTGGCAATTATGAGAGAGTAGAAATCTATTTTCCAGAACTTTTCGAATACCTTGATAGTAGCAAGCTCAATAGAGCTCCATCTCTCATACGGTCTATAGGAAGCCCAACTGTCTATTGAAAATTCATGTGTTATTGATTCTGCTAGGTATATACTTTTTCATGTTCACTTCATTGTCGATTTTGATAAAATGTGGAGATTGATTGATATGATTTTAAGTGGTGTCATCATTCATGGAAAGTCGTGGAACTGAAACATTGTGATGGAATTTAATATGATGCAGTTTTCTATTCCATTTTATGCGACTCACGTTTTCCATTTTTCTGAATTACATCATCTTGTTATAATATCAGTTCTTCGTGTCGACGGCCATCACGAAGAAAGTTCTTGATACTCGCATATCTACATCTATATTTGCGTTGAGATTAACTCCTAAACATGTGTTATGAAATGAATATGGCTCAAAAATTCCAGTGACAAGATGATGCAACTCCACATGGTGGGGACTCCTAACCTACACGCCTTCATCACCAGAAAATATTCCAATCGATTTCCTCAGACGAAAATATTTCGAACTCTTATTGCTTTTCAAACATAAGTTCTAGAATATTTTCATTTGATGACCTGATCGGATTTTGAGGACCAGCATCTGTCAATGGATATTTCAATCAAACATTATTTCAAAATGTTCACCAATGTTTGAACCAGAATGACAAGAACACACAGCCGATAGAAATCAGACCATCGAATCATGCTCTCTTTTATTAGGATATCAAAGTATAAGTGGATATTAGGCCGTCGTGCTCTAAATAGAGCGAGTGTTTGAAAGACCAGTTATCCACGAATACTATAAGCTATTCACTGTATTGGTTCACCTTGAGATTATAAATATGAAAAACTAATAATGTGAAATGGTTGAACATTTGTTAGTGATATTTCATTTGACGTTACATGGTACTCCTGTCAGATCGATAATCAAAATGTTTACATTATTCGACTTCACTTTCTCAGGTCGTTGATATTGCCATGTGCTGTCGAAGGTTTCCACGAGGCCTTCCAAAATTATTATAATATTTTCTAGGCTGGGCTGTTACCTAAAGCAACTCGCTCGAGTAATCTAATTTTTCGCATAGAATTGTAATCGACTCATTCTCGATATTTCCATATCTATTCGGTTTAGTTAACCTCAAACTATGTCATTACCATGGTGACTCGATTCTTCGACAGTGACAATTAACTGAGGCACCTATCAGCTGACTTTTTGTCAGATTTGCTGAAACTGGTCACTTGGTCACTAATACGTAGATATGATATGTTCAAATTACATAGAAAACATTTTTGTGGTAATGTCATTTGAAAACGCAAACGCGCTATCTTGAAAATTGGATTGAAACACGCTACTGCGTTTTTTAAATAAGCATATATTATGTAATGTATCGATGAAACATATTTATATTCCACTAATGAGTGTGACAATTCTGAAAAAACAGATGGTTAGTTATGTTTTTCATCTAAGGAAAAAATAGAAGAATCATTCTTTTAAACGAAATGCTCTTGAAATTTTTGAAACAATGCACAGCTTGGATTATCATCATCCTGCAGAATTTCATTCTGAAGAGAAATTGAAAATCGATAGAGGCAGTTGAATTAAAATTTGTCAAAATGATTCAGATTCAACGTTTGAAGTATCGAGCAGTTTATTTTTCATGAAACCTGTTACAATAAATCCTGATCCATCTCTGATTCCAAATATCTGGTTCGATTTTTCACATATAGGTATTACCTCGGGTAATACGCTCGACTCTTTGTCGGCCGAGGAAATGGTCAACCTTTGAATATACAGGGTGTTCCGAAATCACATAGAAAGATTTCGATCACAGATTCTAGGAACAAAAATAGTGAAGAAGTGTCTATGAGCATAGGTCCAATAATGGCCTCCTGAGGGTTTATAGCCTTCTGAAGCAGAACACAAGATGATCGTTTTTTGTGCCCCTAGCCATATTTTTCCCCTCGACCCTGATGAGAATCTTGAAAGATTTCTAACATTTTTGAATCAGACATTGAAAGTTAGGTACATCAAAAAAAAAATAATATCTTTCCTGCAACTGACACAAAAGTCTCCATTTTGAAACCTAAATAACCTCTTCGATTGACGTTTCAATTACTGACACAAATATAGTTATGTTGCTAGGCAACACTTTCAGTTCCCTAATAACACAATTATGTCCCATGTATATCCTTAGGACGTCCTGTCGAGACATTCAGGACGTCCATAGGACGTTCGAATTTGGTACCGTGGACGTCCATTGGACGTCTGTGGGACGCACAAATGTCCCACTTGAGGACCAACTAGGGACGTCCTTGAGGGATGTCCCTGAGACAACTATCGAGGACAACCTTTCAGCAACGCTGAGAGATATCAATTGGATGTCCATAGGATGTCCCAAAGACGTAAGAATTATTCTTGAATCCGAATTTTTCTGAGTCCCTCTAGGACCAGATCTTGCATAACTGATGAGGACATCCAGTTGGGTTGATGGTCCGTAGAAGGTCCCCAATAGATCCTGAAACAGTTTCCCAAGGATGTCCAATGGACTTACGTGAAGGACATTGACTGGGGTATTTATAGCCTGCGAGCAATCTTTCGTCGGCGAGGTGTAAGTTGACGTCCTCGCAGGGACAACATATTGAAAGTACCGACTGGGACGTCCATATGACGTTATTTCTAGGACATTGGATAAGTACAGTCCATGTACCGATTGAGACATCCGACGGACCCTAAGGGACATTCGAAGGATGTCCCTAAGGGACATTTCGATTTTTATACGATCCTGGAAATATTAAGGGCGTCTGTGCAGAAATATTTGAAAGAATGTAGTATCAGGGACATTTCATGGTTGTCTAGAAGGGACATTATATAAGATCTGAAGTCAAGCCAGAATATGTACTACTCGGGACATCCGATGGATGTCCCTAAAGGAACGTTCAAAATCATATCCCATCAGGGACATACCAAGAACGTCCTTGCATGGACATTCTACAATATGTACCACGTGGGACGTCCAAGGGATGCCATTTCTAGGACATTTGAAATGATGTACCAGCTGGGACATTCCGTGGACGTCCTTACTCGGACATTGCATGAGATGGGATGAGACGTCCCAAGGACACTTATTTTTGGTCCTGGACATTCGGACTTGAATTGTACCAAATAGGGACGTCCCTAGGACGTTGTGTGCTATTAGGGTTCTTAGAAGCTGAAATTGAGATTCAGGTCCTAGGAACTGAAACGGAAGTATAAGGTCATCAATAATAAACAACATTGTTACGATTGATTATTTGGATCGGAAAGCCTTTATGATTCCTATACTTGCTTGATCTGATGAATTGGATAACTCGTTTTTGAATAATCATGGCCAGCAATACTGTTTCGCCTCACACAACGATATTGTTCACCTCCATTGGATTACCAAGTCAAACACTGTGAAATATGAGGCAAAATAAGTAATATTGTTGATATGCTTACTGACCTAACATTCTCCACTTTTTTCAAACGTTGAGTAGTCTGAGGTCTGGATTGTATTTACTTACCAATATTATTATGATAACGGTATATTGATAATTTGTTGAGTGAGTCACATTGGTGGTTACGCCACATATTCATTTCAGTTAATTCTTCCGGTTACAGAAAAGCATGTTCCATTCGGATCAAAAGGACACTTTTTTTGACGAGTGGATTTGCGAGAGGCGAAGCGTCTCTGCTATTCGTCACAGAGGGTTCAGAAAATATTGACATAAAACCATAATTTCGGATTCTCTTATAACCTCCAGAGGAACATTTCTAAACCCATGTTATGTTGATTCTTTTTACGATTTTTGTTTCTAGAACCTGTGGTTAAAATATTTTCATGTAATTTCAGGATACACTGTATAGTAATGAAACGGAATAAACTCCATTATATTTATCCTAAGTTGGTCCCAAAAATGAACACTCCATTTGCTGGAATCGTATATAAAAAGCAGGAAAAACACATTTCCCGCTTTATTGCCTGGCAGACATCAAAGACATATTGGACGGAGGGTTGTTGCCAGACAGTTCTTCCTGGAACTATATACGAAAATTAGCGAAAAGAAGAATGGTGAGATTAGAATTACCATCCTCAAATTGAATACAGCGATGAGTGTACTGGAAAGGGAGTCCTTTTATGTGTATAGTCGAATGAGAAATTCTTTGCTGCAAACTTTTGTAACAAAGAGAAATCTTATAGATATAACAGGACTCTCTTTTTGCAGTAGCATGTGCCTCCGGGAGACATGACTCACTAATTATTCATACAGGGGGTATTCGAAATTGGGGCCATCAATCAAAAGAAAACATTTTTGTCGCAGAAAAACTATTTTGGGAGACATCGAGAATCAAAGTTTGCCGGAAATGTTTGTTAATATTTGATCAGAGGTTAATAGCCCAACCCAAGCGTTTGCTTTGCTGAGATCACAAACACCGGAAGTTTCAAAAGTTTCTGCAATTATTCCGGACTTTCAATAATAGTTGAAAGATGTAGTTATGGTGGGAGCGCAAATGTTCAGGAACAATTTCAGAAAAAATTTCTTTTGTCATTCATCGTGTCATCATGTCTTATGGAACACCTCATTGTGTGCATCGCCCCAATTCTGAAAACAGCCTGTAGAATGTATATTATATAAATAACAATGAGATTTTTCTGCAACCGACACAAAAGTCGTCCATTTTGATACCAAAATTAGCTCTTAAATTGACGTTTCTATTACTGACACAAAAATAGGTATGTTGCTAGGCAACATATTTAGTTCTTAGGAGCTAAAGTTGAATTTTTGTTCCTAGGAGCTGAAGTTGAATCTTTGCTCCTAGGAACTAAAAAGGATGTACTGGACGTCATCAAGAATAAACAACATTGTAACGGTTGGTTATTTGGTTTAAGACGCATACCTGATTTGTTTCCGATTTCAGCAGATTTGGCATTTCATACCCATGCTGGAGATGTAAATTCACCTTATTATTGTTCAGTATTGGAATTATAAACATCTCAGTTGGGTATTTTTGTTTTGATCAAGGAAGCCTTCAAGATTCAAATACTTGCTTGATCTGTATTTCATTCGTTATTCTCCGGATGGATAACTTGTTTTTGAATAATCACGGCAAGCAATAGTTTTTTTGTCTCAAACAACGATATTGTTTAGCTCCATTTGATTATCAAGTCAAACACAGTGTAGTATAGAGAGGAATAACTAATCACTATTATCATTATGATCATTGTTGATATGCTCACTAACCCAACATTTTCCACATCTTGTTCCTATAGCTGGCACTGGCGCGGTATTGGCCATTAGAGCACCTGGTCCATACACAAATATGTCACTCTGTGGTTGTATTTATATTGAAACTACAATTCGAACATCCTAGAAAACCTAACCTGCTGTTAATGCAGGTAGAATATTCTCACCACATGGATTATTTGTCAGTATTTGTTGCATTGCATACATATGGCACGGCATTGGTGGTCACTTCACATGTTTATTCGAGTTAATTGTTTCGGTTGCAGAAAAAATAGCATGTTTCATTCGGATCAAAAGTGACTTTGTTCGACTCGCAAATTTTGCTTTCGCTTGGCTTCGCTAAACGCTCCGCCTCGCAAATGCAAAATTCGCTTGTCAAACAAAGTGTCACTTTTGATCCTAATAAAACAATCTACTATTATTGAATCCTTCACAATCATAAAAAATGACAAAGGATACGTCAGACAACAAGAAATTCACACACTATTTATATACAAATACATGAAAATATAACTGAACCACATAGTACATAGAATATTCAGTCTGTAACATTTCTTAGTACCACAAAGTATATGGAGATATATGAAATGCATTTCATCGATTGAAATATTCGTCTATTTGTCGATACTATAAAAATAACCGATAATCAGAAATTCAGACAATTTTCATTCAGACTATTTGAATGTTTCAGAACTCTTATACAGGGTGAGTCATGAGGAACTGTACACCTCAATTGTCTAATAGCATAGTACCCACTGTTCACTTTCTTACTGACATGATTTATACCCAACTCCCATGTCATGTTACCATCGATGAAAGTACGTAGAAATTTGGTGTTGTCTGATGGTTTTATTATTGCATCACTTACTCTAACATGAAGATTATCAATTTTTCTATTAGTTCTTGAATAATACTGCATCAGAACAGTTTTCTTTACATTCACCACTGAAGAGTTTTCATTACACCAATTCGTGAACTCGAAGCTCAAGGTATTTAATTTTTCTTGGAGCTCCTCTGGGTTATCTGCAATCGCTCAATCGTTGTATCACCTGCATACAGAACTACATAATCTGAGCTTATATGATTGGGCATGTCATTGATGGATAGAAGGAAATTCAGTGGACCTAATATAGAACCTTGAGGAACGGCAAGTTCAATGTCATACTGCTTCGACTGACAATTGTCGACTTCAACGTGTATCTTTCTGTGAGTCAGATAACAGAAAATACTCCTGGAGCCAAGTGAATACAGTTCTCTGCATATAAAATCTGGGTCAATGAAGTCGAATGCTTTTGATAGGTCGAAGAAAAGTGCACCGACGTATTTCCTTAGTCAAGTGAATGATAGACACATTTGAAAAAACTTTGAAATGCTGACCTACCTGGGCAAAACCCGAGCAGAGTTGGTGAGTATACAACATATACAGTGTGCCCAAGATAAGGATAAACAGAAGGCAAGAAGTTGCACAGTTTAGGGGCCAATAAATAGATGTTGAGAAATCTTCAAAATTTTCTCTACTTCCGGAGATATTCTAAGAGAACCGGAATTTGTCGATATGGCTGTTATTTTTTCAATTACTAGAAAATTTTAGAAAAAACCAAAGGCATTTTCTTATTGTCACTTTTCAACCTCTACAGAATGGCATTTACAAAATCTTCGTAGAACGTTTCGTTTCGAAGAAACCGTTATCCACTTTGTATTCTCATATGGCACTAAAAAAAGTAAACCCTGATGTATGACATAGCATTTTTGATTGCTAATCCAACGACGTACAGCACAATATAATTTTCTATGTTTTTATTCAGAAAAAATGCCTTAGTGCCTCATAAAAAACGAAGCTGGTGATAATTTCAACGAAATGTACGGTAATTTTGTGAATGCATCTGGCGGAGGTGAAAAAGTGTTAATGAGAAAATGGATTCGGTTTCTTCGTAATTCTTCAGTCAACTTGGTAAAAAGGAACAAAATCGACAGATTTCGCTTCTTTTTCTGATATTTCTAGAAGTGGAGAACTTCTCAACAAATATTCATTGACTCGTCAATTGCGCAACTTTTTTCCATTTGATCTTCTGTCTAACTCTTATATGGTCACCAATTTGTGAACATATTTGTTTCGAATAAATCTCGTTCAAAACTATTTGTCCTTGGAGGTGAATATCAGAATATGAGGGTTCAGTTCATAACTTTTCAACCTCATCACGATTCGAATGAAATGTTGATCACGTACGAGCTGCTCAGTACAAGTTGTAAATGATTGCCTAGTCATATTGCAGGAGCAAAGTTGAGAAAAATATATGTTCTTCTTATCCCAAAGCTACCATTATCCTGTTTCAGCACTAACCAAAGTCTTGATTACTTATTTTTGTGCAACACAATATTTCATTCAAGCCAGTTTTTCATAGAACATTGATATAGTGTCACGCACGTTCGCGAGAAGACGCAAGTATACATGCATCCCTCCTTCTGAATCCACATTGTTCAATGATTGTAATAGATATTGTTATATGCCTATGCTCATGGTCAGAATTTCATGTTTTAGCCCTTGACTTTGACATTGACTATGTCAACGTCATGTCCATGTCATTAATTGATATTAGTTCCATTGTTTTCTAACCAAACTAGTTTAGATCAGAACACGTGCTGGCTGTTTGCCCCATCAATTTTATTTATATTTCCTTTGAGTAGCGCTTTCATAAGGGCACGGGGAACCCCTTTTTTAAAAAAACCCGTTGATTTATGGTGTTGTCAAAAAATACAACTTTTTGGCAATACCCTTCATATACCACTATGGTATATGAAATGTTCAAAGAAAACCAATATGCGCTCTCAGGGCAAGGGGCCATTTATTCATTGAGAACCCGTTTTTTCATCAACGTTCGGACTCTTGACTATGGGCATTGACAACGATTCAAGATACAGTAGCATCAAAAATTTTTCCAACACCAAGTGAGTCAAGCACAAACTAGGTAATTTTTTCACTTCAAATATTACTTATTTTTTCATTGAAGACCTTTCAATTGGGCTGATGATGGTCGTCCATAAGACATGTCCCTTATGATCAATATCATTGAAAATTTTGTGGAGATGACTACGACCATTCCTTCCTTCCTGTGAAGTATAAAAAGGGTTAGGACACCTGGTATGTACAGTGTGAATCAGTCGAATGTAATGAATTTGATAAAAAATAAACGGAAGGGTGCTTGAAAATGGGCTAGGACACTTTGATTGATATTTTTGGAACGCGTCTTCCTTACCGACAACATTCTTTACCAGGTTCATCATGTAACGCAGTCAATACTACCTTTCTTCTTTCAAATGCATCATCATATATTTTACCCAATTTTTGAAATTTTCATGAAATTCTTCACTCATTCCACGAGCAATCTCCGATACCCATCTTCATTTGTTTCGGAAATATTGAGTTTTTTCAGCCGAATGGAATGAATTTGATAATAAGTAAACGAGGGATATTCGAAATAACGCTCGGACAAGTCGATTGGTTATTTCAGGCGTACATTCTCCTCGATAAAAGCTTTCTATACAGGGTATGTCATCTAATAACGGCAAATACCAACTTTTCTCACCTCAGAGCAACAACTCTTTCCCATCAAATTTCTGGATTCGTTGCAAGATTCTGGACATATTCCATGTCCAATGTTCTAGACCCGTGCTCAACTGTTCCAGCGTGGATTTTTAAACTGTATACATGTGTTATCATCATCACTAATCATTCATAGAATTGTTTTTCTGTGCTTCATAAAAACTCGGATTCTTGATCCGTGCGAAAAGCTACTTCACACCTCATCAGCTTCTCATGATCTACAAAGCGCAGATACGGCCTGTTCTAGAATACTGTTCCCACATATGGGGTTCAGCACCAGAACATACGCTGATGCTCTCAGATGTCATCCAGAGAAGAGTCATTCGCCTGGTGGCTAACGCCACACTCACTCACTCTTTGACATCATTGGAAGACCGTAGAAAGGTCGGCGACCTTTTACTTTCCTATGATACTTTCACGGGATATGTCCTTCGGAAATTTCTGCTATCATCGCTCCACTAGCAATACCAATCAGACGAACTAGACAAGCCCAGTGAGCACATCCTTTCGTTGTCAACCTCGAAAGATGTCGAACAGCACTTTATCGAGACTCTTTCATCCATATAGAACGGCTAGGCTCTGAAACTCATTGCCTGTCTCCTGTCCCTATCCTCCCTAGGAACGCACGATGTTCTTTGAACATTATAGGGATTCCCTTTCGTGCGCTCCGAGCGATGAGAGAAAAAAAAAAGAAAAAAGGATAATTTTGCTGATATTCTGTTAACGAAATATCACTGACATGCAGTCAGATAACAATTTGCAATAAATCTGGAAACACAATATTGTGCATGGAATACGTCTAGAATTCTATGAAGAATGCAAAAATTGAATGGAATATAGAGTGTTGAATTTTAAATAAGAGAGTTGGTATTTACCGCTGTTACATTACACGCCCTGTATAGGAAGCTTATGTTGATACGCTTCTGAAAGTATTAATCGCCATGTCCAAGCATTTTTTAAAACACGCCTCCCTCCATTCAGTATCGAATTTATCTCATTCTGCTGATACAATCATACTGTATAATAATGTATTCAAAGGAATTATATAGTTGAAGTTGGAATATAACTGAAAAAACACTCGGAAATAGATAACTGTATATCATTAAACATGGCCTCGAAGAATTCATGTGATTCTCCTGTCCCTGTACGAACTCATTTATTCCACAAATCTCTACCATATTATACAAAAAACTCGAATTCAATCAGGACTACGAACTGGGCGAATTCTGTTGGGAAACGTGAAATAAACTCATTCATTTGCATACCTACGAATGTGACTGTCACCGATTGCCCAAATGAAAAGTCAATAGTCGATAGAATTCCACAGAGAAGGCCTCGGAGTTTTCTTTACATCTTGATACATTTTTTGATGTATCTCTTGGAGCGCCCGGAAATGAATCCCTTCAATGTCCGGAGACCATCGTGCGCAACTGGGGAGCATATGGGGTAGTACATTTAGAGATCATCATTTATTGGGAATACTTCATTTCGCGAAGAATCCCAAAACGAAACGTTTTCTAGATAAATGAGTTCTGGTAAAGAGTTGTTTGACACATATCAAGGTTGACGACAAAAGGATGTGCTAACTGGGCTTATCGAGGCCGTCTGACTGGTATTGCTAGTGATGGATTGATAGTAGATATTTCTGAATAACATTTCTTGTAGAAATATATCTATGAAAGAGTGGAAGATCAACTTTTCCCCTACTTTGTTTCAATGATGTCTAAGATTTAGTGAGCGTGGCATCACCCACCAGGCGATAGGCTGTTCTCTGGATGGAATGGGGCGGCTCGGTGGTCGAGAGCGTGAATGCGCTGAGTTCGTATGGGGACTCCCACCGAGACAAAGGTTCGAATCCTAGTTACGCCATGGATGTTTGTGTCTGTATGCTTACCTAACCCCGCACAAGTTTCGACTTATGGGGCGTTTGTTCCCAGTGCTGGGACAACGAGGTGATGCAATTGCAAAAAAAATGGAGGAGAATTGCTAGAGGTAAAACCGAGCATAGATGTAGTAGACTATGTGGAAATGGTGCTACCAGAGATATCAGGCATACTGAGTTCTGCCCTTCAAGAGAAATCCAAGGTGCAGTTTCAGTGGCGTTGAGTCCAACGAGGTTTTTGGTTTCCCCGTCTGAGATATCAGCAAGATTTTCATCGAGAGCGTTGACTTGCATTCGTTGTCAGTTCTTCATTTCCTGAGAAGAGATAGGAATTATAGAAGGGGACACAGTATGGAGAGTTTTATCATCTGCAAAGTTGTGAATTGGGCAAGTGGGTTTCCCCAACAGATTATTGATATGAAGTTGGAACAATGTTGATATCAAAATCGACCCTTGTGGATCGCCGGAATTGATGGATATGGTATCAGACGATACCACATCCACAATCACATGGAGCGATGGATCTCGATAAATGCTGGCATACCTGACTTCTACTCAGCTGCGTGGATTATGTTCCGAAGCTGACTTGAGGTCAGCAAACACACTCGTTATTTGTGCCAAAGTTCTAAGGATAACCTCTACGAACAGTGTTCTCAGATTGACGTCTTAACATGACCTCATCGTAGCAAGTTAAAATGATATTAGAATTATTGAAGCCTCAGACCATCGGTCTCGTGTACAAAATGTCAGATGACCGACCCTGGAGGCAAAACAATTCCACTAACCTCACTTTTTCATTTAATGAAATCCAGCGAGAGACGAAGGAATATAGTAATTCTCCTAACAAGTGCGGAAAGTGAAACTTTTCCGCACGCGAATGCCGTTGACCCGAACGAAGCGAAGCGAAATTGATTGATCTGTTCATTCAATTATTTCTGCAAATAGGAACAACTAACAATAGTGATATATTCTCAATCATCTGATAATTAATAATATATCTATTGTGTGTACAGTTTGAAGCATTATGTAGGTAAGCTTATTGTGGAAGCCATCATGCCCAACAATACTTCTTCTTCATTCGATGTTTTCACTTTTTTACTATTGCACCATTCAATAAATCCCGTGTAGTGCTTCTCATGCCATTCTGGAGCAAGCGGTTTTCCCAGGACGAGGGCAATATCATCGAATGATCTACCAATATGTACTACTGATATTGCACCAATATTGTAAAATGTTCACTTTTCATTTCTAGTCAATACTGATTCTACATTTTATGATCAATATACGCTGATATACGTCTACGAATATCCAACCAATAATGGTGTGCAAATATTTCACCAATGTTTTCATGACGACATTGCACAATGCTGATTTTCATATTTCATCCACATTCTGAACGTTATATTCAATCAATAAATGTTTACATTTTGTTTCTCAGCAATAATACGTTCACAATATCTTGATGATATTTTCGTAATACTGCTATTGACCCAATATATCATGTGTGCTACTAGGGAAGAAGTGACAGATTGTCGGGAGTGATTTCACCCATGCCTTCTGAATATAATGAAACATGTAAGATTCCTCCCGGGTTCTTTATGCATTGAAGCAAGTTTTCAAGGTATAGGTGTTCTTGGACATGCGCAAACGGTATGCTATTTTTTCCATATGATATGTATAGCACTAACATGTTTCCTGTTTCGAGCCAGGAGTTATTTCATTTCCAGTCAGCTGCTCATGATCTTTGAGGCACAGATCCAACCTGTCCTGGAATACTGTTTCCATATTTGGATTGCAGCACCCAAACATACCCTGGAACTGTTGGATTCTGTTCAAAAAAGGGCAATTTGTCTCGTGGGTGATGCCTCGCTCACAAACTCACTCACTTCTCTAGAACAACGAAAACAAGTTGGTAATATTTCTTCATTTTATAGATATTTTCATGGACGATTCTCTCCTGAAATATCAACAATTGTTCCTCCCTTGGCATTCCCCGCGAGATCAACAAATCGAGTTAAGGCTTCGCAGCCCTTCGTGGTCACTTTGGACACCTGCAGAACATCTCTTTCCAAAGACTCGTTTATCCAACGAACAGCGAGGCTTTTGAACACATTGCCGGGGGAGGTGTTCTACGAGGCATATATAACCTCAAGAAACTTGAGAAAAACACCAATTCCTACCTGATTTCACTTGGTTCTCACGATGTTCTATGAACATTACAGGATATCCCTTTTCGTTGGAACCAGAACATAAAAAAAACTCCTCTGGGGCAGCCTGTTTGAAAATGAGTAGAAATGGTTTTTTAAATGCAAATACACCTGACTGTGATATCCTTCTGGGCTGACGCAACTTGTATGCCTTTGTATTTTCAACTACGCATATCACTTATATTCCATTTTGGATCACAGGCTGCATGAGTGAAATCGTATCGAAACGCTTGATCTGCGAACAAAAAATGTTAATTAACTTCATGTTTTATTTTCAAACATCAAAACATATACATAATGATACCCACCAGAAGGTATATTGGGTGAAAATATGTCCCCACCTGCCGGTCTATATTTATTGTATCGAACTTTTTATGTGATTGCGTGCAGTCCAAATACTCCTGGATGCGCCACTGGCAGAAAGATGCTATCAGAGGAAATTCAGCTCGTCGTTATATTCAGAGGAATTTTGCATAATTTTCTCGTTGGGAATGGGAAAATATCGCGTTTGTTCTCGGAATCTCTAACTACACTTATTGTTAAAGTTTCCCAAAGATTTGAAACTCTCGCAGATAAACCAATAAAAATATTATACCTAATACGGTGGTTAAAAAGTAATGAGAAGGATTTGTGCTGAACCAAACAAGCCGGAAAGAACGTTTTCGAATAGATAAAAGTTTTCGCAGATGGGAAATATTGCAATACTAATTTACATGAAGTTGCAGGAAGGAATTTTAATCTATATTATTTGAAACTAATTACTCAAACTAGTTCACTATAGTAAGTTGATTTCCTCAAATCTTCCAACTAATGACTGTATCTTGCAGAAATATTTATATTTCGAGATCGTGATAATATACACCCTGCAATATCAGCTATGATTTCCATATCGACAAAACATTATACTTTTTGGTAGATTTCATCAGCAAATTCATTGAAATTGAAAACTTCAAATATGCTTTTCTGAATATAATGAATATACAAAATACCTATATCTATTCGCTCAAATCGACTGCTTATCACCTGTATCAACAATCTCTGGAAGATAAATCAACACATCAAATTGAAAGCGCAATATACAGAGTGAAACATTCGAAAGCGAGCCAAACCTCAACCCAATTTTTTATTCAAAAACAACATTTAGGTACTTGGCAGAAACAGAAAGAAACGTCGCTAATATACGTGGAATAAAACGCACTCAGAAACCTCATTCAGCTCTGCTTAATATTGAATCTTTCAGAAGAAGATGAGTGTAATCGAGATGAACACCTCACATTCTTTCAGCCTTTATTATTTATAGCTCTTGGAGCGCACAAGATTAAATTCCTATAATGTCTTTTGGATAGGGGGACGAGGTGGGTGTTGAAATTTTTCTGCAGTCTGGTATATTAAAGAATCGGAGCTATCAACTGTACATATATGAATATCATTGAATCAATCATTGATTCAACCTATATATGCGTAGATTTGCCTTTTTTACATAATCAATGGAAAACGGCATAAATCAAGAACCTCCTCCCAATTTTTATAGGTAGTTATCATTCCAATGTTATGAGATGACTAAGATGGCTACAAAAATGACATCCGAATGTTCATCCTGTCATTTCAAGAGCATGCGTTGTCACAACTATCGCCTCAAGTGAAAGTCAGACTAACTCTCGGTAAGGACAATTGAATGCGAGTTTGCATGATGGAACGTGTGGTTTCCATATTCGATGATAGATGGCGTGAACGATTGAGAATTTCTTGGAGAATTTCAAAATGCCTTTCGAATCTCATTATGAAGTTGAACTAGACTTTGAATGATGTGTTTCTTTCGGGATCTGTATCCCATTGATGGTGCACGATTTCAATAATAACTGAATAAAAGCATCTAGAAACAGGACGTAAACGAGACAGTGAACCCAAATGAATGTGTCATGATGCCTGTGAATTAGGTTTGATACTTCGGATATTTAGCAAGATTCCCCCACGCCTCGCTATCTCTTTACAAATTGGGCGATATCTAGAGATTTCGAAACACCCGTCAATAGGAAGTGATAACACCATTTGACTTTCTATACATCTATCTTCGTAATATAGTTTCTCTGCGTGTATATTATACTACACTGTAGGAGATTCCTTCGAGGGACTGCATATTTATGTGGTTGTGAGTAAATCTCGTGGATAAAATTTTCTAGTTGATATTCAACTGAACTCAGATGTTCTATCAATTCTTCACATACATGAAAATGTTCAGAACGAATTTGATCGAATTGGCTCATGAATTATCATTTCACACAGGAAAATGGAATGAATTTTCAACTCAATCAAGCGTGGACCGAAATTAAGATATTATCGAGTGTACCTTGAGTGAAATTCCACTCTTTATATTTCAATGTAGTGAAGTCCTGTTCCAGTTGAAGATTTCGTTTTATTATTTCGAAAAACCAACCCTAACTAGTCCACTGTCACAAACTGTCTATTCCTTAGAACTCTATATACATTTTTTCAATGACTATTGAAATTAACGACATTTCATACCATGAAAAACGCGAGAAACCGCGTGATGAAATCACCTATGAACAGTCCAATGCATCCATATAAAATTCGACTCACTTTTTCACTCTCTATTTCTGTATAAAACAAAGTGCAAGGATATTCCTGATTTTCATTCTCAATGAAATATGCAATGCATTTTTTGGGCTCGATACTTACTGCAGATGACAGAGAACACAATAGTCAACTGTAGAATCAGGTAATATGAGGATTATCTTCGAATACTTATTCGTAATAATATTTTTCAGATTTGGCCCTGGATATGATTCAAAGATGGAGGTGACAAACGAGAATGACGTTATAGAGTTTATTTGGAATTATCTATATATATAATTGATTATATGCGATCAGGAGGAAGCATTGTGTTCAATGATTATGAACACCGCGATGTCATTGGTCAATTTCATGAGGTTTTCTAGAACAACAATTACTCGTTATAAATATGGCAGCGACGGGATATGTGGTTTGCTAGCATTGGTTGTTAGGGAATGAAGCGGAATATTCTTGGTATCTCTTGGAGCGCACAAAAGGGAAGTCGAAGAACATCGTGGGTAGGTAGGTCTTGAAATTTTTCAAAACTTATGAAGGTTGAAAGTTGTCGGAGATTCTCACATTGGCAGAGAATTTCAAAGCTATGCCGTTCTATGAATGAACGAGTTTTCGTAATGTGTTGTTCCACATATCTCAAGGTTGATAGCGAGAAGATGTACTGAATGGGTCTGTCGAGTTTGTTTGACTGGTTTTGTGAGTGATGGAATGATAAAAAAGTACCAATTGAAGAGTGAGAGGTCGTCGACTCATCTACGGTCTTCTAATGAAGTCAAAATATCAGTGATAGTGTGGCATCATCCAGCTGGTGCAGATCATGAGAAGCTGTAGACTAGAATTTCTCACGGAATGAACATACGAGTTTCTGTGAAGCATCCTTTGCAATGGATCGGATATGATTTTTCCATGAAACAGTATTTCTGATAGAAAATATTGAGGATAAAGTTTTGGTGGCGTTGAATTCAACAAGGTTGCTGGAGTTCTTAGTTTACTTGAAAAAAATGGGGATTCTGAAAAAGAAAGCAGCATGGAGAGTACCATCATCTGCAGAGGTGATCATCGATATAAAGTAGGAACAATGTAGGTGCCAAAATTTATCTTTGTGGAACCTCGGAAGTGATGGCAATGTTATCAGACGATACTCCGTCCACCACCACATATAGAGCGATCTGCCTGGAAAAAAAAACTCGTTGGAAGATGGCATAGCTGAAGTGGTGAACCGTATGATGGTGATTTGTGGAGGAGTCCTTGGTGCCAAATACGGTCGATTGCCTTCAATATAGCCAACGTCACAGCTAAAACTCCCAATGTTTTTGTAATGACGCTTGCTATATATGAGTCACGTAGACAGGTGAATCTCCAGTTGATCTTCAACGGATAAAGCCATATCAACGATCACTGATGATTCCCGAAATCTCCAGATGTTTGATGAGCTCAATGTTGATGGATTCCTTCGTCACTTCTGAGATGACTGATAACTGGCCTATAGTTGATGGGCCGGGGGACTAGATATTTTTCAGCAAGATGGGAAAATACCCGAGCTGGTTTATAACTTGCATGAAATCAGGTGCACACTTTTTGAGAACAATGTTTGGAATTCCATCAGGAACGTTAGCCTTTATCGTTTTGAGACCAAGCAGAATAATAGTCTGATTTCGAGCATTCGACTTTCAACGGGTGGAATATCTGACGGTAGGAACTCTTTCCTAAGAATTAGAGTTTTCTGCAACAGCAATTAGTATTGCCACGAGAGGAGCCGTATGACGTCATCTAGAGCTGGCGTTTTTAACTCTCCAAGTGACAGAGGTTGCTATAGCCACCACGTGCTATCAGAGTCTACTAGCACACTGAGAAAACTCGGCCAAGTAAATCGTTTTCTTGAAAAAAAGTCGATTGTGACAAGAACAATTTCACCTACGGTAAGAAAATAAGGTACTTGCAGTAGGCAAAACCATATTTCTGGAACAATGTTTCTGCTGTGAGTGATCCGAAAACTTGTTGGTATTAACCAAATCGATATGTATTAAAGTTGGCTAATTCTGAGTGAACACTAAACTAGTGCTAGGTTAACGAATACTCAATATTATTAAATCATTTTTCTGACACAAGATCACTTGCTCTGAGCGAACTCATCGATAAAGACAATCTATCAAGTCGATTGTTGCAGGTGACAGCTCACCTGTTGTAGCATATTTTTGACAATATACTATACTGCGAACGGTAGCTCTTATGTCAGTAGGCAATAGGCATGGATTCGTTGTTTTCACTAAGTTTTCAACAACTGAGATGGACTGTACATTATGAAAATTATAAATACTATTCATAAAGGAATGATGAAGATCATGAGCGCCACTGAATCTTTAACAGCTTATATAGCTGGGGATAGACCCAGAAACCCTGAAATTGAATTGCATGATAGCTAAGAATGGTGAGAGAGATCTATAATTAAAAAGGAACAATTACTCTTGAATATTACATTTTATTCAGTATGCCATGAAATTTACATGTGGCACTGTTGTGGTTATGGAACAAACCATCAATAAAATGACCATTGTTATTAGTTAACTTAGAATTATGGTGAAATTAGATACAAGTGAACATTCTATCACAACTACCAGGTAGCTAGCATCTAGAGATCCTATCAAAATAGCACTAGTAGAATTTTTGATATTTGTGACATTCGTCGAACATCAGATATATGGTAAATACCTACTTATTACATGTATCATGAATATGTACAATGAGTATTTACACAACAGTCTCATAGGATCTAACAGGAGGTCTCAGAAAATAATGTACCTGTTGACTTTCTGCTGTGATTCCTCAAAACAAGATTGTATCATCATATTATACCGAAAACCGAAATCACTGGACATTCCAGATATCAAATATTACTTCAACATAATAAACAAAAGGTGAAGAGACTATGCAAGATACCACTTAGCTGTTATCTTCCAACTTAGCTGGAATGTTGTTCCTCCAACAGCAGTTCCTGATCACTCAGCATTACTGTGCCCATAGACTGTACTTGAAACTATAGTTGTATAGGCTCTTGGTATTCTCCAAGCAGCAAAACAGCATGATAAATTCTCCCAGGATAGGAGCATGATGAAAGATGAGAGCATAAACAATGCATCAAGATGCTACTCAAATGCAGCATAGGTTAAGATGGAGTGTAAGGTAAGATAAGAGGTTTAGGCCCCATGTGGCCCCCTTATTTCCAGAATAGAGACTGACTACCGTGAAGATTCTCAAAGATATAACATCCTAGTGTTATAGCAGAACGGGAGACGATACAAAATGGGGTCATCTAATGACTGTGCCGGCTCGAACGAAGATTTACAACTTTGAACAAAAGTTATGAAGTCATACTCTGTTTTCCATATCTATCAGGAACAACAGCACTGTATGCCACTATATTACTTCAGAAAAATGTAGACTTCATGGTTAAATTCACTTCGCCAGCTGGAGCACAAAAATCACCACATTCTTTCTCTTCAGTCAATCTCTATCTCCGCAGTAAAAATTAAACCAAAGCGCACATCATTTTGCGTATCATTCTCAGTTTCGTCATATTTCGTCATTTCCCAATTTCCGGATTTTTTGGACTTTTGTCAATTTGACTTTATTTACATCTATTCTGTCAAGGTCAATAGAATAACTCCTCCCCTTAGATCATCAATAACCAGAACTCACGGAACGACTGATCCGTTCATCCATTTCAATTCTACCACACCTGATCTCATTAATATCCGATTGGTTACGAATCATATTCGACCAACACGTCTGTTACCCAACGAACTTGCGAAGCGAAGTAGATAATGTGGCTAAAGTCTTGCCAGCTGTTTGTACGTCCTAACCTCAATATTTTGAAATGTCAAAATATAATTATCATGATCAAAACAATGGATCTAATTACATGAAAATTATTAAAAAGGTGGCTGGAATACTGTGTGATCAGGCGACATCAGTTTATAGCAAACATCATGTGAAACTCAGTGTCCTTTTCCAATTCATATCAACAGGAGAAATCGAAACATTATAAAATGATAACAATACCATCTTTCAACAATTCATACAGAGTAGAATTGTTATGTGATAACTTTTATGCAGTGACCTTTCCAGTTGATACCTGCAAGGTATGATTTACATTCTTTAAATGATATTGACAATCTGCTATAGATCGGTGATAGAGGATTTTCCTGTTATTGATAAGTTGTGTTTGTTTTCGAAATGACTAAGGAATTATAAGCACAAGTTTTATTCCAATGGTAGAGTTTGTCACTGATCAATATGTAAAAGTGATATCTAGTAGCAATTTTCATAGACTGCATAATATAGTGTTAATTAAAATTGCTACACTACCCCCCTCCGAGAAAAAAATTGTTATGGCACATGACAATTTTCTAAGAGACCGCAAAACTATCCTGAATATAGGAGACAAAATCAGAATTTAACTGACATCCGCAATATAAGTCAGTGGGTACCCGGTACTCCGCGGTACACTGAAGTAAAAAATTTGAAAGTGCTAAGCACTGTCAAAATGGTGGCCGAAAAATGTAAAAGGTTAAATTTTGTGTTTAGGTTATATCCAAGGATTCCCAAGTAAATCCTAGTGAAATATAGGTTTCACCACCCTGAAACAGCTCAACGCCGAACAAAAAGAACAAAAAAGCTTCGGGAGTGTTCCACGTCCGCTGGGGTTGGCCGTCTCAATGACTACTCAGTCACGTTGAAAGAGCGGTACTGGGGAGCGTGCATCCCTGGGGCCTTGCGTGAACCAAGGATTACACCTCTTGCCAGCCCAACCAAAACTGATCCCAACATTCATGGTCCCTACAGACAAAAAATATAGGTTTGTAACCAAATTCGCAAAAATGCAGTATACCCTTTAGAAAAAGGGGTCCGAAGGCGAGCCACAAGTCGAACGCCTCGGACAATCGTCGTTAGCAAAAAAATTGCTAACGAGGCAAGTGGAAACGGGAAACATGACATCGAAGAATTACTAATAAAACTTCTATCTTTCCTTAACAAACAAAAAGAAATCCTTCATCAGGAAACATTTTTTTTTTTTTTTTTTTTATTTTTTTTTTTTTTTTTTTTTAATTTACGAAAAAAATTCAATTCAATATTCGTACTTGAATATACTAGTGATAAGTATTAGGTGAGGTCATACAAGACATTGGTATTGAGTGTGACCATTGTTTCGGATTTCTTAATACTACAGTTATATTACATTGTATTACAAATTATATTACAAATATACAAGTTCATGGAACTAGAGACTTTCCACTGTGACTCTATATAAGAGTTAAGTTTCTCTATCATTATAACACAAGAAAGGTATTTGACCTTGATCTCCCTAAAAGAGTAGATGATTTATCAATCATCACTTAGTAAATCAATAGGTAATTAGTTAGCACAAAAATGTCTATCAGAAATATGAAGTATTTAATACTTGGAAAAAACTTCTCCAAAAGTTGCATGTGCCTTCAAAACGTGGCCACTTGTGGGACTCTTACCCACCAGGTGGTAATGTGCCCTGGCAACGGTATTCTCACCCCCCCGTTGCAGAGGTTTGATCGGGGAGACCAAAAAAAACCCTAAATGATTGTCCAAAATTATGATAATGTAAACGTGGACCATATGTATTTTTCTTTCTAATCATGTTCCATATTGGATAAATTGATATCTACGCGTATCACACGCCTTTTCTAAAAGGGTCAATTTCGGTAAGGGTCACAATTGGGTAAAGTCAATATAAGGTGAAGTCAAAATCGGTTCGTGTCTACCAATGGGAATCAAAGAAAGAAGAACAATATGTTAATTACTCAACGAGCAAATATATACGGTGGGTATCAAAGACATCCTGAGTGTCTAAATCCAAGATACAGAAAGAAAAAAAAATATCGAAAAAACTATTATAAGGACTTTCTTGTCCAAATGTGAACTTTGTGAAGTTATATTACTTCCTCGAATAATTCCATCATATTTACAAATCGCATCTAAACTATATACAACCTATATTTCTATAATGCATTATCAAATTATTGCAATACTTATCAGTCGACTCAGCGACTGTGAGTGGATGGCCAATCCAAGACGAAAAAACGTACATCTTCATTGATGTCTATATCTCAAGCAAAAAAAAAATAGTATACTATACGACTGCTATATCAAATCTGTACTAAATCACGTGTTGTATTATCTCAAAATTTACTATATATCGAAGCTGTACTATATAATGCCGCTATATCTATATCAAAACTATATCTCAAAATTGTATGGAAGCTAAATCTATATTGGTACTCATACCAGATCTATACAAAAAAGGGCTATATGCAAAACTGAATTGCTAAACTATATTCTTGAAAATATTATGACCTACTCTGCTAGCTGTCAAATCAAAAGTTGCTATGAGTAATGTCAAACTAGCTAAAAAAAAAAATCATTATGTACTATCAGAAACACTTTCCTCATCTGAACAATCAGAATTGGGTAGGCTTGAGCCATAATAAGGCTTCAAGTCTTTTATGTGCCATTTCCCTACTTTGGCTTTATCTTCAAAATTTATTAAATCATATACTAGAGGTGAACATTTTTTCTTGATAACACAATGAATGTACCTGGGTTCTAGTTTGGCCGAAAATCTATCTGCAGCATTAGATTTTTTCTTATTTCTGCGCCAAACATGTTCTCCCTCTTTGAAAGAAATATCTCTTTTCCGCAAGTTATATGACTTTGAATTTCTCTGGTATGCGGCATGGAGTTTACCCCTAACCTCTTTGAAAATATCATGTAAACCATGGAGATCTTTTGCATAAGCATCACGATCACCAGGGGTGATTTCTATATCGTCTTTCGACACCACACCATTATCATAATACTTTCCTGAAATTGGGGGATGTCTCCCAAAAACTAAAAATGCTGGAGTAAACCCTGTAATCTCGTGTTTCGCGGTATTTATTGCTGGCTGTATTTTGTGTATCTCTAAATCCCAATCACGATGTTCCTCAATGTAACTGCGAATTGCTGTCTCTATAGTACGGTTATTCCGTTCGACAAAATTACAATGAGGTGAATACACTGCGTAAAACCAAATTTTATTTACTCCATACGTATCACAAAGCTTTTTGAAAGCATTTGAAGCAAACTGTACGCCATTGTCACAAATAATTCTTTGTGGAACTCCATATACCAGAAATATTTCGTTCTCTAATATCTTTATCAAATGGTTCGTTTTAGCATCTCTTAGCGGAAATAAAAGTGTGTACTTGCTGAACCAATCTGAAATGACTAAAATATATTTATTCCCTTTCCTGGAGGGTGGAGGTGGACCAACAAAATCCATACCTATTACTTGAAATGGCCACTTAATGATTTTTTCTTTTCCCATTAAACCCATTCTGGCATTATTTGGCATTTTCTGAGAACCACAAACGTCGCATGAGCGAACATATCTCAAAATATCTTTTCTCATTTTAGGCCAGTAAAACCTATCTTGTACCCTATTTAAAGTTTTGAAAAAACCAAAGTGAGCGCAATGAGGAGGATCATGACATGCCCTTATCACTTCCTGCCTTTGTGGTTTTGGTACAAGAAATTTCCATTCAGGAATAAGTGAATTTATAGGGATATTTTTAGACGGTGCAAATTTGAAAATAAAATCGTTTTCAACCTTCCATTGTGGAAATCTATCAGGATGTTCTAAAATCTTTGTACGAAGATTGTCATAATATGGTTCTATTCTATCAATGTCTATATCCATAGAAGTACTGAGTGCTAAAACGTTTTTACCATCAAAATCTAACTCATCATCAGACAAATTGTCTTTTTCAGGAGTCATTCTTGAAAGAGCATCAGGTACCACATTCAGGGCTCCTTTTTTATGGACCAAATCGAAAATGTGTTGTCTTCATCTGACAGCCCATCTTTGTAATTTACCTGAGGGGTTTTTCAAATTGTTAAGCCATAGCAACGAAAAATTATCTGAAATTATTGTGAATCTAACACCTTCAATATAAGCTCTGAATTTCTCAACACAAAAAATCAATGCAAGCAACTCTTTTTCTACAGTAGAGTAGTTTCTCTCTGTTCGAGATAAAGATCTACTAGCATAAGCAATAACTTTTTCAACTCCATCAATTTCTTGTGTCAAAACGCCACCCAATCCAGTATTTGAAGCATCACACTGTATTGTGAATTTTTTAGAAAAATCTGGCTGCGACAAAATAGGTGAAGATACTAATAATTCTTTAATTTTAATGAAAGAAGTCTCTGCTTCTTCACTCCAAACGATTGGCTGGTTTCTCTTTTTGCCTTTCAAGAGGTCATTGATAGGTGCCATTAGGGTTGAAAAATCTTTTACAAATCTTCTGTACCAAGAGCACAGACCTACGAACCTTTTTATTTCCGTTGTGGTTCTTGGACGTGGGTAATTCACCATACTAGACACTTTATCTGGATCTGTTCGAAGTGAGTTTGAGCCTACTATGAAGCCTAAAAATTTTAAAGTGGTCTTAAAAAATTCACATTTGTCTATATTGACTGTGAGATTGGCCTCTTTCAATTTTTCTTTAACTTCTCCTGATAATTTGAGGTGTTCTTCAAAACTAGAGCTTGTGATAATAATATCATCAATATATGAAAAGATGTTTGGCTCATAACGTGGACCAAAGATAGCGTCAACCAAACGTTGCTGCGCTTGACCTGCATTACAGACTCCAAATGGCATGGTTACGAATTGGTATTGCCCTCTTCCTACTACACTAAAAGCTGTCTTTTCCCTGGACTGAGGGTCCAAGGGAAGTTGCCAGAACGATTTTCTCAAGTCTACCGAAGAAATATACTTTGCGTTTCTTAAAGATGACAAAATTCTTTCTATATTTGGCATGGGGTATGCATCATATTTAGTGACGGCATTCAAAGGACGTCCATCAAAGCAGAAACGATATTCGTTATTTTTCTTCTTAACAAGCAAAACTGGAGAATTCCAGGGGGATTGTGCTTCTTCGACTACCCCTAGTCTAAGCATATCATCGAGTTCCTTGTTTAATATTTCTTGCATATATGGAGACATAGGAAAAGGTCTTTTTCGAAATGGAGGAGCATCACCAGTGTCTATATTGAATGTTATTTCATTTGTCCTGCCCAGTCTGTCTTTGCTATCAATTTCTTTAAATGATTTTATAACCTCTTCTGCTCGATTCCGTTCATCAGCAGGGAGGTCTTCTAATGTAGTCAAACTTGAAATAGGCTGAAATTTATTAAAATCCTCTACTATATTAATTCTGACAGTATTCTTCAAACTACTCTGTATATGCCAAGTATTCTCATAAAAATCGACTTTAACTCTAAATTGTTTGGCAAAATCACATCCAAATATAAATGGTTGAGGCAGAGAAGGAACTATAAGGGCTTTAATGATTTGACAGATTCCGTCAATATAAATAGGTAGATCTACTACACCTGTAACTTTTTTTTGTGTGCCGTCTGCTGTACTTATATTTTGGACTGAAGACTGAAAAGTTTTTAAATAAAAATTTTTCAAAATTTCTATACCTGGTGAACCAACAACAGAAGTATTTGCTCCGCTGTCAAACAAAGCTACTATATTTTGGTCAAACAATTGTACCTCAATATAGGGTCTATTATCTAAAGGCTTTTTGATAAATAGTGGAATAGCTTCACTATGTGAACAAGTAGGTTCTGAAATGATCGATTGGTCTGGGCATTTGGGACGATCACCATGCAAATGCCCTCTTACTAGTTTTTTGTTCATGATGGACAGTTCGTAGATTTAACATCAGGCAAACCGCACTTGAAACAGAACACCCTCTTCCTTGCATTACAGAACTTAAAGTTGTGATTTGCACCACTACAATTCCAACAACTCGAGGTATTGGAAGTAGTTCCAGGACTCGAAGTATTTCTGGAAGAATTTCCAGGATTTGAGAAATTTCTGGAAGAATTTCCAGGAATTGAATGATCTCTTCTTACCTCAGGTGCTCTTTGGTTACTGAAACTAGTACTAGGAGTGTTATAACTACCTGTACTATGTTGCCTGTTATTAAAAATACTTGACGAATTACTTGCAAAATTTCTATTTGTCCCATGATTGCTATTTTGAGTTCTCAACTGGTTATTGGAAAGTTGACCTCTATTTTGTTCACTAAAATTTCGATTCCTATATTGTTCACCAGAATTTTGGTTTCTATATTGAGTATTAGCAAATGTATTTCTATATTGATTTCTATTCTGATTAGAAAATCCTGCACTAGGATTATTGCTATATGTATTTCTATTAGCTGAACCACTATTATTGTAGGTTGATTGGTTGCCTCCTTCTGAAGTGAATTCTCTAGAATGACTATTCCTATTCTGATTAGGTTGTCTTGCTAACTCTGAAACTTGAGGTGTTTGACTATTTTTATTTTTAATATAGTTGGCCTCCTCCAACTTCCTAAAGTAACTAATTAATTGTGATACTGATGTGATATCTAGCAATGCAAGTTGTGAAATATATTCAGGTAAAAGATTCTGTCTAATATATTTGATTTTAGTGCATTCGGCAGGGATATTACTCAACCTAGCATACAATGCTTCCATATGTGCAACAAATATTGCCGTTGATTCTTGTTTTCTTTGTCTACGTTTCTTTATTTGATCCCAAATATCTTCATCTGCAGTAGAATGAAGAAAGTCACTTTTCAACAAAGAAACAAGAGAATTCCAATCTTGAACTCTTGACTTGATACTTCTATACCAGACAAACGCATCATCTATGAAAAGTTCTACAGCAGAATCAAAAAGTTCACTTTTACCTACTTTTCTTGAATGTGCTAACTCCTCAATACGTTCCAAAAAGGAATACAGTGTTTCAGGATCACCATTAAATTTAACTCCCCATTCAGAAATTGGAATACTACCTCTTGTGCAAGTAACTACAGGAGGTGTAACATTGAAAACTGGTGCAATGGAAGGTGAAGGCTGATTACTTGAAGGATCTTGTATGACACTATCATACAGATCTGCTTCTAAGGTTGAGCATGTTGCATATGATTCTCTTGCAAAATTTTGAAAAGTCACTTTATCAGCATCCGGGACTCTGCCAGGTAAAAGTGCGAATTTTTCTAAACGTTTCACTCTTCCTGTAACGTGAAAAAGTCTTGATTTTATTATTTGAAATGCAGAATCAGCTTCATTTCCATGTTCCCCAAAATCAACAATAGCCTCTGTAATTGTTAAAAATGTTCTATTGATTTCCTCTTCCTCTTTTTCTGGGTTAAAATTATATTTTTCAAGGTTTATTTGCGATCCAGGATTAGCATCCTCTTTTTTCAAAAGTCGTTTCAAAATTTTTCTCTTATCGCTCACTGAACGTGACGTAACAGTGTCTCTAATAGTGATTTCATATTCTAATTCATAATCACGCAAATAATTTACTTTAAAACTTTCTGAATTCATCTTGATGTACAACTTGAACACAATCAATAAAGAAAATCGCCAATCAAAATATTGAAGAGAAAAAAAAAATCTGAACTTGAAAGTAGGACACCCTGTATATGGATCTATAGCAAAAAATCACTCAAAATAAACGAACAAATAGGGGTGAAACCGTCATTACTGAAATGCTATAGTGATATTGTAATATCACTCTGTAATGTGGGCTCGTAAAAAGACACCCTGTATATTCCAAAGAAATAAAATCAAAATTAAAATCTGTATGATATGATTGGGTCCAGCACTGACCTTCAATAATGTTTGCCCGAAGAAACAACAAGTTCCCATAAAAATTAATGACAAAAAATTAATATTTTTTTTTTGTCAGGTCTATAAAATACTATGGATTACCTAAACCTCTTTTTATGCAAAACAAATATAATTACCAAAAGCAATATATAGCAACAAACTATAACCGTTTCAGAAACGAAGTTGCAAAACTCTTGTAATTTGACAAAAAAACAAAAAACTGTTCACAAGTTTAAATGCAACAAAAAAATCATGGTGTTACCTTTGTACCTGTAAATTATTTCCTGTGACCCGAGACTGTGCAAATATTATAGATTTCTCTCACTTGATATGAAAAAATATAATTCACTCAAAAAATCAATATCTATATTGTGTTGTAAATTGAACTACATACTTAGTGAGAACTTTATGCCATAACAAGTCATCAAATTTAACACGTTTGGGCGCCAAAACTAGTGTAGCATATTTTTGACAATATACTATACTGCGAACGGTAGCTCTTATGTCAGTAGGCAATAGGCATGGATTCGTTGTTTTCACTAAGTTTTCAACAACTGAGATGGACTGTACATTATAAAAATTATAAATACTATTCATAAAGGAATGATGAAAATCATGAGCGCCACTGAATCTTTAACAGCTTATATAGCTGGGGATAGACCCAGAAACCCTGAAATTGAATTGCATGATAGCTAAGAATGGTGAGAGAGATCTATAATTAAAAAGGAACAATTACTCTTGAATATTACATTTTATTCAGTATGCCATGAAATTTACATGTGGCACTGTTGTGGTTATGGAACAAACCATCAATAAAATGACCATTGTTATTAGTTAACTTAGAATTATGGTGAAATTAGATACAAGTGAACATTATATCACAACTACCAGGTAGCTAGCATCTAGAGATCCTATCAAAATAGCACTAGTAGAATTTTGGATATTTGTGACATTCGTCGAACATCAGATATATGGTAAATACCTACTTATTACATGTATTATGAATATGTACAATGAGTATTTACACAACAGTCTCATAGGATCTAACAGGAGGTCTCAGAAAATAATGTACCTGTTGACTTTCTGCTGTGATTCCTCACAACAAGATTGTATCATCATATTATACCGAAAACCGAAATCACTGGACATTCCAGATATCAAATATTACTTCAACAAAATAAACAAAAGGTGAAGAGACTATGCAAGATACCACTTAGCTGTTATCTTCCAACTTAGCTGGAATGTTGTTCCTCCAACAGCAGTTCCTGATCACTCAGCATTACTGTGCCCATAGACTGTACTTGAAACTATAGTTGTATAGGCTCTTGGTATTCTCCAAGCAGCAAAACAGCATGGTAAATTCTCCCAGGATAGGAGCATGATGAAAGATGAGAGCATAAACAATGCATCAAGATGCTACTCAAATGCAGCATAGGTTAAGATGGAGTGTAAGGTAAGATAAGAGGTTTAGGCCCCATGTGGCCCCCTTATTTCCAGAATAGAGACTGACTACCGTGAAGATTCTCAAAGATATAACATCCTAGTGTTATAGCAGAACGGGAGACGATACAAAATGGGGTCATCTAATGACTGTGCCGGCTCGAACGAAGATTTACAACTTTGAACAAAAGTTATGAAGTCATACTCTGTTTTCCATATCCATCAGGAACAACAGCACTGTATACCACTATATTACTTCAGAAAAATGTAGACTTCATGGTTAAATTCACTTCGCCGGCTGGAGCACAAAAATCACCACATTCTTTCTCTTCAGTCAATCTCTATCTCCGCAGTAAAAATTAAACCAAAGCGCACATCATTTTGCGTATCATTCTAAGTTTCGTCATATTTCGTCATTTCCCAATTTCCGGATTTTTTGGACTTTTGTCAATTTGACTTTATTTACATCTATTCTGTCAAGGTCAATAGAATTACTCCTCACCTTAGATCATCAATAACCAGAACTCACGGAACGACTGATCCGTTCATCCATTTCAATTCTACCACACCTGATCTCATTAATATCCGATTGGTTACGAGTCATATTCGACCAACACGTCTGTTACCCAACGAACTTGCGAAGCGAAGTAGATAATGTGGCTAAAGTCTTGCCAGCTGTTTGTACGTCCTAACCTCAATATTTTGAAATGTCAAAATATAATTATCATGATCAAAACAATGGATCTAATTACATGAAAATTATTAAGAAGGTGGCTGGAATACTGTGTGATCAGGCGACATCAGTTTATAGCAAACATCATGTGAAACTCAGTGTCCTTTTCCAATTCATATCAACAGGAAAAATCGAAACATTATAAAATGATAACAATACCATCTTTCAACAATTCATACAGAGTAGAATTGTTATGTGATAACTTTTATGCAGTGACCTTTCCAGTTGATACTTACAAGGTATGATTAACATTCTTTAAATGATATTGACAATCTGCTATAGATCGGTGATAGAGGATTTCCCTGTTATTGATAAGTTTTGTTTGTTTTCGAAATGACTAAGGAATTATAAGCACAAGTTTTATTCCAATGGTAGAGTTTGTCACTGATCAATATGTAAAAGTGATATCTAGTAGCAATTTCCATAGACTGCATAATATAGTGTTAATTAAAATTGCTACACTACCCCCCTCCGAGAAAAAAATTGTTATGGCACATGACAATTTTCTAAGAGACCGCAAAACTATCCTGAATATAGGAGACAAAATCAGAATTTAACTGACATCCGCAATATAAGTCAGTGGGTACCCGGTACTCCGCGGTACACTGAAGTAAAAAATTAAAAGTGCTAAGCACTGTCAAAATGGTGGCCGAAGAATGAAAAAGGTTAAATTTCGTGTTTAGGTTATATCCAAGGATTCCCAAGTAAATCCTAGTGAAATATAGGTTTCACCACCCTGAAACAGCTCAACGCCGAACAAAAAGAACAAAAAAGCTTCGGGAGTGTTCCACGTCCGCTGGGGTTGGCCGTCTCAATGACTACTCAGTCACGTTGAAAGAGCGGTACTGGGGAGCGTGCATCCCTGGGGCCTTGCGTGAACCAAGGATTACACCTCTTGCCAGCCCAACCAAAACTGATCCCAACATTCATGGTCCCTACAGACAAAAAATATAGGTTTGTAACCAAATTCGCAAAAATGCAGTATACCCTTTAGAAAAAGGGGTCCGAAGGCGAGCCGCAAGTCGAACGCCTCGGACAATCGTCGTTAGCAAAAAAATTGCTAACGAGGCAAGTGGAAACGGGAAACATGACATCGAAGAATTACTAATGAAACTTCTATCTTTCCTTGACAAACAAAAAGAAATCCTTCATCAGGAAAAAATTTTTTTTTTTTTTTTTAATTTACGAAAAAAATTCAATTCAATATTCGTACTTGAATATACTAGTGATAAGTATTAGGTGAGGTCATACAAGACCTTGGTATTGAGTGTGACCATTGTTTCGGATTTCTTAATACTACAGTTATATTACATTGTATTACAAATTATATTACGAATATACAAGTTCATGGAACTAGAGACTTTCCACTGTGACTCTATATAATAGTTAAGTTTCTCTATCATTATAACACAAGAAAGGTATTTGACCTTGATCTCCCTAAAAGAGTAGATGATTTATCAATCATCACTTAGTAAATCAATAGATAATTAGTTAGCACAAAAATGTCTATCAGAAATATGAAGTATTTAATACTTGGAAAAAACTTCTCCAAAAGTTGCATGTGCCTTCAAAACGTGGCCACTTGTGGGACTCTTACCCACCAGGTGGTAATGTGCCCTGGCAACGGTATTCTCACCCCCCCGTTGCAGAGGTTTGATCGAGGAGACCAAAGAAAACCCTAAATGATTGTCCAAAATTATGATAATGTAAACGTGGACCATATGTATTTTTCTTTCTAATCATGTTCCATATTGGATAAATTGATATCTACGCGTATCACACGCCTTTTCTAAAAGGGTCAATTTCGGTAAGGGTCACAATTGGGTAAAGTCAATATAAGGTGAAGTCAAAATCGGTTGGTGTCTACCAATGGGAATCAAAGAAAGAAGAACAATATGTTAATTACTCAACGAGCAAATATATACGGTGGGTATCAAAGACATCCTGAGTGTCTAAAAGGACTTTCTTGTCCAAATGTGAACTTTGTGAAGTTATATCACTTCCTCGAATAATTCCATCATATTTACAAATCGCATCTAAACTATATACAAACTATATTTCTATAATGCATTATCAAATTATTGCAATACTTATCAGTCGACTCAGCGACTGTGAGTGGATGGCCAATCCAAGACGAAAAAACGTACATCTTCATTGATGTCTATATCTCAAGCAAAAAAAAAAAAATAGTATACTATACGACTGCTATATCAAATCTGTACTAAATCACGTGTTGTATTATCTCGAAATTTACTATATATCGAAGCTGTACTATATAATGCCGCTATATCTATATCAAAACTATATCTCAAAATTGTATGGAAGCTATATCTATATTGGTACTCATACCAGATCTATACAAAAAAGGGCTATATGCAGAACTGAATTGCTAAACTATATTCTTGAAAATATTATGACCTACTCTGCTAGCTGTCAAATCAAAAGTTGCTATGAGTAATGTCAAACTAGCTAAAGAAAAAAATCATTATGTACTATCAGAAACACTTTCCTCATCTGAACAATCAGAATTAGGTAGGCTTGAGCCATAATAAGGCTTCAAGTCTTTTATGTGCCATTTCCCTACTTTGGCTTTATCTTCAAAATTTATCAAATCATATACTAGAGGTGAACATTTTTTCTTGATAACACAATGAATGTACCTGGGTTCTAGTTTGGCCGAAAATCTATCTGCAGCATTAGATTTTTTCTTATTTCTGCGCCAAACATGTTCTCCCTCTTTGAAAGGAATATCTCTTTTCCGCAAGTTACATGACTTTGAATTTCTCTGGTATGCGGCATGGAGTTCACCCCTAACCTCTTTGAAAATATCATGTGAACCATGGAGATCTTTTGCATAAGCATCACGATCACCAGGGGTGATTTCTATATCGTCTTTCGACACCACACCATTATCATAATACTTTCCTGAAATTGGGGGATGTCTCCCAAAAACTAAAAATGCTGGAGTAAACCCTGTGATCTCGTGTTTCGCGGTATTTATTGCTTGCTGTATTTTGTGTATCTCTAAATCCCAATCACGATGTTCCTCAATGTAACTGCGAATTGCTGTCTCTATAGTACGGTTATTCCGTTCGACAAAATTACAATGAGGTGAATACACTGCGTTAAACCAAATTTTATTTACTCCATACGTATCACAAAGCTTTTTGAAAGCATTTGAAGCAAACTGTACGCCATTGTCACAAATAATTCTTTGTGGAACTCCATATACCAGAAATATTTCGTTCTATAATATCTTTATCAAATGGTTCGTTTTAGCATCTCTTAGCGGAAATAAAAGTGTGTACTTGCTGAACCAATCTGAAATGACTAAAATATATTTATTCCCTTTCCTGGAGGGTGGAAGTGGACCAACAAAATCCATACCTATTACTTGAAATGGCCACTTAACGATTTTTTCTTTTCCCATTAAACCCATTCTGGCATTATTTGGCATTTTCTGAGAACCACAAACGTCGCATGAGCGAACATATCTCAAAATATCTTTTCTCATTTTAGGCCAGTAAAACCTATCTTGTACCCTATTTAAAGTTTTGAAAAAACCAAAGTGAGCGCAATGAGGAGGATCATGACATGCCCTTATCACTTCCTGCCTTTGTGGTTTTGGTACAAGAAATTTCCATTCAGGAATAAGTGAATTTATAGGGATATTTTTAGACGGTGCAAATTTGAAAATAAAATCGTTTTCAACCTTCCATTGTGGAAATCTATCAGGATGTTCTAAAATCTTTGTACGAAGATTGTCATAATATGGTTCTATTCTATCAATGTCTATATCCATAGAAGTACTGAGTGCTAAAACGTTTTTACCATCAAAATCTAACTCATCATCAGACAAATTGTCTTTTTCAGGAGTCATTCTTGAAAGAGCATCAGGTACCACATTCAGGGCTCCTTTTTTATGGACCAAATCAAAAGTGTGTTGTCTTAATCTGACAGCCCATCTTTGTAATTTACCTGAGGGGTTTTTCAAATTGTTAAGCCATAGCAACGAAAAATTATCTGAAATTATTGTGAATCTAACACCTTCAATATAAGCTCTGAATTTTTCAACACAAAAAATCAATGCAAGCAACTCTTTTTCTACAGTAGAGTAGTTTCTCTCTGTTCGAGATAAAGATCTACTAGCATAAGCAATAAATTTTTCAACTCCATCAATTTCTTGTGTCAAAACGCCACCCAATCCAGTATTTGAAGCATCACACTGTATTGTGAATTTTTTAGAAAAATCTGGCTGCGACAAAATAGGTGAAGATACTAATAATTCTTTAATTTTAATGAAAGAAGTCTCTGCTTCTTCACTCCAAACGATTGGCTGGTTTCTCTTTTTGCCTTTCAAGAGGTCATTGATAGGTGCCATTAGGGTTGAAAAATCTTTTACAAATCTTCTGTACCAAGAGCACAGACCTACGAACCTATTTATTTCCGTTGTGGTTCTTGGACGTGGGTAATTCACCATACTAGACACTTTATCTGGATCTGTTCGAAGTGAGTTTGAGCCTACTATGAAGCCTAAAAATTTTAAAGTGGTCTTAAAAAATTCACATTTGTCTATATTGACTGTGAGATTGGCCTCTTTCAATTTTTCTTTAACTTCTCCTAATAATTTGAGGTGTTCTTCAAAACTAGAGCTTGTGATAATAATATCATCAATATATGAAAAGATGTTTGGCTCATAACGTGGACCAAAGATAGCGTCAACCAAACGTTGCTGCGCTTGACCTGCATTACAGACTCCAAATGGCATGGTTACGAATTGGTATTGCCCTCTTCCTACTACACTAAAAGCTGTCTTTTCCCTGGACTGAGGGTCCAAGGGAAGTTGCCAGAACGATTTTCTCAAGTCTACCGAAGAAATATACTTTGCGTTTCTTAAAGATGACAAAATTCTTTCTATATTTGGCATGGGGTATGCATCATATTTAGTGACGGCATTCAAAGGACGTCCATCAAAGCAGAAACGATATTCGTTATTTTTCTTCTTAACAAGCAAAACTGGAGAATTCCAGGGGGATTGTGCTTCTTCGACTACCCCTAGTCTAAGCATATCATCGAGTTCCTTGTTTAATATTTCTTGCATATATGGAGACATAGGAAAAGGTCTTTTTCGAAATGGAGGAGCATCACCAGTGTCTATATTGAATGTTATTTCATTTGTCCTGCCCAGTCTGTCTTTGCTATCAATTTCTTTAAATGATTTTATAACCTCTTCTGCTCGATTCCGTTCATCAGCAGGGAGGTCTTCTAATGTAGTCAAACTTGAAATAGGCTGAAATTTATTAAAATCCTCTACTATATTATTTCTGACAGTATTCTTCAAACTACTCTGTATATGCCAAGTATTCTCATTAAAATCGACTTTAACTCTAAATTGTTTGGCAAAATCACATCCAAATATAAATGGTTGAGGCAGAGAAGGAACTATAAGGGCTTTAATGATTTGACAGATTCCGTCAATATAAATAGGTAGATCTACTACACCTGTAACTTTTTTTTGTGTGCCGTCTGCTGTACTTATATTTTGGACTGAAGACTGAAAAGTTTTTAAATCAAAATTTTTCAAAATTTCTATACCTGGTGAACCAACAACAGAAGTATTTGCTCCGCTGTCAAACAAAGCTACTATATTTTGGTCAAACAATTGTACCTCAATATAGGGTCTATTATCTAAAGGCTTTTTGATAAATAGTGGAATAGCTTCACTATGTGAACAAGTAGGTTCTGAAATGATCGATTGGTCTGGGCATTTGGGACGATCACCATGCAAATGCCCTCTTACTAGTTTTTTGTACATGATGGACAGTTCGTAGATTTAACATCAGGCAAACCGCACTTGAAACAGAACACCCTCTTCCTTGCATTACAGAACTTAAAGTTGTGATTTGCACCACTACAATTCCAACAACTCGAGGTATTGGAAGTAGTTCCAGGACTCGAAGTATTTCTGGAAGAATTTCCAGGATTTGAGGTATTTCTGGAAGGATTTCCAGGAATTGAATGATCTCTTCTTACCTCAGGTGCTCTTTGGTTACTGAAACTAGTACTAGGAGTGTTATTACTACCTGTACTATGTTGCCTGTTATTAAAAATACTTGACGAATTACTTGCAAAATTTCTATTTGTCCCATGATTGCTATTTTGAGTTCTCAACTGGTTATTGGAAAGTTGACCTCTATTTTGTTCACTAAAATTTCGATTCCTATATTGTTCACCAGAATTTTGGTTTCTATATTGAGTATTAGCAAATGTATTTCTATATTGATTTCTATTCTGATTAGAAAATCCTGCACTATGATTATTGCTATATGTATTTCTATTACCTAAACCACTATTATTGTAGGTTGATTGGTTGCCTCCTTCTGAAGTGAATTCTCTAGAATGACTATTCCTATTCTGATTAGGCTGTCTTGCTAACTCTGAAACTTGAGGTGTTTGACTATTTTTATTTTTAATATAGTTGGCCTCCTCCAACTTCCTACAGTAACTAAATAATTGTGATACTGATGTGATATCTAGCAATGCAAGTTGTGAAATATATTCAGGTAAAAGATTCTGTCTAATATATTTGATTTAAGTGCATTCGGCAGGGATATTACTCAACCTAGCATACAATGCTTCCATATGTGCAACAAATATTGCCGTTGATTCTTGTTTTCTTTGTCTACGTTTCTTCATTTGATCCCGAATATCTTCATCTGCAGTAGAATGAAGAAAGTCACTTTTCAACAAAGAAACAAGAGAATTCCAATCTTGAACTCTTGACTTGATACTTCTATACCAGACAAATGCATCATCTATGAAAAGTTCTACAGCAGAATCAAAAAGTTCACTTTTACCTACTTTTCTTGAATGTGCTAACTCCTCAATACGTTCCAAAAAGGAATACAGTGTTTTAGGATCACCATTAAATTTAACTCCCCATTCAGAAATTGGAATACTACCTCTTGTGCAAGTAACTACAGGAGGTGTAACATTGAAAACTGGTGCAATGGAAGGTGAAGGCTGATTACTTGAAGGATCTTGTATGACACTATCATACAGATCTGCTTCTAAGGTTAAGCATGTTGCATATGATTCTCTTGCAAAATTTTGAAAAGTCACTTTATCAGCATCTGGGACTCTGCCAGGTAAAAGTGCGAATTTTTCTAAACGTTTCACTCTTCCTGTAACGTGAAAAAGTCTTGATTTTATTATTTGAAATGCAGAATCAGCTTCATTTCCATGTTCCCCAAAATCAACAATAGCCTCTGTAATTGTTAGAAATGTTCTATTAATTTCCTCTTCCTCTTTTTCTGGGTTAAAATTATATTTTTCAAGGTTTATTTGCGATCTAGGATTAGCATCCTCTTTTTTCAAAAGTCGTTTCAAAATTTTTCTCTTATCGCTCACTGAACGTGACGTAACAGTGTCTCTAATAGTGATTTCATATTCTAATTCATAATCACGCAAATAATTTACTTTAAAACTTTCTGAATTCATCTTGATGTACAACTTGAACACAATCAATAAAGAAAATCGCCAATCAAAATATTGAAGAGAAAAAAAAATCTGAACTTGAAAGTAGGACACCCTGTATATGGATCGATAGCAAAAAATCACTCAAAATAAACGAACAAATAGGGGGGAAACCGTCATTACTGAAATGCTATAGTGATATTGTAATATCACTCTGTAATGTGGGCTCGTAAAAAGACACCCTGTATATTCCAAAGAAATAAAATCAAAATTAAAATCTGTATGATATGATTGGGTCCAGCACTGACCTTCAATAATGTTTGCCCGAAGAAACAACAAGTTCCCATAAAAATTAATGACAAAAAATTAATATTTTTTTTTTGTCAGGTCTATAAAATACTATGGATTACCTAAACCTCTTTTTATGCAAAACAAATATAATTACCAAAAGCAATATATAGCAACAAACTATAACCGTTTCAGAAACGAAGTTGCAAAACTCTTGTAATTGGACAAAAAAACAAAAAACTGTTCACAAGTTTAAATGCAACAAAAAAATCATGGTGTTACCTTTGTACCTGTAAATTTTTTCCTGTGACCCGAGACTGTGCAAATATTAACCATACATAATCCAAATTTAATTAATAGATTTCTCTCACTTGATATGAAAAAATATAATTCACTCAAAAAATCAATATCTATATTGTGTTGTAAATTGAACTACATACTTAGTGAGAACTTTATGCCATAACAAGTCATCAAATTTAACACGTTTGGGCGCCAAAACTAGTGTAGCATATTTTTGACAATATACTATACTGCGAACGGTAGCTCTTATGTCAGTAGGCAATAGGCATGGATTCGTTGTTTTCACTAAGTTTTCAACAACTGAGATGGACTGTACATTATAAAAATTATAAATACTATTCATAAAGGAATGATGAAGATCATGAGCGCCACTGAATCTTTAACAGCTTATACAGGGTGTTTCCTAATTGAATGTCAATATTTGAGGAGGCGATTCTTGGGCCCATTTTAAGAAGAAAATTTCATATGAACGTATGACCTAAACGTCTTAACTTTTGAGATACAGGGTGGTAAAGTTCTCAAAAATAAATAGTTTTTTATTAATATCTGTAATACCACTTTAAATATTCTAATGAAATTTGGTATACGTGTACTAGGTATCAAGAGGCATCAGTTAGTGTACCACATTTTTTCTTGTTGCCACCAGTGGCGTTCGTATGGAATTTCACATACCTATTTTGGCAGACATTGATGGTACGCCACTGATTAATCTCGAAATTGAAATAATTCTTGAGATTCTCAATCATTTCTAAGCAAATTTGATCTCTACAATTTTTTCAATCTGATGCAGGGTTTTCGCTTAAAAAAAATAAAAACCTTTTCACTGCATGATCATAACAATATCCTTAATATGACAATATCACAATGCAGAGAAATAGATTTTATTTTTTAGGTCAAATTTCAGAAATACAATTCATAGTTTATGAACTTCGTATTCGTACTTGGTATTTTGAAATTATTACTTTTCATTGTAGTAGGCTGTGTCTGTAAGAATTATTAATTCTATGGTCAAGACAGTTGTCATTATTTTGTATGACAGTTCGTCAATTTTCAAATTCAGTTTTTCGCGTCTTATTAATTTAGTGTTTAAAATATTCGAGCATTGTTATTTTGAAAAATAATGGTCGAGTTTACAAATGAGGAGTTGGCAGATATGCATTACATGTATGGTTTGGCTGATGGCAGATCGCCGGAAGCTAAGCGATTGTATCGAGAGCGGTTCCCTAATAGAGTAATACCAGATAGGCGAACATTTGCAAATGTACATAGGAGGTTGACTGAAACAGGTACTTTGCAGGCGAATAATCAATTAAAAGGAGCCCATTGCACTGTAAGAACTCCAGAAATTGAAGAAGCAGTTTTAAATTCCATTGAAGAAAATCCTGAACTGAGTACTAGAAAAATTGGAAATAATCTGAATATCTCGCACGTCCTAGTTTGGAGAATTTTGCACGATTTTCTATTATACCCATACCATATTCAACGGGTCCAAGCGTTACTTCCCCGAGACTTTCCCTTGCGTGTTAATTTTTGTCAATGGTTTCTGGAGAAAATTGCTCATAATCCCTTGTTTGACCGTGAAATAATGTTTACAGATGAAGCTAACTTTTCCAGAAACGCAATCAGAAATTTTCACAATAACCATATTTGGGCAGACGAAAACCCTCACGCAGTTGTAGAATTCAACCATCAAGAACAATTTTCGGTGAATGTCTGGGCTGCAATTGTTGGAAATTACTTAATTGGACCTTTTTTCTTGCCAGAAAGGCTAAACGGCCATAATTATCGCCGGTTTCTAGAGGAGGAATTGTTCATATTGCTAGAAGAAGTACCAGTTTTAATTAGAAACAGAATGTGGTTCATGCATGACGGCGCGCCCGCTCACTTCAGTGTTGCAGCAAGGGAATATTTAAATCACACATTTGAAAATCGATGGGTAGGTCGTGGCGGACCTCAACCATGGCCCCCTAGGTCCCCAGATTTGAATAGTTTGGACTTTTTCTTATGGGGGCATCTTAAAAGTCTGGTTTATCGCAACCCAGTGAACACTCTAGAAGAGCTGAAGGATCGTATAAGAGCTGCATTCGATTTAATAAGAAATACTGGAGGTATACTTCAAAGAGTGCGTGACAATATGAGGAAAAGAGCTGAAGCGTGTATCCTTCAAGGTGGAGGCCATTTTCAACAACTCATCTAGTTTCTATGTTCTATAATTTTGTTAAAATTATTAATAGTAGGTATTGTTTTTAAATAAGAATCGTTTATTAGTTATCTTTTGTTGTTGAAGAATGTTATGTTATTCCATTAAATGTGTAAAAGAAAAGAACAGTCTTCTAACAAAATCATTTAGGTACATAGTGTGGTTGTGGTCACTAATTGGTGACTAAAGACTAGATATTTTCTTGACATCTTTCACAAAAACAAATTATTGAAATTAACCAGTGGCCACCCAATTAACCTATTATCTGTACTTAGACAGTAAGTGGCATGCCATCGACTTTTCTTAAAATAATGAGCAGATTTGATCTCTTGAATTGTTTCGGTCCGAATCACGGTTTTCACCTAAAAAATAAAATCTATTTCTCTGCATTGTGGTATTGTCATATTAACGATATTGTTATGATCATGCAGTGAAAAGGTTTTTATTTTTTTCAAGCGAAAACCCTGCATCAGATTGAAAAAATTGTAGAGATCAAATTTGCTTAGAAATGATTGAGAATCTCAAGAATTATTTCAATTTCGAGATTAATCAGTGGCGTACCATCAATGTCTGCCAAAATAGGTATGTGAAATTCCATACGAACGCCACTGGTGGCAACAAAAAAAAATGTGGTACACTAACTGATGCCTCTTGATACCTAGTACACGTATACCAAATTTCATTAGAATATTTAAAGTGGTATTACAGATATTAATAAAAAACTATTTATTTTTGAGAACTTTACCACCCTGTATCTCAAAAGTTAAGACGTTTAGGTCATACGTTCATATGAAATTTTCTTCTTAAAATGGGCCCAAGAATCGCCTCCTCAAATATTGACATTCAATTAGGAAACACCCTGTATAGCTGGGGATAGACCCAGAAACCCTGAAATTGAATTGCATGATAGCTAAGAATGGTGAGAGAGATCTATAATTGAAAAGGAACAATTACTCTTGAATATTACATTTTATTCAGTATGCCATGAAATTTACATGTGGCACTGTTGTGGTTATGGAACAAACCATCAATAAAATGACCATTGTTATTAGTTAACTTAGAATTATGGTGAAATTAGATACAAGTGAACATTCTATCACAACTACCAGGTAGCTAGCATCTAGAGATCCTATCAAAATAGCACTAGTAGAATTTTTGATATTTGTGACATTCGTCGAACATCAGATATATGGTAAATACCTACTTATTACATGTATTATGAATATGTACAATGCGTATTTACACAACAGTCTCATAGGATCTAACAGGAGGTCTCAGAAAATAATGTACCTGTTGACTTTCTGCTGTGATTCCTCACAACAAGATTGTATCATCATATTATACCGAAAACCGAAATCACTGGACATTCCAGATATCAAATATTACTTCAACATAATAAACAAAAGGTGAAGAGACTATGCAAGATACCACTTAGCTGTTATCTTCCAACTTAGCTGGAATGTTGTTCCTCCAACAGCAGTTTCTGATCACTCAGCATTACTGTGCCCATAGACTGTACTTGAAACTATAGTTGTATAGGCTCTTGGTATTCTCCAAGCAGCAAAACAGCATGATAAATTCTCCCAGGATAGGAGCATGATGAAAGATGAGAGCATAAACAATGCATCAAGATGCTACTCAAATGCAGCATAGGTTAAGATGGAGTGTAAGGTAAGATAAGAGGTTTAGGCCCCATGTGGCCCCCTTATTTCCAGAATAGAGACTGACTACCGTGAAGATTCTCAAAGATATAACATCCTAGTGTTATAGCAGAACGGGAGACGATACAAAATGGGGTCATCTAATGACTGTGCCGGCTCGAACGAAGATTTACAACTTTGAACAAAAGTTATGAAGTCATACTCTGTTTTCCATATCCATCAGGAACAACAGCACTGTATACCACTATATTACTTCAGAAAAATGTAGACTTCATGGTTGAATTCACTTCGCCGGCTGGAGCACAAAAATCACCACATTCTTTCTCTTCAGTCAATCTCTATCTCCGCACTAAAAATTAAACCAAAACGCACATCATTTTGCGTATCATTCTCAGTTTCGTCATATTTCGTCATTTCCCAATTTCCGGATTTTCTGGACTTTTGTCAATTTGACTTTATTTACATCTATTCTGTCAAGGTCAATAGAATTACTCCTCACCTTAGATCATCAATAACCAGAACTCACGGAACGACTGATCCGTTCATCCATTTCAATTCTACCACACCTGATCTCATTAATATCCGATTGGTTACGAATCATATTCGACCAACACGTCTGTTACCCAACGAACTTGCGAAGCGAAGTAGATAATGTGGCTAAAGTCTTGCCAGCTGTTTGTACGTCCTAACCTCAATATTTTGAAATGTCAAAATATAATTATCATGATCAAAACAATGGATCTAATTACATGAAAATTATTAAAAAGGTGGCTGGAATACTGTGTGATCAGGCGACATCAGTTTATAGCAAACATCATGTGAAACTCAGTGTCCTTTTCCAATTCATATCAACAGGAGAAATCGAAACATTATAAAATGATAACAATACCATCTTTCAACAATTCATTCAGAGTAGAATTGTTATGTGATAACTTTCATGCAGTGACCTTTCCAGTTGATACTTACAAGGTATGATTAACATTCTTTAAATGATATTGACAATCTGCTATAGATCGGTGATAGAGGATTTCCCTGTTATTGATAAGTTGTGTTTGTTTTCGAAATGACTAAGGAATTATAAGCACAAGTTTTATTCCAATGGTAGAGTTTGTCACTGATCAATATGTAAAAGTGATATCTAGTAGCAATTTTCATAGACTGCATAATATAGTGTTAATTAAAATTGCTACACTGTAGTTATAGATCTGTTTTCCGTTCGGACATCTCCGATATTATTCGAGTGCAGTGTCCACGCCGTCATTGCGATCTTAGCATTTGTGAAGTTAGTATACTTGCGTTCCCGCTAGTAAAATTGTAGTGCAAGTGCAAGTGCCCTTCTGAACAACTACTATACTTATATCATATTCGTATGAGGATTCTCTCTTTGTGTGCCGCGCTTCTTTTGGAGGAAATAATGGAATGCAAAACTCTTATAGAACAGTACATGATTGTTTCGACATATACAGGATTTTTCCACTTCCTATAATACTCGAAGTGGAAGGAAGTGACGTTTAATAAGTATGAAAGTTGATTAAGTTTCCACTTTTTCATCTTCAATGCTGGAAGGAAAGAGACCAGAGTGCAGTGCAGTGAGTGAGTGAGAGTGCCGTTTTTCTCGTTGCATGATGCTGATATACGCGGTATCTATAGTATCATAATATTTGTCGTCAGCCTCACCTTTTTGTGATTTCTGGATTCATCATACCTATATAATAAATGTTTCAAATGCATGTGTTTCTGTCTTATTACCAAGCTTTTATCATTTTTCAGAGAACAATAGAGGTATTTCTTTACACTAGCTAAAGGCAAGTAAATAAGTCACTGATGACAAGTGAATAAGTCTGATGACTAGTAGATAAGTCACTAATGACATGGTGATAAGGTCACTAATGACAAGTGAACGAGTCACTAATGAGAAGCGAATGAGTCACTAATGACACTAATGACATTTGAATAGGCCACTGAAGACAAGTGATGTGTTCACTAACCGTTATCAATCTTGAATTCAATGTAACAGGTTAATAGTGGTAGGTGAACATTTTCAGGAACACAAATAATATTCTTGTGGTTATTAACTTGTTTCCTTGTCCCATATAAAATACAAGCTTTTACTTGCCACTATTAGATATTCACTCAGGGTTAGTGATTTTTTCTCTCCGTGCAGTATCTATGCCTTGGTGTGTAATCCCACCGTAACGTGAATATTTCGCGTAACAATCCCCTTTCTCGGAATTGTTGGTATGAAGAGCTACCAGTGATACTTGATATACATTTCACTCTCGATTGTTTACATGCGTATTCATTTTTATCCTTGTTTATCCACTGTTTCACATCTGGTGTCGTGGTGGAATGAATTGCTAAGTTTTTTCACTATGTATTTTCCATATTCAATACATTTTGAGTTTTGAAATATTGACATATCGATGCGTTATAGGGAAATATGCTTGATACCCCATCAAAACCTCGAACAGGAAACAAAAAATATATATTTTCATCATTTCTGAGTATAACCTGATGGTTTGTTTCCTTATGAGTCAACCACTCACTTAGGTACCTAGTTTCAAATATGAATGCAGGGTTCATTGTATATTTCTTATAATCATCAGGAATTAATTGTGAGGTTGGTATACCGAATAGACCTTCAAATTCAAACAAGGAGGATAAATTAGTGGAATTATTTGTTTTCCTAATCCTTGGTAGCCTGCTCATATACCACCATGTCTCTGGTGTTTTCTGAGACATTGGCCTTTTTCGAAATCCTTCATTATTCTTCTCCTTGACAGGTATACATGGAACAACTCTGGAAATCACCACTCAAAGGGTTTAAAGTGCCAATTCGAAATTTTCAGAAAAAATTGTTGACGTTATTTCAAATATTTGCATCCAATACTATCATTTTGTACTCGGAATGATCAATGTTATATGGCGTGAATTCAAATAGTTTGTACAATCCCATTCAATATTATGAGTGAAATGAGAACCATGAATCGTCCGAGACCAAAACTATGCGAAGTGAGGATTGTCACCCTTTATATTCGAACCAAAATGAATTAGAATTTCGCTATTCAAAATATTCAATAGCGTGTTCGATTATGCCTGAATGATTCGTTATTACTGGACCATACAGCAATCATTATAATTATTATCACTATTAATATTCCATTTATTACCGGAACGATTACCCGTTATACACTGGCCATTATGAATATATTATTGTCGACTGACATAAACCCGAATAGAACAAAGCAGAAATTAACAATTCAATGGTTTCTTTATTAATTTGATGGTCACCATAGTTCTCTGCCATAAAGGGTGTTAGCAGTATATGTCAATGCGCATGTCAGCTGTTTCTCTCGCACCGTATGACGTCATTATGGTCGCAACTTGTCCTATAAATGTAGTTTGATGCAATTCAACAAAATAATTAATATTCATATTACAGATTGATATATCCAAGATATTGAATGAGGTTGCTACATCTTTTTGTTGTTTTTGCTGCCACATAACTATGTCCTGTTCACGTAATATATATGGGAATATAAATAGGCACAGTAACAAATTTTCTTGTGTTAATTCAACAGAGTGGATTTCAGAAATAACTCCGATTGAATCAACACTTGATTAGCAATATTATATCAATATTATCAGAAATTTGATAATACCGTATACAGTGGTGTCAATTTACACCTTAATAGTGAAAAATTACACGGATGTGATAATAAATTAAACTGGTGTTATTTTTTTCACTTTGTGTATAATAATAGATGGTATCATTTCTAGAAGTTCCTTCTAGAGGTGGAAAGAGGAAATATTGAACTGAAAATCAACTGATATCAAATCACTACATTGGAGTTCAGGTATGGGTATTCAAATATTATAACTTGACTTATTCACCTTCTTCAATATTCGCAGTATTCGCTAGATCTGATTGAGTTCTATTTCCTTTCCAATTCTTGAACTCGAAGCATGACGCTGTTGCTAGAGTCACGAACTCTAGTTTGTGATTGAAATAAATATCGATCATCATTGGGAATATGATAATATTCTTATTGATGGCATTGAAGCATTTTCCAGGATACATAAGTATTCAATAAGAGATTATCAGGAACCAGGTGAAATCATTGTTATTTATGGATGTAAAAGATGTTGTCATTGGTCATACTGAATCATATGAGGTAATTGGTGACTATATCATGAATTTGTCAGCGACAAAATATGTGTCAGGCTCTCTTTGTTCGTTAAAAATGTATCAACAGATATCACTATTGCTGAAAGTCGGTGTACCCACGACATCATCAAGAGGAAAAAAATTTTTTGTGATCATTTTGAATAACGTATGATTGCATCTAATCCCTACTGATATTATAAAGTGTGTTTGTCGGGCTTTCACGTCAAAAATACACAACCGATTTTTATCAAATTTGATATACATATAAAGGACATAAATAGGGTATATTTCCTTGAATGAAAATCATTTATTATATGAAGTGAGAAGAAGAATCTGTGTGGTCAGGATTCGCTATTTCCATAATGTTAGCTCGTGGCCGAGTATTATAATATGTGTTGCAATACATATACGACTATACAGATGCGTCCGCATGAGGAGGGCATGGGACTAATATGGCAGACGAGTTTTGTAAACATGATCAGATTCTATCAAGAATTCTCATCTGGGGGTTCTTTGGGGTCGAACATAATGATTCTTTCGTCAAAAATTGGAAATTTGAGATGGAGGATCCAAATAGCGAACGAGTACGTAATATCAACCAATTCTTTTCAAAATTGATATGCTAGGGTTTTCGGAGTAAGAGATTATGTTTCCTTCGTCAAAATGGGGGAATTCAAGATGGCGAATACAATATGGCGGAAGAGTTTTTTAATTCGGAATCAATTTCATTCGGAATTGGTATGTTGGGTTTTCCGGGGTCGGAGATTCCCAGACAACACAAGTGAATCCATTGGACAACCAATGGATGTCCAGCTATGGATACCCTGGACATCCATTGGATGGACGGCATTGTCCAGTATTTGTCCAATGGACATCCATTGGATAATACATGTCCAACAGTTTGGACATACATTGGAAGTCCATTGGCTTTCCATTAGACATCTGATGGATTTCCATTGGACATCCAATATTTGTCCTTTCCATTGGAAGTCTATTGGATACTCATCAGACATCCAATGGATTCCCAATGAAGATCCATTGTATGTCCATTACATTTGAAATACCATTGTATACACATCAGAACTCTAATAGATGTCTACCAAAAATCCAACTTATGTTCATTCCAATGATAAGTTTATTGGATACTCATCAGGAATACATTGGATTTCCATTGGATATCCAAATTTTGTCCAGCCAGAACGTAGAAATTAAAAAAAAAGTTGTCCTTTGAGGGGATTGAACTCCGGACCCCGCTCTCGTGGATCACAACGCTAACCTCTGGACCACTGAGCTGTTATAAATATTATAGCAAGTATTTCGTATTCACGGTATTTCACATCGAGAGAAAATGCAATTTGCTGCAGTTTAGTGCCGCAATAAAGCTTTTACACGGCCCTTATCAAAAGTGTTACAGGGTGATTCATCTTTTTCGAAAGAAACCCGCCGTATAATATTTGCCCATATCGATCTTATTTGCACGGCCTAAATGGTTTAAAATTGAAATTGGATGAAAATCAACTTCAAAATAAGTACCTACCTCTATATAGGTAACTACGTAACCTACAAAAATGATGAGACGTATAAAATCTTGAAAAATAGTACCGAGTGCGAAGTTGTCCGTGATTAATGTTCATATATATATTATATATTATTGATAAAAATATATCAATTGAAATAGAAGAGTCATAAATGACACATTCATACTTTGCGAAACGATTTCCATTGGATAAGTATGATGGATATCCATTGGCTGTAAAAATTTCGTTGTCCATTGTACAACTACAAAATGGATGTCCATTGTATGTTCAAATCTCTATGTCCATTGTACATATACACAATGGATGTCCATTGGACATCCATGGACATCCGGCTACCTATAGGATTCAAAATGGACATCCAATGGATGTATGTGTGTTATCTGGGTTATGATTCTTCCATCCGGAGTATGATTCCTCCGTTAAAATTCAATCCAATCCAATTTGCCAATGATAAAAACCAAGAATAAATCGAGAGGGTACAGTTTTTCGTCATACTCAGCTATGCTGTTACTAGAAACAAGGCGCAAGGATAGACATTACTGGTAGATAGCAGGAGTGCACTAGAAAAAACATGATCTTCTCACATTCAAATATATGTTCTCTGTTTGCGTTTTTCTGATGCTCGAAATTTACACATTTTTGCACCATGTGGAAAAACTCACAACATAGTATATACAGAAATATGAATACAACATTAAATATACAGCGTGTCTCACTTCAAACGGCCCCCCCTCTATATCTCAGTTATCAGTCATGCGATTCCAACCAAATTTGGTGTGGTATGAATAACCATCAATATGATCAGTTTAACAGAGATGCACATTATTTTGGATAGTGTCGTGCGTTTTTATTGAAATAAAAAGGGGTCAATTCTTCATAAAATCATATGAGGCAATTTTTTACAGGAAATCTAACCTCATATTATTGCTCCTAATGCTGTCGAACCTCCATATGCATAAAATCACCTAATTCTGAATTAACAGGATTGACTTCAATTTTCTCATTTTCAGTCTCGAATAAATAGTGACTTGAAATCGACTACAAATTTTGGGCAGGTTCAATGGCTCCGGTAGGTGGAAAATCATTATTTGGAAAAAAAACGGGTTATACTTTCTTATTTCGAACTCACCGTTTCCGAGTAAATAATTATTACGTTCGCATAAATGCTGTTTAGATGTGCCTGATTTTCTGAAACCCTTCATGGGCATCTTATGAAAATCAACATAGGTGGCTTTGAAACCATAAAGAACAATATTATGAGGTCAGTTTTCCTGTGAAAAAATGCCTAATATGATTTAATAAAAAGCTGACCCCCTATTCATTTCAATAAAAATGCACGACACTGTCTGAAATGATAATTGTCTTCGCAGAACTGGTCATATTGATGATCATTCATACTGATACAAAGGTAAATATTGCACGACTGATAGCTGAGATATAAAGGGGGAGGGCGTTTGAAATGAGACACGCTGTAAAAAAATTCTAAACAGCCGAAGCTAAAGTCCATCTTTAATATTTATTCAAGGGCTTCAGCGTGAGCAAAGCCGTGAGTGAGAGCTAGAACTATATATACATAGAGAAAACAAACCACTAACCCTGGGTGAATATTCAATAGTGGCAAGTAGAAACTTGTATACTATTTGGGATGAGGAAACAAATTAATATCCACAGGAATATTTGTGTTTCCGAATGTACACCTAGCACTATTGACCTGTTCCAATGAATTTGAGATTGATTACCGTTAGTGAACTCAGTACTCTGCATGAGTTACTCATTCACTTGTCATTTGTGACTCATTCACTTGTCATCTATGACTTATTTACTCATCATCAGTGACTTATCCATTTGCGACTAGTGACTAATTCACTCGTCGTTAGTGACTTGTTTACTCGTCATTATATGGAACTCAAATTTACATTCAACGGTACACACCACAATTCTCTGTGATGGCAATTGATATCTGATTATTAGGCCACTCCAGGCGTCCTTTGCAGTCTAACATGTTGACAACGACTACCTACTGCATTCCAACCCCGAGCATGCGTTGAAGAGAATATCACTACGTCATGGAAAAGTCAATAATTTCATAACAAATAATCTGTTTTTCTCAAGAACAATTTCTCATTCTCTAAGCTATAAAACTGTGGAGAGAATTTGTTATACCAGTTGATAAATGGTTATTCAAGGGTGAGATTCCAGGAAATTAGTATATAACGAACAGGTTTGTGACAAACTCATGGAAGTTACTCCTGAGAACATATGTTAATATTGAAAGAATTAGCTCCTGAGAAATCCTTTGTTTCCGGTCAACGATTCATTTACAAATCACATCGCAGTATTCAATAAGGTATATTGATGACAAGGAGATGGCGTTAATATTCAACGGAGCATACTCGAAGAAATCAATTCATTCATCAAAACAAAACCTTTCCCCTAGTGAAGTTACTAAATCACATGTCATTAGTGACTTATTTATTCGTCATCAGTGACTTATTCACTTGTCATTGAAGACTTATTCACCTGTCATAAGCTAGGTACTTTAAAAAAGTACATATTATTATTATGTTCTGTGAGGAATGGAAAAGATATAAGCTCGTGCAGTTGAAAAATTCATCGTGTAGCTTCGATGAATCAGAAAATCACGAAACAGGTAAGACTGACCACCAATATTGAGATATAGGATACCGGGCATACAACTCTTATATATTTTTGGTGATGGAGAAGTAGAGTAGAGTAGATGGAGAAGTACCATTGATATTAACTTTCAATCTCATTAAACGTCACTTTCTCCCACTTTCAGTATCATCGGGAGTGGAATATAAAATCCTGAATATGCATGCAATTATATACTGTTCTGGAAGAGTCATGAAATTCATTATCTTCTTCGAAAGAATAACAGATCAAGAACTCAATATCCCAGTGCTCAGAGCGCGGCACACACACTGAGAATCTTCACGAATATGATATAGCAGTAGGTCATCAGAAGGGCACTTGCATGACTTGGAATTTTAGTTATTGAACTGGCGAGAACGCATATGTATACTCCACAAATGGTAACATCATATAATGAAACCGTGAACAGTGGGAGTGGTCGCGTTCAGCGTGGGCACCCGATAAAAATGTATCGGAGATGTCCGAACGCAGAAAAGATTTATAACCATAGGTGAGCTGTCACCTGCACCAATCGACTCGATAGATAGTCTTCATCGGTTAGTTTGCTCAGTGTAAGTGGTTTTGTCCTAGAAAAATATTTTTTTAATGGTGAGTATCCATCAACTCAGTACTAGTTTAGTGTTCACTTTTAATTAACGACCCCAAAATTCATATCGATTTGGGTAATACCAACAAGTTTCCTGATCACTTGCAGCAGAAACATTGGTTCAGAAATATTGTTCTGCCTACTTCAAGTATACACTGAGAAAACTTGGCCAAGTAAATCGTATTCTTGACAAAAAGTCGATTGTGACAAGAACAATTTCACCAACGATAGGAAAATAAGGTACTTGCAGTAGGCAAAACTATATTTCTGGAACAATGTTTCTGCTGTAAGTGATCCGAACACTTGTTGGTATTAACCAAATCGATATGTATTTAGAGTTGGCTAATTCTAAGTGAACACTAGACTAGTGCTAGGTTAACGAATACTCACTATTATTAAATTATTTTTCTGACACAAGATCACTTGCTCTGAGCGAACTCATCGATGAAGACAATCTATCAAGTCGATTGTTGCAGGTGACAGCTCACCTGTAGTTATAGATCTGTTTTCCGTTCAGACATCTCCGATATTATTCGATTGCCCTCGCCCAACGCGATCACTGTCCAGTGTCCACGCCGTCATTACGATCTTAGCATTTGTGAAGTTAGTATACATGCGTTCTCGCTAGTAACATTGTTGTGCAAGTGCAAGTGCCCTTCTGAACAACTACTACTTATATCATATTCCTATGATACTCGAAGTGGAAGGGAGTGACGTTTAATAAGTATGAAAGTTGATTTAGATTCCACTTTTTCGTCTTCAATGCTGGAAGGAAAGAGACCAGAGTGCAGTGCAGTGAGTGAGAGTACCGTTTTTCTCGGTGCATGATGCTGATATACGCAATATCTATATACAGGACTTTTTCCACTTTCTATGATACTCGAAGTAGAAGGAAGTGACGTTTGAAAAGTATGGAAGTTGATTCATCTTCAATGCTGGAAGGAAAAAGATAGTGAACCAGAGTGCAGTGCAGAGAGTGAGAGTACCGTTTTTCTTGGTGCATGATGCTGATATACGCGCACGGAGAAAAAAAATCACTAACCCTAAGTGAATATTTAATAGTGGCAAGTAAAAACTTGTATACTATATGGGACAAGGAAACAAGTTAATAACCACAAGAATATTTGTGTTCCTGAAAATGTACACCTACCACTATTGACCTGTTTCATTAAATTTCAGAGTGATAACGGTTAGTGAACACATCACTTGTCATCAGTGGCCTATTCAATTGTCATTAGTGACTCATTCACTTTTCATTAGTGACTTGTTCACTAGTCATTAGTGGCCTAATTACATGTCATTAGTGACTTATCTACTAGTCATCAGTGACTTATTTACTTGTCAATAGTGACTCATTCACTTGTCATTAGCTAGTATGAAAAAATACCTCTATTGTTCTCTGAAAAATGATAAAACCTTGGTAATAAGACAAAAACACATGCATTCAAAACATTTTATTATATAGGTATGATGAATCCAGAAAATACAAAAAAGTTGAGGCTGGCGACACATATTGAGATACTAGATACCGCGTATATCAGCATCATGCACCGAGAAAAACGGTACTCTCACTCACTGCACTGCACTCTGGTTCACTATCTTTTTTCTTCCAGCATTGAAGATGAATCAACTTTCATACTTTTTAAACGTCACTTCCTTCCACTTCGAGTATCATAGGAAGTGGAAAAAAATCCTGTATATATGTAGAAACAATTATGTACTGTTCTAGAAGGGTTTTGTATTTCATTATCTCCTTCAAGAGAACAGATCAAGAACTCAACACCCAACAGCTCACAGCACGGCCACAGAGCACGGCACACAAACAGAGAATTCTCATACGAATATGATATAGTATAGTTGTTCGAAAGGGCACTTGGATGACTTGGAATCTCAATGTTACTAGCGGGAACGCAAGTATACTAACTTCACGAATGCTAAGATCGAAATGACGCCGTGGACTCGTGGACACTGGACAGTGATCGCGTCGGGCGTGGGTACTCGAATGATATCGGAGATGTCCGAACGGAAAAGAGATCTATAACTACAGGTGAGCTGTCACCTGCAACAATCGACTTGATAGATTGTCTTTATTGATGAGTTCGCTCAGAACAAGTGATCTTATGTCAGAAAAATAATTTAATACTAGTGAGTATTCGTTAACCTAGCACTAGTTTAGTGTTCACTTAGAAGTAGCGAACTCTAAGTACATATCGACTTGGTTGATACCAACAAGTGTTCTGATCACTCACAGCAGGAACTTCGTTCCAGAAATATAGTTTTGCCTACTGCAAGTACCATATTTTCCTACCGTAGGTGAAAATGTTCTTGTCACAATCGACTTTTTTTCAAGAAAACAATTCACTTGGCCGAGTTTTCTCAGTGCGGTATCTAGTATCTCAATATTTGTCGTCAGCCTTACCTTTCTGTATGTTCTGAATTCATCATACCTTTATAATAAAATGTTTTGAATGCATGTGTTTTTGTCTTATTACCAAGGTTTTATCATTTTTCAGAGAGCAATGGAGGTATTTCTTCATATTACTACTACTCAATGACAAGTGAATAAGTCACTATTGACAAGTAAATGAGTCACTGATGACTAGTAGATGAGTCACTAATGACATGAAATTAGGCCACTAATGACTAGTGAACAAGTCACTAATGAAAAGTGGATGAGTTACTTATGACAATCGAATAGGTCACTGATGACAAGTGATGTGTTCACTAACCGTTATCACTCTGAAATTTAATTAAACTGGTCAATAGTGGTAGGTGTACATTTTCAGGAACACAAATATTCTTGTGGTTATCAACTTGTTTCCTTGTCCCATATAGTATACAAGTTTTTACTTGCTACTATTAAATATTCACTTAGGGTTAGTGATTTTTTTTCTCCGTGTAGCTTATTCTCCTACCTTTGGTGGAAATGTTCTTGTCACAATAGACTTTCTTCCAAGTAAAGTATCTAATTGGTCGAGTTTTTTCAGTGATATTTATTTACGAAATGATCATTATAAAATATTGGACGAGTGAGGTGAATTCGACTACCTAGTGTGTAGAACCCTATTCCTGGTGAATAAAACGTCAGGCGGTCAGGGCAACGTTATCGACTTCCATAATTCAAAATATTATGATGTAGAAAGAACATCAATGCTCAATATTCGTTCGTATATAGCAAAACTATTCGAATACACCACGGAAAAACAAAAACCTATGTTTCACAAAACGCCATATGGAACCCTCCTTATCCGCGTATTACACTAATCTTCATTGTAATTTGGTCCATCGAATATAGCCCCCAGCCATGTTTTTTCACGATAAACTACATCCAATAAATCACCTCGATGTGGATAAAATGTAATAAAAATCCTAATGAAACAAAATTGTTCGTGGAACATTCATTGAAATTGATGTTCCATATTGCGGAAGAAATACCTGGATGGAAACGATTAGTTTTTTATGTGTGATGTACAAACATGTGTGTGTATTTCATGTCATTTGATACTGTCGAAAATCGATTTAATTTAGATACAGTTTCTGAATGGAAAAATTTAAGTCATACATTTTGTTTATCACTATAGCATTATACCCTACTAGAATTCACAGTCACAGTCACCATATACGAGGTGTCCCAGAGCAACGTACCATAAATTCTACAGGGTGAACTAGAGATCAGAATACGCCGATTGAAATCAATTTCCATACGAAAATGCACCGTTGAGCCGTTTAATATTTCGAAATTTTTTGAAGATAAGAAATCCGCAAGAGAATTCACTATGGTGAATGTGGATAGATAACGTGTCGCTATAATTCAATCAATATAAGGGAGTTGAACATTTTGCATTCTTTTTGATAAAAATCAATGTAACTTTCCTTGTTAATTCATTGTGGTGCATACTACTTGTTTATAATGTTTGAATCATCATGTTTCGCTCGTTCCTACCTCGTTAAATGAGGTGGAATAATTTTGTGTCGGGTTATTGACCAGAATGATCATGTTTATCAATTCGCAAGCTCTTCATTATATATGATTTGGGAGCAGATCATTTTCAAATTTCAGTTCTGGATTTCTTTTGAAAAAACGTTACCCGAAAAACAATTGATAATTTTTTGAAGTTGAACAACAACATCATCATATGCTTAAGTAGTTCATAAACATGATTATTGTGGTGAATAACTCCACACAAATGAGGTAAAAATATGATAATCGACAGAATCATAAGCAAGTACGGTTAGCAGGTAGCTCAATCTAATTTTCGTAATCATGTGACCTTGTCGAATAGACGAAATATGTGTTCGTAGAAGGAGGATATAGTATGTAACGCGTTCATTAACTTTTCTAGACACTCGTCTTTCAAAACTCGCTCCGCTTTGCTGCTCTAGTGCTCAAAATATTTGTTACCAAAATGACGTCTTTCTGCCAAAGACATAAAAAAAGACGTTCTATTAGTGACACAAACATTGGTATGTTGCAAGGCAACACTATAAGTTCCTATAGAACTTCCCTAGACGCTCCGCCTCGCAAATGCAAAATTTGCTTATCAAACAAAGTGCCACTTGTGATTCTAATGAAACAATATTACATTATAACAATCGTTATATAATCTACTATTATTTATAGCGACGATTGAAAAAAATCGAAGGAATCTAGAGAAATAACCTACCCCATGATTGAATTCATCTCATGCAGAGAGTCATCATTCGCTAAACGATATAGGTAATTATTCAAGATTGCCATCCAGAATATGTATACATATACAGGGTGTTCCAGAGTTGTGCACTAAGAAGAATTGGTCTAATGAATAGTTTTCTTGAAAAAAAGTCGATCGTGATAAGAACATTTTCATCAATGGAAGGATGATAAGGTACTTGAAAAAGGCAAAACAATATTTCTGAAACAATGTGTAAAGGTGATCCGGACACTTGTTGGTATTAGCCAAATCGATATGTATTTTGAGGTCGCTAATTATTAGTGAACACTAAACTAGTGCTAGGTTGATGAATACCCACCATTAAAGATTTATTTTTTTGAGCGAATTCATCGATAAAGTCAATTTATCAATTCGATTGGTGCAGGTAATAGCTCACCTGTGGTTATACATCTTCTTGTCGTTGGTACATCTCCGATATATTATTCGGGGGCCAACGCCCAACGCGAGCACTCCACAACTTTCCACGGATTCATAAGGATGTTAGCATTTGTGAAGTATAATGCGTTCTCGCTAGTACGATTGAAATTAAAAGTCATGCAGGTGTCCTTCTGTCCGACTGCTATATCATATTCGTGATGCATGAAGATTCTCACACTGAGAGAAAACTTGAGTTATCATAATTGGAAATCTGATAACCGTTATTACGATATCTGCAATGAATAGGGGACAGATGTGTTCATTTGCTACCATAGATGAAGTTAATTTTCAGGGAGCTTGTAGTTATGGCAGCATATTCAATTTGCAAACTTGTATAAACACCGCCGCTGAATAACTACTACTCGTTCTAGTTTCTATGATAACACAGAGTGTCGAATAGAGATTATTCCTAAATAAATGTTACAGTAACTAATCCACTCTATAGTGATTATTCGACTATCATCATGAAACAGCCTGTTTTCATTACTGATGGCACAACCATCTTGAGGTAACGCAGTAATTCGTCATTTTATTATAGTTATCTGATATCTGAATGAAACCTGACACTTTGACATGCTATTGCATTTTCAACAGTTTTCCCAATATTTTTCTACTCTAGTATATTCATCAAACAGTGGTAATTAGGTTATCTAATCATCATTGTTCGATAATATGCATTATGGAATCGTGCTTTGAATTACTGCAATGGAAATGAATAATATTCTATCCACACTCACTTTTCATGATCCATAGTTATTTTTTTCAAAAAACAAGAAATACGATCAGTCTCTGAATTGAAATGTCTGGGTTTCTCGAAGTTTTTCTGACACTCATTGATTTTTTCGGAGAAATATCATTTATATGCATACTGACGAATTCATTAAGAAATGAGAAGTTGAATACTTTTATTTACTCTTCCTTCGGAGTTATGATGAGTATTGTCAATAAAACTTCCTCACAGAAACCCAGATATTTTCATTCAGAATCTCATCGATCATTTTGTTTTTCGAAATAAACCAATTTTAGGCCGTGAAAATTGGGTATGGAGAATACTTTTACCATTGTAGTAATGCAATGCACGGTGTATTCCACAGCTCGGTTCACAGCCAGCAATAAAACAGAATTTTGCTACATCACACACATTCACCCACAAGACACGACTCTTTCGATTCGGACGAAAGAAACCAATAATAATTGAATAATTGAAGACAGGCACCCATGACCGAGAACAGGAGTGAAAATAAACGCGACCTGTAGCTTTGTCCGCCCCAAAACTAATGAAAAACCAGAGCGAAATGATGAGCCGAATCACGATTGTCGAATTATTGTCTAATAATCGTCATACATGTGAATTGCTATAGTTATTCGTCAACGTACAATGCTAGAAACCCAAACAGCTATGATTATTGGGACGAGCATTATCTGAATTCACCAATAAGCATAATTCACGAAACGAACTGTGTCAATAAAAAATCTAAATAGACTAGAATTTATAAAATTCTCATAATGTCATAACACACCTGCGTTACGATGGTAGCAAATGTCCATTCGAGGGTATTACAAATGGTTTAAGAAAGCGATTTTTATAATTACAGAATGGAGAGAATACTGTTGTAATAATAAAGTGATCAGGAATAGAAGATTCCTTCATAATGGTTATTACAATCAGAGCTGGTAGATATTTTTAATATCCAGTTTCTCTCAGTGCAGTTCGAGTGCTGCGCTCTGAGCTGTGGGGTATTGAATTCTTGATCTGTTATTCTCTTGAAGAAGATGATGGAATACATAACTTTCCCAGAACAGTACCTAATTGTTATTGACATCGTACACAGAATTTTATATTCCACTTCCGATGATACTCGAAGTGGGAGGAAGTAATACACGTTCAATGAGTATGAAAGTTGATTTCAATTTTACTTTTTCATCTACGACAACAGTGAAGAAAAAAAAGTGTACGAGTGCATCTGATGACCCATGATCCTGATATACCCTGTTGCTATAGTGTCTCAATATTCGTCGTCAGTCTCACATTTTTGTGATTTCTTGATCTATCATATAGCTACACAGAGAAAAAACTTTAATAATGGTTATTAAACATTTAATAGTCACAATAAAAAACTTGAATACTATATGGGACAGATATACAGTATGATAGTGGTAGATAAAATATTTTACCTGAATTGGTATACCGGCAACAGACACTCAATCATATAGTGCATTGATCGTTAATGAATGAATAGATTTAAAATAAACTCAGGATTATTGAAGTGTTGAATAACATTGATTAGACAGTTTAATTACCATTGAACATTAGGTAATTCCCTTTGAAACATTGCTATATTATCTTACAGACTTCTTCACCTGTTGTAGGTGCACACTTCGATGATAGTTATTCAATAGTTTAATAAATTTACAATACTATATAGTTGCCACAGGTGAGAAAGCATGCTGTTGCAGAAAAATAGGTGATATTCTCTGAGATATATCTAACTTATGTTAGGTACCTACATCCTTTAATTACTATCATTGAAGAATACAATTATTCCAGAAACATTATTAAGTTGTCTTCGGATCATAAATTACTCGTATCTGGAACATAATTTAATTATCTCAGATGTGCAATTCAATTGAAATATTGGGGATGTTCAATGTGCATACCTGAAAAAGAAGTTCAGAAACGATCATTCTGATTCCTGGTTTTCAATGACCTGGATATAGGAAAAATTAAAGATATTGTCTTCGAGTATCAAGTGCACCCGTGAGAAACATTGAAAATCACGAATCGGAATGATCATTTCTGGTCCACTTTTTTAGATGATGCAGACCCATAGACATTGATTCCTGAATAACAAAAAATGATGAATGAGAAAAATCAAATCATTTGGTATTATTTTTGGTTAACTGTTCATCATTTATCAACATTACAGAATCAATTTTTGAAAGCTGTTGCATATCGTTCAATTTGGATATGTGCTTATTGTTGAATATTGGAGCAAGAAATATTTCATATTTTCAAGGTATCACACAATGGGGATGGTGATTCTATAGAAGAGAAAAAACATTGTACAAAATATAGGTACGACATTATATAATATATTTAGTCATTTGTAATTTCAGTACAAACTACATAAATAAATGAACTTGAAACAATTATTTTCAATATACAATAGTTGTCGAACTGACTCATATACAAATATATTTCATACATTGATTTAGTATCTGCGGGCCGCGGGGGTACTAGGTCCACTTGAATTTAGATCAAGTGGCATCAAGTTCCAATCAGGTACATCATTACCATCAGCACCCTGAAATTTGAAAATTCCTCTATATAATGTGTTAAATTTCTCCTATTATTTTCTTGAAAATTCAAACAAATAATCCTATTTCAAGAGATTCATTGGAAGAAAAACTCTTAACAGGTAGCGAACGTCCCGTGAGCCCATCCAAGTAAGGCCATTCTTTATAAAACTCTACTTTGACTCAAATCCAGGGACACCGAAGATTCGTTTCCTGTAATTTTTTCCCGTGTATCTACTATCAGAAATAATATTTTTTTGCAAACATTCACAGTAGAGAGTCTTTTCATTTTGATATTTCCCAATTTATTTCTCGGCTTTTGTGAAATATAACTATAAAAACTCCTCTGTTTCGGTAATAACTTGAGATCAATTCATTTATTTTTCTGAGATTATATATTTCTATAATCTTCAACAAAATTTGAACTACTTAACAAGTGACTTCCTACTGAGATTTCGACACCATAGAGCACACTCGATAAAAATATTGAGAGGTCACAATCAAAATAGGAGATATATTTTCAAAATATAACCTCTTCAAATGAAAAATAAAAGGCACGAGTACGAATAAAACGGACATATAATATCAGATGTAACAATCAATTGCAAACGATCAACCAACATGAGGAAGAAAAACATATCACTAAAAAACGTGTGTGCTCAAAAAGATTTCTTGTTGCACGGAGAAAAAGGAATGGTATATTACTCACCAAGAAAGAAAGAAGAGTTTTGCGTAAACTTCGCCAAACCCTGCTGTTTCAAAGTGTCGTCGATGAACTGCTTATGCTGCTTCTATTTTTCAACTCTCGACCTGGGGCTAGTCGCTCCATAGTGATAATTTCACTGGGATCAATGTTTTTGGAATAGTCACAATCACTTAACTTACATGCACAACACAAATGTTCCAGAATGGAAAAAGGCACGCATAAGTGTTCGCAAACACCAAAGGTACATATTCTTAGTACAGATACAGACTGAGTTCATTAATGGAATGAAGTGCAGAAGAGTTGCGCAGTCAGCTCGTGGCGTAATCGTGGGTATTCGAAACTAGCCGAATGATGACGAAACAGAGAAATCAAGTGAACTGTTACCTGTTGTTATTAAACTGGTAATAATGGCAGAATTATTCCTTTTACTCATAGAACACAAGGATTGAGGGACAATTATATTAATGTTAGGTGGATTGTTGTATACTGAGTATTAAACACATCGATAAAAATTAATCAAGCACAAGAAAGATTGCCTGTTCCAGGAGCATAGTTAACCTGCCACTGAAAGTCGATATCAGAAAAAAAATGTCACCTATTGTAATGGTACAAAAGTTCATAAATATATTTGTGGGTATTAAATTTTACTGAAGTGTACTGGTGTACCTGGACCGTTTTTCTCTGTGTACGCAAAACATTATTTAAATGTACTAGTTTTCTCTTTCAAGTGAGGTGATCATTTTCAGAGAACATTATTTGTGATTTTCAATAGAACCTAGCTAATGACGGGTCAATAGGTCTCTAATGACGAGTGAATCAGTCACTGATGACGAGTAAATAAGTCACTGATGACAGGTGATCAAGTCACTGATAACTAGCGAACAAGTTACTAATGACATATCTTGAAAAAATATTCAAGGGAGGCGAATTGGATTTTCAGTCTTTTCTATATATATTTTATGTAATGATAATGTGCAATACATTTTTGGATAATATAACTCAGCATTTTTGATTCTTCTTATGTAGAAAACGAGGCAAGATACGAAAAAATAGCAAGACACAGAAATGTTGTATTTCAGTGGGTTCATCTGAATATTTGACAGTAACCTGATGAAAAATACTGATAGAATTTTTTTGTATTAAAAAAAAAGGAATCGCTCGATGGGTACACCCCTGGAAATTCTGGATCGAAACTAATTGGCACAGTGAATGTCTGATGATTGTGAATAGACCATGGAAATAATATTCAAATTGGCTCAAGAGTTCTCAAGATATCACTGGAAGACTCGGAATTGGAATTGGACCCATGTTCATATAACCTCTTTTTCATATTTCCTTGAAAGGAATCTCCCCTAGGCTTTTGTCACCATAACTCTGAAACACTCTGTATAGGTTCTCACAAGCAACTCTCAATCTGAACGAAGTTTCAGTACAGAAACTTTTTTCAATCTAAAACTCTATGCCTCCACCTACTTATCGACGGAACTTTTTTATTAATTTCGAAATTTCTTCCAGCTACGATAGGTTTACCTTCATAAGGATCATAACTTTGCTTCGGCTTGAAATTCGTTAGTTTGTAGCGGATTATTCGAGAGGAATTATAATGCTTTTGAAGTCAAAATTGTCGACACAAAAGTATCAAAATGTCTGGAAGGTATTTTCTGAACAAAGCATGTCGTTCATCAGAAGTTTCCTAATTATTAATATGTACCTACTGTTTGTACAGTGCTTTCGTAAAGTACAGAATGAATTCATTTTTAGCAAAACAATTTATTTCAGAGGAATCTCCTGAAGCAGGTCGATTTTCAATTTCAGTTTGTCAGTTTTATGAAATGAAATTGAATATACAGGGTGATCCACGTTTGAATAATGACGACCCCAACAATTTTTTGAAATGGAACATCCATTATATTATAAAGTTTCCGAAATGTTCATGAAAACCTGGATTTGAAACTATATTACACATAGGGTTTGTATGTAGTGTGTTCGTTAAATTGAGTGCTCTCGTGAAGTAGTTGATGAATTCAATTTTATCTCAACTATACCAATTTCTGACAAAATCTCCTGAAACAGGTCGAGTTTTATATTCAATATGCTACATTCATATAAGGAGACATCGAATATACATGGTGATCTACGTCTAAGTTTTGAAACTCATGACACTTTTTCAAATAGAACACCCTATATATTATTATATTCTTGCAATCTCCATGGGAAGCTGCATTCAAAAATACATCAGGGTTATTCAAAATTGCATGTAAATAGTTTATGCAGGAATCGAAATGAGACTTGTTCTCCATAATATGAGCACTGAGAAAACTCGGCCAAGTAAATTGTTTTCTTGAAAAAAGGTCGATTGTGACAAGAACATTTTCACCAACGGTAGGAAAATATGGTACTCGCAGTAGGCAAAACTATATTCATGGAACGAAGTTTATGCTGTAAGTGATCAGAACACTTGTTGGTATCAATCAAGTCGATATGTACTTAGGGTTCGCTAATTCTGAGTGAACACTAAACTAGTGCTAGGTTAAAGAATACTCACTATTATTAAATTATTCTTCTGACATAAGATCACTCGCTCTGAGCGAAATCATCAATAAAGACAAATTATCAAGTCGATTGTTGCAGGTGACAGCTCACCTGTAGTTATAGATCTCTTTTCCGTTCGGACATTTCCGATATTATTCGAGTACCCACGCCCAACGCGATCACTGTCCAGTGTCCACGGCGTCATTTCTACCTTAGCATTCGTGAAGTTAGTATACTTGCGTTCCCGCTAATAACATTGAAATTCCAAGTCATGCAAGTGCCCTTTTGAACAACTACTATATCATATTCGTATGAGAATTCTCTGTTTGTGTGCCGTGCTCTGTGGCCGTGCTCTGAGCTGTGGAGTGTTGTGTTCTTGATCTGTTCTCTTGAAGGAGATAATGAAATACAAAACTCTTCTAGAAAAATACATAATTGTTTCTACATATATACAGGACTTTTTTCCACTTCCTATAATACTCGAAGTGGAAGAAAGTGACGTTCAAAGAGTATGAAAGTTGATTCATCTTCAATGCTGATGGAAGGAAAAAGATAGTGAACCAGAGTGCAGTGCAGTGAGTGAGAGTACCGTTTTTCTCGGTGCATGATACTGATATACGCGGTATCTAGTATCTCAATATTTGTCGTCAGCCTCACCTTTTTTGTATTTTCTGGATTCATCATACCTATATAATGTTTTGAATGAATGTGTTTTTGTCTCATCACCAAGGTTCCATCATTTTTCAGAGAACAATGGAGGTATTTTTCCATACTAGCTAATGACAAGTGAATAAGTCACTATTGACAAGTAAATAAGTCACTGATGACTAGTAGATAAGTCACTAATGACTAGTGAACAAGTCACTAATGAAGAGTGAATGAGTCACTAATGACAATTGAATAGGTTACTGATGACAAGTGATGTGTTCACTAACCGTTATCACTCTGAAATTTAATGAAACAGGTCAATAGTGGTAGGTGTACATTTTCAGGAACACAAATATTCTTGTGATTATAACTTGTTTCCTTGTCCCATATAGTATACAAGTTTTTACATGATACTATTAAATATTCACTTAGGGTTTGTGATTCTTTTTCTCCGTGAGTGAGTGTCTGAAATGCACTCCCTCCGAACTAAATGAGCCACAGTAAGTTGGGTTAAAAAAAAGAATTAGAAATTGTGCACATAATAACAGATCAAGTGCAATGAGTATTCCAGTACTGTATGCCACTGGAATACTACTATCAAATGCGATCCGTGTGCAAGCGTTTAACCCATTACGTTCGTAAACGAGGTGACTCAACTTTTCGTTGATTACGATTTTCTGGCGAAACGGTTATCTCTATGGAAAAAATGCAAGAGACCGAATTTTCAATTTGTTTTGTGACCCTATGCTATTTAATGTCGGAGTTTCTCTTTTTGATCATGAAATTTGGGCCAATAAAAGTGTGGTTCCCCCTTCAATTCTCCCGAAACTGGGTTCATACAAGGTTGGGGGAACTGATAATTATTATTTGTAGAGGAAAGTTGGCTTGATCCCACCCCGCGAGTAGTACGTGACGTAATAGGTCCTTCCTTTTGTACGAAAAGTGTAGCACTTTCGTATACAATTCGATTGAATTATGTATGGCGGTGCATGACATGACAGCTGTCAGTATTTTCAATATTCTAATTTAATGATATATTACCTAAAATGTGTTGTGAGGAGCATATTACGCAAGAATGAAAACGTTATGCACGTAGCCGCGGAGCGGCGAGTGCGCAATTCCAAGAGTGCGTAATTGCTTTACAACACGAATTACGTTCTATACTTCACCTACTGCCATATATATAGTATATCGAAACAGTTTGGACAAACAGTCTGAATTATAATTCTTGACAGTTATGTCATCTGCTGTTGACGGCGATTACGCGATCATGACATACCTATACTGGCGGATTGAACGAAAACTTTGCGATGTGCTTACTGTGCGTGAAGAGCTACTTACTGAGGCTGTATCTCGTGTGTTCTTGCCTACTTTTTATAGTGGCCGTAGATGAAATTGTGAAAGGGACCATTCGTTAGAGAGAAATAAAACTAGTGGATTTGAAGCTACAAGCAGAATTGCCAGATTATACGCCAACGAAAGGGAAACTCAAGAGGTGTAGGTTCTATACTGAGAAAACTCGGCCAAGTGAATTGTTGTCTTGAAAAAAAGTCGATTGTGACAAGAACATTTTCACCAACGGTAGGAAAATATGGTACTCGCAGTAGGCAAAACTATATTTATGGAACGAAGTTTATGCTGTAAGTGATCAGAACACTTGTTGGTATCAACCAAGTCGATATGTACTTAGAGTTCGCTAATTCTAAGTGAACACTAAACTAGTGGTAGGTTAACGAATACTCACTATTATTAAATTATTTTTCTGACATAAGATCACTTGCTCTGAGCGAACTCATCAATAAAGACAATCTATCAAGTCGATTGTTGCAGGTGACAGCTCACCTGTAGTTATAGATCTCTTTTCCGTTCGGACATCTCCGATATTATTCGAGTACCCACGCTCAACGCGATCACTGTTCAGTGTCCACGAGTCCACGGCGTCATTTCGATCTTAGCTTTCGTGAAGTTAGTATACTTGCGTTCCCGCTAGTAACATTGAAATTCCAAGTCATGCAAGTGCCCTTTCGAGCAACTACTATATCATATTCGTATTAAGAATTCTCTGTTTGTGTGCCGTGCTCTGTGGCCGTGCTCTGAGCTGTGGGGAGCTGTGGGGAGCTGTGGGGAGTTCTTGATCTGTTCTCTTGAAGGAGATAATGAAATACAAAACACTTCTAGAACCGTAGACATAATTGTTTCTACATATATACAGGATTTTTTTCCACTTCCTATGATACTCGAAGTGGAAGGAAGTGACGTTTAAAAAGTATGAAAGTTGATTCATCTTCAATGCTGGAAGGAAAAAGATAGTGAACCAGAGTGCAGTGCAGTGAGTGAGAGTACCGTTTTTCTCGGTGCATGATGCTGATATACGCGGTATCTAGTATCCCAGTATTTGTCGTCAGCCTTACCTTTTTCGTATTTTCTGGATTCATCATACCTATATAATAAAATGTTTCGAATGATGCATGTGTTTTCGTCTTATTACCAAGGTTTTATTATTTTTCAGAGAACAATGGAGGTATTATTTCATACTAGCTAATGACAATTGAATAAGTCACTATTGACAAGTGAATAAGTCAGTGATGACTAGTAGATAAGTCCCTAATGAAATGTAATTAGTCCACTAATGACTAGTGAACAAGTCACTAATGAAAAGTGAATGAGTTTCTAATGACAATTGTAGGTCACTGATGACAAGTGATGTGTTCACTAACCGTTATCAATCTGAAATTTAATGAAACAGGTCAATAGTGGTAGGTGTACATTTTCAGGAACACAAATAATCTTGTGGTTATTAACTTGTTTCCTTGTCCCATATAGTATACAAGTTTTTACTTGCCACTATTAAATATTCACTTAGGGTTAGTGATTTTTTTCTTCGTGATGAATATCCGTTCAATGATACCATCAAATATACTAGAAGTGATACAATTCCAAATTGGAAAACGATCTCTTTGAGAAGAATCGGAAAATCCGAAAGATGGCAGACAAAATCAATGATCAGAAGAAAGAGTTAGAAATTGAAGGGTGCTGAAAATATATAGGACGAAAACAGTGTACCTATATATAGATTGGTGAGGAATGAAATTTTTTTCACTAATAGCTATGAAAATTACCGTATTTTCCGAAACTTAAAGTGTGTTCTTACTACCTAGGTAGTTTTCGTCATTTTATGAAACACTAGTTGATAAAAACTAGCCATACCTTTTTGTTGTAATTAACCAGATTTCACTATTCGGATGCGATATTCATTGAAATGGCTCTCGAATCTAATGGGTATTCATTAATGACGACTTGTCATATGCTGTAATGGTCATGACTACTATATTTTGATTACTAGTGATGAAAAAAATGTATAGTAAGGAATAATATTACCATTGGATCTTATACCCCTCGGCTGAAGCCTCGTAATATAATCTTGGTTGCTTGCACAGAGAAAAACGGTCCAGGTACACAAGTACACTTGAGTAAAATTTAATACCCACAAATAGATTAATGAACTTTTGTACCATTACAATAGGTGAAATTTTTTTTCTGATATCGACTTCCAGTGGCAGGTTAACTATGCTCCTGGAACAGGCCATCTTTCTTGTGCTTGATTGATTTTTATCGATGTGTTTAATACTCAGTATACAACAATCCACCTAACATTTAATATAATTGTCCCTCAATCCTTGTTTTCTATGAGTGAAAGAAATAATTCTGTCATCATTACCAGTTTAATAACAACAGGTTACAGTTCACTTGATTTTTCTGTTTCGTCATCATTCGGCTAGTTTCGAATACCCACGATTACGCCACGAGCTGACTGCGCAACTCTTCTGCACTTCATTCCATTAATGAAATCAGTCTGTATCTGTACTAAGAATATGTACCTTTGGTGTTTGCGAACACTTATGCGTGCCTTTTTCTATTCTGGAACATTTGTTCTGTGCATGTAAGTTAAGTGATTGTGACTATTCCAAAAACATTTCTCCCAGTGAAATTATCACTATGGAGCGAACAGCCCCAGGTCGAGAGTTGAAAAATAGAAGCAGCATAAGCAGTTCATCGACGACACTTTGGAACAGCAGGATTTGGCGAAGTTTACGCAAAACTCTTCTTTCTTTCTTGGTGAGTAATATACAATTCCTTTTTCTCCGTGCATGAAGAAATCTTTTTGGGCACACACGTTTTTTAGTGATATGTTTTTCTCCTTCAGAAAATGATTCTAAGCCCTCTAGTTCCTCATGTTGGTTTATCATTTGCAATTAATTGTTACATCTGATATCATATGCCCGTTTTATTCGTGGTTCATGCCATTTATTTTTCATTTGAAGAGGTTATATATTGAAAATTACTCCTATTCTGGTTGTGGCTTCTCAATATTTTTAACGAGTGTGCTCTATGGTGTCAAAATTTCAGTAGGAAGTCAGTTGTTGAGTAGTTTACATTTTGTTGAAGATTAAAAAAATATATAATCTCAGAAAAATAAATGAATTGACCTCAAGTTATTACCGAAACAGGGGAGTTTTTATGGCTATTTTTCACAAAAGCCAAGAAATAAATTGGGAAATATCAAAATGAAAAGACTCTCTACTGTGAATGTTTGCAAAAAATCTTATTTCTCATAGAAGGTACACGGGAAAAAATTTCAGGTAACGGTTCTTGATTTTTCTTATTCGGTGTCCTTGGATTTGAGTCAACGTGAAGTTTTATGAAGAATGGCCTTACTTGGATGGGTTCACGGAACGTTCGCTACATGTTAACAGTTTATTCTTCCAATGAATCTCTTGAAATAGGATTATTTGTTTGAATTGTTTAGAAAATAATAGGAGAAATTCAACATATATTATATAGAGGAATTTTCAAATTTCAGGGTGCTGATGGTAATGATGTACCCGATTAGAACTTGATGCCAGTTGATCTAAATTCAAGTGGACCTATAGTACCCCCGCGGCCCGCAGATACTCTATCAACGTCTGAAATATATTTGTATATGAGTCAGTTCGACAACTATTGTATATTGAAAATAATTATTTCAAGTTCATTTTTTTATATAGTTTGTTCTTAAATTACAAATGACTAGAATATATTATATAATGTACCTATATTTTGTATCAATGTTTTTTTTCTTCTATAGAATCAATATCCACATTGTGTGATACCTTGAAAATATGAAACATTTCTTGCTCCAATATTCAGCAATAAGCACATATCCATCCAAATTGAACTTTATGTAACAGCTTTCAGAAAATTGATTCTGTAATGTTGATAAATGATGAATAGTTAACCAGAAACTTAATGATTTGATTTTTCGCATCTATCATTTTTTGTTTTACAGGAATAAATCTATATACGGGTCTGCACCATCTGAAAAAGTGGACCAGAAATGATCATTCCGATTCATGATTTTTTATGTTTTTCACGGGTGCACTTGATACTCGTAGACAGTATCCTGATGATGTTTCCTATAAGGCCATTAAAAATCAGGAATCAGAATGATCGTTTCTGGACTCCTTTTTCAGGTATTCACATTGCGCATCCCCAATATTTCAATTAAATTGCACATCTGTGATAATTAAATTATGTTCCTGAGACGAGTTATTTATGATCGAAGGACAACTAAATAATGTTTCTGGAATAATTGTATTCTTCAGTGGTAGTAATTAAACGATGTACCCAACATCAGGTAGATATATCTCAGAGATTATCACCTATTTTTCTGCAACAGCATGCTTTTCTACCTGTGGCAACTATATAGTATTGCAAATTTATTAAACTGTTGAATAACTATCATCGAAGTATGAACCTACAACAGGTGAAGAAGTCTCTAAGATAATATAGCAATGTTTCAAAGGGAATTATTTGATGTTCAATGGTAATTAAACTGTCTAATCAATGTTATTCAACACTTTAATAATCCTGAGTTGATTTTAAATATATTTATTTATTAACGATCAATGAACTATATAATTGAGTGTCTGTTGCAGGTATACCGATTCAGGAAAAATATTTTATCTACCACTATCATACTGTATATCTGTCCCATATAGTATTCAAGTTTTTAACTGTGACTATTAAATGTTTAATAACCATTATTAAAGTTTTTTCTCTGTGTGGTAATACTCAGGTATGTTCTTTACTACCTTGGTGTATAAATAACTATTACCTGACATTTGTGTGTCATTCAAACCCATGCATCAAGCAACAATATTGTTGTCTCATCCAATAACGATTGATTTTATTCTCGTCATCAATAACAGGCTAGGATTTTTAAAACAAAACATAACAAACATTTATAATCAAAATATTGAGGACTTTGTCGCTGGAGCAATCAGAAGACTGATTTAGGAGGTATCAACTCAAGGTTTTCCGGAGGTCAGATTTTAATATGCTGGAAAACTTTATTGACATCAAATCTCCTTTTTTCACTTCTTTTTTCTTGAAACAATTCTCAATAATCTTGTGTGTATTTGTATTTGTATTTGTATTTGTATTTATTTATAGTGTTACTACATTGTAAAATGTTTACACTCGTCAATATATGTAAAAAAAATCGTTTGATAATAAATAGATAAATGAAAAGAATAAAATAAAGGAAATAGAATAAATAACAATAAACATGATCACATTGGTCAAACAAACATATACGCTTAGTTCTATAAATATCACATTTCAGTATTGTTAACTAAAAGCTTTATAAATCTATATCATGTCATGTGTCAATAAGGCTGTGAATTCCTGAATAGAGTAGAAACATTTTCTGATCAGATATTTTTTTAATTACATTTGAAGGGCATTAAATTTAATTTCTTCATATCTTCAGGTAATTTGTTGAAAAAAGTCGGACCATAGAAATTGAAACCTTGTTGAGATTTCTGAAGTCTATTTGTAGCAATGACAATATTATTGTTATTTCTTGTATTGTGAGAATGGATATCAGAATTTTGTTTGTATTCAGTCAAGTGCTCTTTCACATAAACCAGGCATTGATAAATGTACATACTAGGCAAACTAAGGAAATTATATTCAATAAATAGGTCTTTACAATGTGCCCTGGGACTTGAGCCTGATATAATTCTAACGGCTTGTTTTTGTTGCCTAAAAAGGTTTTGCATGTTCGCGCTGTGTCCCCAAATCAGAATCCCATATTGCAAGTGACTATTTATGAAAGCAAAGTATGCCATTCGCATCAAATCATGTGATACCGATCTCCTCAATCGCCTCAATAAAAATAGATTTGATGCTAGTTTCTTCGCGAGATGTTCGGTATGAACGTTCCATGTTAATTTGCTGTCGATATGGAAACCTAATAATTTGACTGGGGCAATATTTGTAGTATTTTTCCTAGTTGCTATAGTTATTTTCTGAGTTTTCTCCACATTCATTTTTAGTTTGATTGAAGAAAAATATGTCTCTGCAATTTTTTCAGCGTTATTGGAATATTCATGAACATCATCAATAACTTTATTCTGGTGTATGAAAGTAGCATCATCTGCATAAAGGATAGTGTCAGTGTTCTCCAGTCTACGAGGAAGGTCATTTATGTAAACCAAGAATAATATTGGGCCTAAAATAGAGCCCTGAGGAACGCCATAGTCATTGTTCCTGTGACTTGATCTCTGACCGTTCAATTCAACAAATTGTTTTCTATTCGACAAATAAGAGTCAATAAGTTTCAGAGCCGTACCACCGATTTTGTAGTATTTCATTTTCAATTTCAATATTGAGTGATCTACGCAATCAAATGCTTTGCTCAAGTCGCACATGGTTACATCAATATAAAGGCCTTCCTCTAATGCTGCTGTCACTACTTCTACGAACTTGATCATGGCAAGAGTGGTGGATTTTCCTGTCCGAAAACCAAACTGTTCTGATGAGAGTAAATTGTTGGTTTCAAAATAAAACATCAGACGATTATTAATTAAAGCTTCTAATATTTTTGATATGATTGGAACTAACGATATCGGTCGGTAATTTGTTGTCTCTGTGATATTCCCTTTTTTATGTAGGGGTTTAACTTTGCTGCATTTGAGGATATTTGGGAAAATTCCATGTCTGAAACACATATTTATGAGATCAACTAGAGGATGTACGATACTGTCGATGATGACTTTCAATAAACTATTACTCATACCAAACATATCCTGAGCATGAGAGGTATTAAATTTTTTTACAACTTCCTTTATTTCATCGATTGTGACAGGTTCCAAAATATTCAAGAAAACATCATCAGCTATGTCAATTGGCTCGCGGAGATAGTCCGGTATATCTTCGAAAGAGATCGTATTCATGATATTCTCTACAATGTTTACAAAGTATTCATTGAAATCTTCTGCTGATGGAGAATCTACAAGTGTAGTTGTTTGCTTACTAACATATTTATTCTGATTGATGATTTGCCATGCTGCCTTAACTTTATTACTCGAGTTCTCTATGAATCTTGTATTCGCTGTAATTTGTGCTTTTTTAATCTCCATTTTATAAGTTTTTCTAGTGCTTTTGAATCGTTCTTTAATTTCTTGACTGTTTGTTGTTTTTGCTAGATCTTTCAATAAATATAGTTGTTCTCTCTTATTTCGTAGGTCATTATTGAACCACTTTATTTTAATATTGTTACCGCTATGAACAATCCTTTCTACAAAGGCTATATCATAATAGTAACGAAATAGATTCATGAAGTTTTCAAAACTACATTCTATATCATTCGAATCGATCAGACCCTCCCACTGTGTGTCAGATAACATTGCAACCATGGATTCTTTTCCCTTTTGTGTAATTGGCCTAATTCGCTTTGTATCTATATGTTTCACGTTCTCTGATACCTTATATGATAAAAGTTGACCATAATGATCTGAAATATTTATTTTTATCACTCTGGAAGTGAATAACTCATCCTCAATTGATGTTAAAATATTATCAATGCATGATTCGTGTGTATTAGTTACTCTTGTTGGTTCATGAATTGTTGGTTTATAACCATGACTCGCAAGCAGATTTTCAAAATTCAGAGTAATATTGTTTTGTTCCAGTAAGTTGATATTGAAATCCCCACAGATAACCCCAACTTTACCTGTATTGTCCAAAAATTCCATCACCTCCATCAACACCTGAAAAAATGTTTCTACATCTCCGCTAGGTCTCCTATAAATGCATAATACAATCATGTCTCGATTTATGAGTTCAACAGCTGCAATTTCACAATGACATTCAATGGACATGTCATTCAATTTCTCTATAGGTTTCGACGATATTGCCTTGTTGATGTATATTATAGTACCTCCACCTTTAGAATTTTTTCTACAAAATGATGAACCTACATAAAGATGATCAAACTGATAAAGGTTACTTTCATGTTCACAAAACCAAGTTTCAGAAAAACAAACTATGTCAAAATCTTTGTTATCATTCAGATAGAGTAGAAAATCCTCGTATTTACAATTTAGTCTCTCCGCATTTATATGAAAAATGTTGACAGCATTTTTGTTAGTCACTAGCGAACAATCACTTCTAGTTCTCATTCTCGGTGTAACATTGGTAACATCGGTAGCAGTCGCGTGGGCGACTGGCCCTGGTCTAAAAAACTTCGGTTATCCTCTATCCTCGGATCAGCTGCATTCGATTCGTCAGAATCTCTCACTTGAGGTAATTCTCCCTCCGCGGAAAATGATGCACTCACACCAGTAACTGTGAAAACTTCATTCGGCAAAATCTGAGACATTTTCTCTTTTGATATCTTCTTCTCAAGTAGATCTTGAATTGCTTTGCCTAAATACCATTTTCCTTGTGACGTAATAGTACGTCCATCTTTGTTATAGTTGGTTTTTCTCAAGATATTGTTGCAATCTAGAAATGAAAAAGGCGATAGCTTCTCTTTGTGTAAATATTTACGTATTGTCAAGTTTTGTGAGTATATGAAGTGGTTCTTATCTGGGATGTCCATGCGATAAATTTCTGAAATGATAATAGGGCATGTGTGTTGCGATGCGCGTATAAATTTCATCATTAAAGAAATGTTGATATTGTCCGGCCACAAAATAACGACATCTTCCCTTGTATAATCTTTAGTACAGCTTAAAGCCGTTTTGAGTAACTCTTCAGTACTACAATTCATTTTCAGGAAGGATTGCACTATGAAGTTTTTGTTGATACTGGACAACATTTTCACAAAGTTTTTTGCTTTGTATCCACCTACCAATAGCATTCGTCGATTTATTTGGCAGGATTCATTACTGATCACTCTGTAGGAAATTTTCTTTTCTTTCGTATCAACCAACTGTTGCTCGTTGATATTAGGATGACTGACTTCTTGTCTATTTCTGAGAGCTCTGATTTCATTCCTCATCTTCTTTGACTCGCTAATATGAAGGTCATTATCTGATGTCAGTACTTCTATTGTAGTCAGCATGTTTTGTCTGAGTGCAGTCAATTGAATTATATTATTTTCCAGTTCTGAATTTTTGACTCGGAGTTCAATTATTTGATTTTCTAATTCACTGTTTATGTCTCTGAGTTGTATTATTTCTTTGTTCAAATCAGATATAACTTGTTTATTCCTATTCGAATCTGTTATGAAACTTTTTTCACTTTCCAATGCTTCATCCTCAAAATCCTGTGTTCTTCTTTTAAGTCGTCCAATGTATTCTTCCATATCAGAATTGTCTTTCTTCAAAGATCGAATCTCATCTTGAAACTGAAGTTCCCTATCTTGCTGTTCATTTTCTTTTGTGTAACCAGTCCTGTTATCAAATTTCGTTATTTTTTCATGCTCAAACCATAGATCTTAAAATACTTCAATTGCTTATTTTAGTTCACAATAATCAAACAATGAAAACCTATTTTCTATAGGTACCCAAACAGTCACAAGTTTTGAGAAGATGGTTACACTCAGAATTGAACACCATGTACCTCTCCTACTTCTGGACCCTCATGGGTAACTGCAACTGATAATGTAATGAGTATAAAAAATATATATCCAACAGGAGATTGAAACAGTTTCAATCTTTTCCTGGAGATGCTAACGTAGTTAGCGAAACACGTGTCGAGGTGTGAAAAATAGGTTGAGTTAAAACAGTGGTAAAACAGTGTGTAATGTATTATCGTGCCAAAAGTTCCAGTCTTCGATATATTGCTTATTATTTTGGACTTCAAGCACAAGAACAGAGGAAAGCTTCTCTGACACGAACAATTTGTCGCTGTGGTACAGGCTGTCCTCACGGGATATCTCACTCTTTTTCAGTAAAGTAAAAATTGTCATACAGTTTTTCAAGAAATATACAAAGAATTGTAACTTATCTGGATTTGAGGCTAATACTCCAAATTTCGTATGAGTGTTTTATTTTTTTGAAAAGCGCAAAGCATCAATGATTCGGATATGGAAAAATATACAGGGTGTTCTATTTGAAAAAACTTTTAGGTGATATCTAAATAATACGTGGGATACTGTATAAGTGACAGTTTTTACTTCCTCTATAAGTTCGAAGACAGCATCAGCTGAGATACAGGAAGGATCCCAAGATGCAACGAAGCGAGCTATGAAAATGTTGTTTGCTATATCGTGAGATTCACAAAGAAGTAGCCTACGTTCGCGAAAGCCGCGAAACTCCATCTCTAAAAATAAGTGGGACATCCCATAACGACATCGAAAATGGGACAGCCTGTTCTTCTGAATCTGTATCCACAGGAAAAAGATTAACTTTTTAATGATCCAGAGTCTGTTCTTGTCGACATTTTTTCAGAAGCCTACTCAGCTTTCGAGGTGAAAAACTATCGATAGTCGCCTCACACGATACATCGATGGTACTGATGAAAAACTATCAATACTATCGATGAACTATCACCTAATATGCTCGTTTTGAAAATACAGTGACAGCCTGAAAGATGACAGCTGTTGCTGCGATATTCAGGAAGTATAAACAAACTGTGAGTTTGTTTGACGACATTTGACTGATGTGACAGTATTCATTCGGAAATCTACAGTTGACAGATCAAATCCATGAGTCCCAATACTATCGACTATTTTGAACTATCGATAGTTTGATGTATAGTAGTCATATTCTGTACTATCGAAACTATCGATTGTCGAACACCTCTAGATATTCAGCTTGCTGGTAAATCCGCCACTGGCCTTGTGTGTACTGAAAATCATCACATAATAACACCCTTGTCAAATAGGTTCAAGCTCAACCCTTTATTATAAGAATTGTGAATATTTTAATATACAATACAATATCTATCTATCAATCTATCTTTCTTCAAAAACGTCTCGACGCCTCCCATGCAAAGTAGTATAGATATATGTATGTGTGTGTATACCGAGCGATAACCGTGGGGTGTATAAGTGGTGATTATACCCAAGAACTTTGCCACTTGAGGGACGCTCCCTCAAGACTGGTAATCTTCATTACGTCTCGCAGGGCAGAGCAGATGTGTGGCTCGAGACTGGGGTGTCTAGGGACAGCATCATCTGAGGAGTCAACTTTACCCGAACGTCTGTTGGACACACGATTGAATCCTTTGGTTAGAAACGTTCACAACCGAACATTTCACCTTTTGCCATTTACGATTCGTATTCTGATTTGAAGGAAAATCTGGAATTGAAATGACGCAAAATGCTGAATATTTTTATCTTTTTGCGTTGCAAGATACCATCGCATCTGTGGAAAATGGTAAGGAAAGACGAAAATGAAGAAAATACTACTTTGACTTATAATTCGATTAGATTAATATATGTTTATGGAAAATATTCTATAGAAGTTATGATTATGTTTCAACTCCTGATATTTTTTGCGAATTCAGGTAGGTAGATGGGTACTTTTCAATTTCCTTTTCTCTCATTATTATCATTCAATTATTTAACTGAAATTTCACTTTATTTCAAGATGAAGGACAAATGACAATACCGAGGCAACTGAGAAAAGCCGAAAAAACTCACGTTGACGTTTTTCTTTTGTTGAGAATGACCTTTGCTTCAGGTTAATTCACGCTTAAGTTTAGATTCTGCTTCGCCAATCAGAATACGTGATATAAGAAGCAGGACGTACAGGATTTTGATGTGAACGCCGCTTCATCCACTGAGGAAAGTCTCAGGAGAAAGTTCTTTCCTGAGTTTCTTCTACCAGTCGTGGCCAAAAAATATACAATCGTAGTAATATGGCTTTGTCCTCACAGAAAAATTGACTTAGCTGACACCATTCTACTGGTACTCCATGTAACCGTTTCTTCATAAACAAAACTATGCTGTTGGAGGAGAATTGTAGTTCTGTGAAATTATTTCTACTACCCCGAGAATGTACTCTCATAGGATAGAGAGATATATTTCTATTGCAACAAAGAAGTCTTCATCAATGATTTTTATGATAACTGTAATGATCTCTGCTCTTCCAGCAGAGAGAAATGGCATGATAAATATTTCTTTGTAATGTCTGTGATGTTCATTGCTAGCCCAGTGAAGTAAGTCAAGGACAATGGTATTGGAGGGATACGATCGAATGTTTGTGTGGCGTAGTGAGAAATATTGGAGAGACCAGAGACCAGAAAAGCAGCTCAAAATGGGCGGTCTAGTGATAGCGTTCCCGTCATATTTTACAAATCAATGATTTCACATTTAGTTATTAGTGTATCGGTATTTATGTTTCGGCAGGAAAAGGGTTGATATAGTCTTCCTCTGCCTCAGATGTTCTGTCCAGTACAGGGTACGATAAAATCGAAGGTGTGAAGAAATGATTATGGTTTATTGTCGGATGTTGCCTATAGTGAAGAATATGGTGAAGATTGGCTTTGACCTAATAATTGAGTTAGTGTACCTACCTACTACGTTCTGCTCGAGCCAATGAAGAAGAAGAAAGGTATTTCGTTTCATTGAAGATTTTTGTCTAGTTGATGGTTCAAGACTTGAACTCGAAGTATTCGGCGCACTATTTTTAATTAACGGTCATATAGACTTACTAGTATTTGAGGAAGATGGAATTCATGTTGTTGATCATATGTATTTCTGATTTTTGCCCACACGGATGTGTGTTGATGAAATTAGGGTAACAAATCGAAGCCAGATCTATACTAATATCACACTGGTAGACGGAAGTTACAAGAGTAATTGTATTTTATTTGAAGAACTAGTATTGTTATTTGATACTTCTCATCTTATTGTTTCGATTGATAATTTGAGTTTAGTATATTCAAGAAATGAGTAAATTGGTTTGAGTGCCAATAGAAAGATTCATAAGTAGTGTTTATGAGCTAAAAATGATATACAAGGTGGAGAATTGCGGCCTTTTAGATTTAGGTTTGTTTGGGTTTTGATATGAGTGCGTTCTTTGTTACCAATATATGATTCCAAATCAACCTATCGTTATCTTTTATCGAAGTTTATTTCTGGATGATACACGGTAAGAATTATGTATTCTATTACATTCTCCATTCTGTCTGTTTCAAAGATGAAATCATCAATAATTTCCCAATGTTTGATCTGAAACTGGAATAGTATCGAGGTAAAGTAAATTCAAATAGTATCAAGGGGAAGTTAATTCTCTCATATCAGCAACATATAAGCAGGAAATATCTCTGAAAGTGGAACCATGAAAGCGTCCAACAAAACTAGGATAATCAAACTTCAATTGAATCTCTAGATTTTCGAGTAGTGACCTTATTTCAGATATTGAACTATTGGGAATTTAGAAGTTCAATTGAAGCGTGTGTTTTGAGTACGATACTGATGATGATACCAACAGAATAATTTCCACACACGTGAGCTCCAATTATTGTCGGGCATTTTTTTGAAAACACGAATATTTTGGATATTTTCCTGAGTCGTAGACATTGTAGTACTTGTAGTCTGGAAAAACTCTTTCACTTCGAACTTCTTCTACAGATTGAATAATTATTGCTGAAATAACCCAGTGGAGCGTCAGTATTGAAAGATTTACTGCAGATATAATAAACTAAGGTATCTATGCTTAGGGATTCTTTTCCGTTTGATTATTACTACATCTTAATAGATAAAAACTCATTAAAATTAGAAACTGTGAGAGGACAGAGTACGACAGACAGAGTTTTGAAAATCTTGAGATTTGATCTCACAGTACTCATCTAAGGAGTAGAATGCATGGTGGAGCAGAAATTCTTTCAACTGTACCTCGAATGTCTTTGGACATCGAATAGATTTTATGCTCTCTGGTAGCAGATTGAACAAATAGCCACCAGCATAAAGTGGGGATTACCTGTGCAGCATTCTGAGTGGAAGATGCAAACGAAGATCATCTCTTTTTTCAGTATTGTATCCGTGGTAGTTTTCATTTTTTCAAAGCTTTTCCATATTATTGAAGGTGAATATCAATAATTTATATAGATATATAGAGGTGAATGTGAGGATTCCGTTATTGATGAATGTGCTTCTACAGGACTCTCTACAGGGTGTTTCAAAAAAACCTGACCCCTTTACTCTAGGGTAGCTAGAACACTGCAAAATAAGTTGGATTCACTCAGTAAAAAAATTCCGTAACGGCATCCGTTATCAAGATACAAGGTGTTGAAAAAATGATTTTTATAGAAATTTTTCACGATTATGTCGAAACTACAGGCAACATTGTGATGAAATTTCGTGTGGATGTTTCTTGACATCTGACACATCGCATGCATTTGTTTTGATACCTGACTCTCATAGAGGGCGCTAGTTACACGGTTCGTACCGAGTAGTTTTGAACATAACTTTTTTGAGGTTAGATTTTTCAATCCAAATTTGATGTGAACTTGAAAATCATTCAATTTCACATCAAGAAGGTACTCTGGGTGAAACTCGATTCTGTGTTCAGTTTTAGGAATATTTCAATTTGATAATGATGAAGTGGTAACTGTTGCTGGTATAAAGCTATGTATTAGAGTGAGTATTGTGAAAAATTATCACCTATTTATTGAAAACCGAAAACAACAATACATTTCTGATGCAAAACTCATTGATTTAACAATGAATCACAAGCATAACATCGAAACAGATTTGACTAAGAACATGGATTACACAGTTTTGTTGTATCTTGAGCAGAAAGTCTATTCTACATAGGTAAATTATTCACGTCAAGAGTTGTAAGACATTATTGAACATCATTTAAATGACCTACCAGCTGATCCTCGACTGTTTGGAAGAATAATACATTCTCAAGAAAAATATTTAAAATCGTGAATTCGTCGAAACGAAGGACATTTTGAATACTCACTCTAACTGATTCAATATTTCATGTTTCTAGTCGAATATCTCTTAATTTTCTACTCATGATTCTTTGTTCCATCAATAACTTCAGCACAAGGAAATTTTCATAGTTTTTGAATCTGAATAAATTGGTAATTGAACTCAATAAGATTCATTTTATACCAGCATCATTACTACTCCGTTATTTTCAAATCGAAATATTCCGAAAACGAAACATAGTATCGAGTTTCACCAAGAGTACCATATTGGTGTAAATTTGAATGATGTTGAAGTTCATATCATAATTGGATCGAAAAATCTAACATCAAGAAAGTTATGTTCTAAACTACTCGGTACGAACCGTGTAACTAGCGCCCTCTATGAGAGTCAGATATAAAAACAATTCATGCGATGTGTCAGATTTCCAGAAGCATCCATACAAAATTTCATTACAATGTTGCCAGTAGTTTCGACAGAATCGTGAAAAATGTGTAAAAAAATCATTTTTTCAACACCTTGTATCATGAAAACCGATGCCGTTACGACATTTTTTCACTGAGCAAACCCAACTTATTTTGCATTGTTCTACCTACCCTAGCAAGGGGGTCAGGTTTTTCTGAAACACCCTGTATAGTCCAGATTAAACACGAGTCTTATGAATCTCTTTCGGATGATAATAACTAATAATCTCTTTTGGATGATAAAAACACTTACCGTGGCCCTGCCCCATACAATTATGTTGCAACTGATGACCGAATATACAAACGCATAATACATGTTGATCAGGTAGTTATTATGGAAATTCGATTCCAAAGTTGAAAAAAAAAATATATACGTACTATTGAGCCTTCTGCACACGGAATCAACTTGACCGTTGAAACTTAGTTCATGATCTAATTCAAGACCTAGGTATTTTGTTGACTTCTATGCAAGCATGTTTGTATCATAGATGTTTATTATAGGAATGGTTGACGATTCAAGAGGAGTAGTGAGTTCTATCAAAACTGCTTTCTTGTGTTATTAATAAGATGATTAATCTCACACCAATATGTAAAGTTTTCTACCACTAACTTAATTTTATCTTGTAATTTATTTACAGTTTCAGCTGTGACAATAATTGTGATGTTGTTTGCATATACATATAAAAACGTCCGACCGTAATTGATATGATCAGGTAGATCGTTTAGGTATATCGTTGACATCAAACCTAACTTTCCATAATTGTTATCGAAAGCTCTAGGTACTGTGCTACTTATGACTGAAAACATGAAAACAGACAATCAAGTGCTCGCTTTTAGAGAAATTCCGTTGTTAGTTAGGGACATTTTTACGTTCCTGTAAATTCGATTCCTCAGATGGTACTCGCTCTAGAGTGTAGTTGTCTCGAGCAGGGAGAACACAATGGAAAGGTCACGTGGAAGTTTGCTGCGGAGTTATATTGCGCGGACGCCTGTCAAAACGGGAAACTTTATTTGGGCGCGAGGAAGCCAACCGGTGAGGAGAATGGGAGTTCGTACGGTTAGTTTAATTGTTCGGTGAGGGATGTTTGTGGGGTTGGAGTCGTGCCAAAAATTTTCGTGAAGTCATTAAAGATCTTTCTCTTGTAAGTTTTGATGGAGATGTTGCCATCATAATCCAAGAGCCGGATTCAAATTTCAACCGTCATCGGATAACGACATAATTTTATGAAGAAAAACAGTATATTAGCGAATTGCATTCGTAGTTCTGCACCAGTTTTGCACTTGCAATATACGTTGATTTTCTCCAAAATGTACACTATGATGATAAAACAATTCACAGAGGTTATAAATCGTTTGAGTTGGTTTGTTTCTATAACTTGTTGAATTTTTATCGAATTCATCTTTCTGAGAGTTGAAAAGTATGCATAGAACTTATGTAACAGCATCATTTCAATTAAATGAATAGATATACAGGGTGACATTGGAATAAGTGCAAATATTTCAAACACTGAAAGAGCTCGACTGTACTATCGAATGGCACTGTTAACAAAAATTGGGATCAGAATAAAACTTGAGGTTTGACCCCTTTTTCCACCCAAAGTTCTACACTGTTGCAAATCTGACGGCACCGAAGTTCAATCAATCAATCCGAGCAGAAAACTAAGAATCATCCTGTGTGAAGGTCTGGTGCTCATCTCAACTATGCAGATGTTGTTTATGGCCCTGTCCTTACTAGTACTGATAGCTTTCGTATTCAAAAATTGCAAAATGTATGCGTCCGATTCATATATGTGGCTTGAGCAGACGAGATCATGTTTCAGATAATCTGAGGGATATCAGATGGCTCAGCATGAAGAATAGAAGGCTTCTACATTCCTCATCATTTCTTAAGATGGTGATAATCTCACAGAAACCAAAATACCCTCACAGAAAAAAAAAACTCAGTAACTTTGATGAAATATGTTCAGGTTTTAGCACAAAACGTGAAAAAAATATTTTTTATAATATGCATTCCGTGCAAATGGGTCTTAATTATACTCGACTTGTTATACACATCTTCTTCTTCTCTTCTTCTCTGCACAGGTGGACGGGTGTGTAGACCCCTGCACTCAGGCCTCTTCAGTCGGGCCCATTGTGCGCCCACTTGTCCTGTGAATCAGCTGGGCATGCCGATTTCTTTGACGAAATTCAGCAGCTTCCTCAGCTGAGTCGCTTTCACATCCTTTGGGTGCAGTACAATGCTCCCAAAGGCAGCCTTTCTCTGATGCACCAGCGCGGGGCATTCAGTGAGTATGTGTGATGATGTTTCATCTTCCTCCAAGCATCATCTGCAGATGGGATCATCTTTGATCCCTATTTGTTCTAGGTGCCTGTTGAGGTGGTTGTACCCAGTTAAGAGCCCAACTACCATCTTGAGATCCCTACTATAAAGTGAAAAGATCTCTCTCGTGAGCCTTTTTAAAGGTTTCTTTATATGGAGCTTTGATTGTCTCATTCCTGGTGTTTCGCCATGTTTCGAGGAACTGCCTCTGTAGCATTTCCCTCATGAATGACATAGCCGTACTATTGGGTATTCCCAATATCGGTTCTGGTCCAAAATGGGTGTCATTCCTGAACCGATCTTGGCTAGTCTGTCTACCTCCTCGTTTCCCGGGATACCAGAGTGTCCTGGAACCCACATGAGACTGACTTTCCTAGTTTTTGCCATATTTTCTGAGGCACTTCTACACTCGGACACCAATTTAGTTGTTTGTTATACACATATGAATAACTATAAATATTTATCAGTGATGAATATGTGATCCATGTTCATCCTAATTTTCATTTCGCAACTGGTGTCGAATGAACATTTCATCACCAGTTAATGTAACATTTTACTTCACGTATCCGTTGGGTTAGACGATTCAAAACTCTCGTCAGTCTTGAAGATTCAAATAACATGTCAAAATTGAAAAAACACGAAAGTTCATAACTCGTTCGGCACTATGGCTCTAGATTCTGAAATCGCTCAAGCCCGCATTATGGTTGCCTACTGTATACTTCGATCAGAATGAATATTTCATTATTATTCCATGATGGGGGAAAAGTTAATTGGAAGGAATGTTCGAGTCACACTTTTTGTGTTTGCCTTATTATCCACCAAAGCAATCAACTTTCTTTGTCGTATTGTTTTCTTTCTTCCACACAATGAAAGCCATGAAAGGAAGCTCAGAAATATCGGCTTCTTGTATATTGATTGAACAAGCTCTCTCGACAGATTGTTTTCTGCTTCATTCAGCTTAGCAACTGCACCATTATATACGAGGCGTAACGAGTTACTAGGCAAGGACCCATTGAGAAATCAGAATATGACATTGGCACACAACTTGCCAAGAATCAACTTTGATTCACTCACAAGCGAGTATCATTCCCAATGAGCACAATGACGTTGCAATAACGTTGCTAAATAGTTTGAAACCAAACGTTCATTAGGAGTACTTCTCAAACGTTGATTCAACGAAAAAATGTCGCAAAATAAAACGATTCTTTCAACCAAATCACCTAAATAAACGTATTTTGGGAACGTTTTTCCAACTCGAGTATCAACGTGACATAAAACTGATGTTTCGACGTATCATAATTGTCGATAAATAAGGTTTATTCAACGTGTAATTGACGTCTTGACAATGAAGATTCGAACAAGTCGATAAAATATGATTTTTTAACGTTCACTTCGGATCAATTTTGAGTCGTCGAATTTCCAGTTTAAAATGACTTTCTGTTATTTTTTTGTCCAAATTAAATTTATCATTATTTTCATAATTATTGCAATTATTATTATTATAATAACTCACTAACCTGATATGTGTCCATGTATTTCCTTTCCGTTCCACTTCCTTCTTAGTGACGTACCTATCTTCACGTATCCCTATTCAATTTTATTCGACTACTCGTATCTGTACCTAAACTCTAGACAAGATGTGAACGGTAAGAATATACGATGTCTAATGACGAATATCTAACGGTTTCAGAAAACATATATTACACGTTTCATTTTCCTTTTTTTTATCGCTTGGAGCGCACGAAAGGGAATCCCTATAATGTTCAAAGAACATCGTGCGTTCCTAGGGAGGATAGGGACAGGAGGTAGGTATTGGAATTTTTTTTGAACTTTTGGAGATTATATGTTGTTGGGAATACTTCCACAGGCAATGAATTCCAGAGCCTAGCCGTTCTATGGATGAAGGAGTCTTGATAAAGTGCTGTTCGACATCTTTCGAGGTTGACAACGAAAGAATGTGCTGACTGGGCTTGTCTAGTTCGTCTGATTGGTATTGCTAGTGAAGGGATGATAGCAGAGATTTCCGAAGAATATTTCCCGTGGAAGTATCGATAGAAGAGTGAAAGGTCGCCGACCTTTCTACGGTGTTCCAATGATGTCAAAGGATGAGTGAGTGTGGCGTCACCCACCAGGCGAATGGCTCTTTTCTGGATGGAATCTAAGAGCATCAGCGTATGTTTTGGTGCTGAACCCCATATGTGGAAACAGTATTCTAGAACAGGCCGTATCTGCGCTTTGTAGATCATGAGAAGCTGTTGAGGTGTAAAGTAGCTTTTCGCACGGAACAAGAATCCTAGTTTTTGTGAAGCAGCTTTTGCGATGGATCTAACATGATTATCCCATGAAAGAGTGTTGCTGATGGAAATACCGAGCATAGATGTTGTTCGTTCCCCAGGCTGTGATTTCAGCAAGATCTTCATTGACAGCATTGACCTGCCTGCGCCGTGAGTTCTTAGTTTCCTGGGAAGAAATGGGAATTCTGGAAGAGAACGCAGTATGGAGGGTACTATCATCTGCAAAGCTGTGGATGGGGCAAGTTGTTACTCCCAACAGATCATTGACATGAAGCAGGAATAATGTTGGTGCCAAAATTGATCCTTGTGGAACGCCGGAATTGATGCCAAAGGTATCAGACGATACACCGTCCACCACCACGTGAAGCGATCTGCCTGAAAGAAAACTCGATAAGAGATGGCATAGCTGAGGTGGTAAGCCGTATGATGGTAGTTTGTGGAGGAGTCCTTCGTGCCAAACACGATCGAATGCTTTCGAAATGTCCAACGCGACAGCTAGAGATTTCCCGTGTTTTTCTATTGAAGATTGCCATAAATGGGTGACGTAGGCAAGTAGATCTCCAGTAGATCTTCGGTGGCGAAAGCCGTATTGTCTATCATTGATGATTCCTGAGTTCTCCAGATATTTGTTAAGCTCAATATTGATGGCTTTCTCCATCACTTTGGAGATTATTGATAACAGGGCAATGGGCCTGTAGTTGTTGGGCAGGTTCTTGTTCCCTCTTTTGGGGATTGGTTGGACTCTAGCTGTCTTCCAGCAAGATGAAAAAATACCCGACCTGTACGAGATGGTAAACAACTTGCAGAGAATCGGTGTTAATTCTGGTGCACATTTTTTGAGGATAATGGGTGGAATTCCATCAGGACCGCTAAACTCATTCGTTTTTAGACCAAGCAAAATTCGTATAATAGTGCGTTGACGGAAGACGATTTCGGGCATTCGACTCTCAACGGGTGGAATGTCCTGCGGCAGTTTTCCTTGGGAATCTGAAGTAGAGTTTGCTGCGAACATCTCTGCAAAAATATTTGCTTCCTCCTGCGATGTTGTTGCTAATGTGCCGTCGGCTTTGGACAGTGGTGGAAATGAACTATTAGTGAAATTTCTTCCGACCGCTTCCGCAAGGGACCAAAACGAACGGGAGCCATTAGGGCAATCTATGAGTTTCGATCTTCTCTTGGCATTGTATGTTTCTTTCGAAGAATCTATTGTTTGGCTGCAGTTATTCCTGGCATCAACGTATTCTGCTCTAGTCGCGAGGTTAGGGTTTTTGCGCCAGCGATGGTAGGCTGTTTGTTTCAAGGCAACAGTTCTAGAACAGTTTTTGTTAAACCAGGGTTTCGAAGGTGATGGTCTTTTCGAAAAATGAGGTATGTATGTGTCCATTCTGAGCATGATGATCTCGGATATTTCCGCAGCACACTGTGAAGGGTCCTCAGAGTAAAAGCATACTCTATGCCAAGGAAACTCAGAGAAAAACATGCGGAGACCGTCTCAATCTCCTGAATTGTGATGCCATATAAGACGTGGGGGTGCCGGAGCAGTTGATGGAATGAAAAATGGGCAGGTTGTGGAGATGAATGTGTGGTCAGAATTGCCAAGTGGAGCTCGTACATCTATGGTGTAGGGTGCTGAATTATTAGTGAGGAATAAGTCAAGTATGTTAGCTGAATGGTTATTGACATCGGGAATTCGTGTGGGTTCTTTGATAAGCTGCTCTAAGCCGTGAGTGATGGCGAAAGCTTCGGCTTGTCGCCCAGCTTCATACGTTCTGTTAGAGTGTACGAGCCAAGCAGTGTTGTGTACATTGAAATCGCCCATTATGATGATTTCTGCTGCTGGATGGAAAATATACATGGTGATCTACGTCTAAGTTTTGAAACTCATGACACTTTTTCAAATAGAACACCCTATATATTATTATATTCTTGCAATCTCCATGGGAAGCTGCATTCAAAAATACATCAGGGTTATTCAAAATTGCATGTAAATAGTTTATGCAGGAATCGAAATGAGACTTGTTCTCCATAATATGAGCGGTATCTATAGTATCATAATATTTGTCGTCAGCCTCACCTTTTTGTGATTTCTGGATTCATCATACCTATATAATAAATGTTTCAAATGCATGTGTTTCTGTCTTATTACCAAGCTTTTATCATTTTTCAGAGAACAATAGAGGTATTTCTTTACACTAGCTAAAGGCAAGTAAATAAGTCACTGATGACAAGTGAATAAGTCTGATGACTAGTAGATAAGTCACTAATGACATGGTGATAAGGTCACTAATGACAAGTGAACGAGTCACTAATGAGAAGCGAATGAGTCACTAATGACACTAATGACATTTGAATAGGCCACTGAAGACAAGTGATGTGTTCACTAACCGTTATCAATCTTGAATTCAATGTAACAGGTTAATAGTGGTAGGTGAACATTTTCAGGAACACAAATAATATTCTTGTGGTTATTAACTTGTTTCCTTGTCCCATATAAAATACAAGCTTTTACTTGCCACTATTAGATATTCACTCAGGGTTAGTGATTTTTTCTCTCCGTGCAGTATCTATGCCTTGGTGTGTAATCCCACCGTAACGTGAATATTTCGCGTAACAATCCCCTTTCTCGGAATTGTTGGTATGAAGAGCTACCAGTGATACTTGATATACATTTCACTCTCGATTGTTTACATGCGTATTCATTTTTATCCTTGTTTATCCACTGTTTCACATCTGGTGTCGTGGTGGAATGAATTGCTAAGTTTTTTCACTATGTATTTTCCATATTCAATACATTTTGAGTTTTGAAATATTGACATATCGATGCGTTATAGGGAAATATGCTTGATACCCCATCAAAACCTCGAACAGGAAACAAAAAATATATATTTTCATCATTTCTGAGTATAACCTGATGGTTTGTTTCCTTATGAGTCAACCACTCACTTAGGTACCTAGTTTCAAATATGAATGCAGGGTTCATTGTATATTTCTTATAATCATCAGGAATTAATTGTGAGGTTGGTATACCGAATAGACCTTCAAATTCAAACAAGGAGGATAAATTAGTGGAATTATTTGTTTTCCTAATCCTTGGTAGCCTGCTCATATACCACCATGTCTCTGGTGTTTTCTGAGACATTGGCCTTTTTCGAAATCCTTCATTATTCTTCTCCTTGACAGGTATACATGGAACAACTCTGGAAATCACCACTCAAAGGGTTTAAAGTGCCAATTCGAAATTTTCAGAAAAAATTGTTGACGTTATTTCAAATATTTGCATCCAATACTATCATTTTGTACTCGGAATGATCAATGTTATATGGCGTGAATTCAAATAGTTTGTACAATCCCATTCAATATTATGAGTGAAATGAGAACCATGAATCGTCCGAGACCAAAACTATGCGAAGTGAGGATTGTCACCCTTTATATTCGAACCAAAATGAATTAGAATTTCGCTATTCAAAATATTCAATAGCGTGTTCGATTATGCCTGAATGATTCGTTATTACTGGACCATACAGCAATCATTATAATTATTATCACTATTAATATTCCATTTATTACCGGAACGATTACCCGTTATACACTGGCCATTATGAATATATTATTGTCGACTGACATAAACCCGAATAGAACAAAGCAGAAATTAACAATTCAATGGTTTTTTTATTAATTTGATGGTCACCAGTTCTCTGCCATAAAGGGTGTTAGCGGTATATGTCAATGCGCATGTCAGCTGTTTCTCTCGCACCGTATGACGTCATTATGGTCGCAACTTGTCCTATAAATGTAGTTTGATGCAATTCAACAAAAAAATTAATATTCATATTACAGATTGATATATCCAAGATATTGAATGAGGTTGCTACATCTTTTTGTTTTTGCTGCCACATAACTATGTCCTGTTCACGTAATAATATATATGGGAATATAAATAGGCACAGTGACAAATTTTCTTGTGTTATTTCAATAGAGTGGATTTCAGAAATAACTCCGATTGAATCAACACTTGGTAAGCAACATTACATCAATATTATCAGAAATTTGATAATACCGTGTACAGTGGTGTCAATTTACACCTTAATAGTGAAAAATTACACGGATGTGATAATAAATTAAACTGGTGTTATTTTTTTTACTTTGTGTATAATAATAGATGGTATCATTTCTAGAAGTTCCTTCTAGAGGTGAAAAGAGGAAATATTGAACTGAAAATCAACTGATATCAAATCACTACATTGGAGTTCAGGTATGGGTATTCAAATATTATAACTTGACTTATTCACCTTCTTCAATATTCGCAGTATTCGCTAGATCTGATTGAGTTCTATTTCCTTTCCAATTCTTGAACTCGAAGCATGACGCTGTTGCTAGAGTCACGAACTCTAGTTTGTGATTGAAATAAATATCGATCATCATTGGGAATATGATAATATTCTTATTGATGGCATTGAAGCATTTTCCAGGATACATAAGTATTCAATAAGAGATTATCAGGAACCAGGTGAAATCATTGTTATTTATGGATGTAAAAGATGTTGTCATTGGTCATACTGAATCATATGAGGTAATTGGTGACCATATCATGAATTTGTCAGCGACAAAATATGTGTCTGGCTCTCTTTCTTCGTTAAAAATGTATCAACAGATATCACTATTGCTGAAAATCGGTGTACCCACGACATCATCAAGAGGAAAAAATGTTGTTGTGATCATTTTGAAAAACGTATGATTGCATCAAATCCCTACTGATATTAAAATTGTGTTTGTCGGGCTTTCACGCCAAAAAAACACAACCGATTTTTATCAAATTTGATATACATATAAAGGACATAAGTAGGGTATATTTCTTTGAATGAAAATCATTTCTTATATGAAGTGAGAAGAAGAATCTGTGTGGTCAGGATTCGCTATTTCCATTAGCTCGTGGCCGAGTATAATATGTGTTGCAATACATATACTATATACATATGCGTCCGCATGAGGAGGGCATGGGACTAATATGGCAGACGAGTTTTGTAAACATGATCAGATTCTATCAAGAATTCTTATCTGGGGGTTCTTTCGGGTCAAACATAATGATTCTTTCGTCAAAAATTGGAAATTTGAGATGGAGGATCCAAATAGCGAACGAGTATGTAATATCAACCAATTCTTCTCAAAATTGATATGCGAGGGTTTTCGGAGTCAGAGATTATGTTTCCTTCGTCAAAATGGGGGAATTCAAGATGGCGAATACGATATGGCGGAAGAGTTTTTTAATTCGGAATCAATTCCATTCAGAATTGGTATGTTGGGGTTTTCCGGGGTCGGAGATTATGATTCTTCCATCCGGAGTATGATTCCTCTGTTAAAATTCAATCCAATCCAATATGCCAATGATACAAACCAAGAATAAATCGAGAGGGTACAGTTTTTCGTCATACTCAGCTATGCTGTTACTAAAAACAAGGCGCAAGAATAGACATTACTGGTAGATAGCAGGAGTGCACTAGAAAAAAACATGATTTTCTCACATTCAAATATATGTTCTCTGTTTGCGTTTTTCTGATGCTCGAAATTTACACATTTTTGCACCAGGTGGAAAAACTCACAACATTGTATATACAGAAATATGAATACAACATTAAATATACAGCGTGTCTCACTTCAAACGGCCCCCCTCTATATCTCAGTTATCAGTCATGCGATTCTGACCAAATTTGGTGTGGTATGAATATCCATAAATATGATCAGTTTAACAGAGATGCACATTATTTTGGATAGTGTCGTGCGTTTTTATTGAAAAAAAGGGTCAATTCTTCATAAAATCATATGAGGCATTTTTTTACAGGAAATCTAACCTCCGATAATATTGCTCCTAATGCTGTCGAACCTCCATATGCAAAAAATCACGTAATTCCGAATTAACAGGATTGACTTCATTTTTCTCATTTTCAGTCTCGAATAAATAGTGACTTGAAATCGACTACAAATTTTGGGAAGGTTCAATGGCTCTGGTAGGTGGAAAATCATTATTTGGAAAAAAAAACGGGTTATACTTTCTTATTTCGAACTCACCGTTTCCGAGTAAATAATTATTACGTTCGCATAAATGCTGTTTAGATGTGCCTGATTTTCTGAAACCCTTCATGGGCATCTTATGAAAATCAACATAGGTGGCTTTGAAACCATAAAGAACAATATTATGAGGTCAGTTTTCCTGTGAAGAAATGCCTAATATGATTTAATAAAAAACTGACCCCCTATTCATTTCAATAAAAATGCACGACACTGTCTGAAATGATAATTGTCTTCGCAGAACTGGTCATATTGATGATTATTCATACTGATACGAATTTGGTAAAGATCGCACGACTGATAGCTAAGATATAAAGGGGGAGGGCGTTTGAAATGAGACACGCTGTAGAAAAATTCTAAACAGCCGAATCTAACGTCCATCTTTGATATTTATTCAAGGGCTTCAGCGTGAGCGAAGCCGTTAGTAAGAGCTAGAACTATATACATGGAGAAAACAAACCACTAACCCTAGGTGAATATTCAATAGTGGCAAGTAGAAACTTGTATACTATTTGGGATGAGAAAACAAATTAATATCCACAGGATTATTTGTGTTTCCGAATGTACACCTGGCACTATTGACCTGTTCCAATGAATTTGAGATTGATTACCGTTAGTGAACTCAGTACTCTGCATGAGTTACTCATTCACTTGTCATTGGTGACTCATTCACTTGTCATCTATGACTTATTTACTCATCATCAGTGACTTATCCATTTGCGACTAGTGGCTAATTCACTCGTCGTTAGTGACTTGTTTACTCGTCATTATATGGAACTCAAATTTACATTCAACGGTACACACCACAATTCTCTGTGATGGCAATTGATATCTGATTATTAGGCCACTCCAGGCGTCCTTTGCAGTCTAACATGTTGACAACGACTACCTACTGCATTCCAACCCCGAGCATGCGTTGAAGAGAATATCACTACGTCATGGAAAAGTCAATAATTTCATAACAAATAATCTGTTTTTCTCAAGAACAATTTCTCATTCTCTAAGCTATAAAACTGTGGAGAGAATTTGTCATACCAGTTGATAAATGGTTATTCAAGGGTGAGATTCCAGGAAATTAGTATATAACGAACAGGTTTGTGACAAACTCATGGAAGTTACTCCTGAGAACATATTATGTTAATATTGAAAGAATTAGCTCCTAAGAAATCCTTTGTTTCCGGTCAACGATTCATTCACAAATCACATCGCAGTATTCAATAAGGTATATTGATGACAAGGAGATGGCGTTAATATTCAATGGAGCATACTCGAAGAAATCAATTCATTCATCAAAACAAAACCTTTCCCCTAGTGCAGTTACCAAATCACATGTCATTAGTGACTTATTTATTCGTTATCAGTGACTTATTCACTTGTCATTGAAGACTTATTCACCTGTCATAAGCTAGGTACTTTAAAAAAGTACATATTATCATTATGTTCTGTGAGGAATGGAAAAGATATAAGCTCGTGCAGTTGAAAAATTCATCGTGTAGCTTCGATGAATCAAAAAATCACAAAACAGGTAAGACTGACCACCAATATTGAGATATAAGATACCGGGCATACAACTCTTATATATTTTTGGTGATGGAGAAGTAGAGTAGAGTAAATGGAGAAGTACCATTGATATTAACTCTCAATCTCATTAAACGTCACTTTCTCCCACTTTCAGTATCATCGGGAGTGGAATATAAAATCCTGAATATGCATGCAATTATGTACTGTTCTGGAAGAGTCATGAAATTCATTATCTTCTTCGAAAGAATAAGAGATCAAGTACTCAATACCCCAGTGCTCAGAGCGCGGCACACACACTGAGAATCTTCACGAATATGATATAGCAGTAGGTCATCAGAAATGCACTTGCATGACTTGGAATTTTAGTTATTGAACTAGCGAGAACGCATATGTATACTTCACAAATGGTAACATCATATAATGAAACCGTGAACAGTGGGAGTGGTCGCGTTCAGCGTGGGCACCCGATAATAATGTATCGGAGATGTACGAACGCAGAAGAGATTTATAACCATAGGTGAGCTGTCACCTGCACCAATCGACTCGATATAGATGATAGTCTTCATCGGTTAGTTTGCTCAGTGCAAGTGGTTTTGTCCTAGAAAAATATTTTTTTAATGGTGAGTATCCATCAACTCAGCACTAGTTTAGTGTTCACTTTTAATCAACGACCCCAAAATTCATATCGATTTGGTTAATACCAACAAGTTTTCTGATCACTTGCAGCAGAAACATTGGTTCAGAAATATTGTGTTGCCTACTTCGAGTAGCTTATTCTCCTACCTTTGGTGGAAATGTTCTTGTCACAATAGACTTTTTTCCAAGGAGAGTATCTAATTGGTCGAGTTTTTTCAGTGATAGTTATTCACGAAATGATCATTATAAAATATTGGACGAGTGAGGTGAATTCGACTAGTGTGTAGGACCCTATTTCTGGTGAATAAAACGTCGGGCGGTCAGGGCAACGTTATCGACTTCCATAATTCAAAATATTATGATGTAGAAAGCACATCAATGCTCACACTGAGAAAACTCGGCCAAGTGAATTGTTTTCTTGAAAAAAAGTCGATTGTGACAAGAACATTTTCACCAACGGTAGGAAAATATGGTACTTGCAGTAGGCAAAACTATATTTCGGGAACGAAGTTTCTGCTGTAAGTGATCAGAACACTTGTTGGTATCAACCAAGTCGATATGTTCTTAGAGTTCGCTAATTCTAAGTGAACACTAAACTAGTGCTAGGTTAACGAATACTCACTATTATTAAATTATTTTCCTGACATAAGATGACTTGCTCTGAGCGAACTCATCAATAAAGACAATCTATCAAGTCGATTATTGCAGGTGACAGCTCACCTGTAGTTATAGATCTCTTTTCCGTTCGGACATCTCCGATATTATTCGAGTACCCACGCCCAACGCGATCACTGTCCAGTGTCCACGAGTCCACGGCGTCATTTCGATCTTAGCATTCGTGAAGTTAGCATACTTGCGTTCCCGCTGATATAACATTGAAATTCCAAGTCATGCAAGTGCCGGTTCGAACAACTACTATATCATATTCGTATGAGAATTCTCTGTTTGTGTGCGCTCTGAGCTGTGGGGTGTTGAGTTCTTGATCTGTTCTCTTGAAGGAGATAATGAAATACAAAACTCTTCTAGAACAGTACATAATTGTTTCTACATATATACAGGATTTTTTCCACTTCCTTTGATCCTCGAAGTGGAAGGAAGTGACGTTTAAAAAGTATGAATGTTGATTCATCTTCAATGCTGGAAGAAAAAAGATAGTGAACCAGAGTGCAGTGCAATGAGTGAGAGTACCGTTTTCCTCGGTGCATGATGCTGATATACGCGGTATCTAGTATCTCAATATTTGCCGTCAGCCTTACCTTTTTTGTATTTTCTGGATTCATCATACCTATATAATAACATGTTTTGAATGCATGTGTTTTTGTCTTATTACCAAGGAGTTATCATTTTTCAGAGAACAATGGAGGTATTTTTTCATACTAGCTAATGACAAGTGAATGAGTCACTATTGACAAGTGAATAAGTCACTGATGACTAGTAGATGAGTCACTAATGACATGTAATTAGGCCACTAATGACTAGTGAACAAGTCACTAATGAAAAGTGAATGAGTCACTAATGACAATTGGATAGGTCACTGATGACAAGTGATGTGTTCACTAACCTTTATCACTCTGGAATTTAATGAAGCAGGTCAATAGTAGTAGGTATACATTTTCAGGAACAAAAATATTCTTGTGGTTATTAACTTGTTTCCTCGTCCCATATAGTATACAAGTTTTTACTCGCCACTATTAAATATTCACTTAGGGTTAGTGATTTTTTTTCTCCGTGCAATATTCGTTCGTAGCAAAACTATTCGAATACACCACGGAAAAACAAAAAACCTATGTTTCACAAAACGCCATATGGAACCCTCCATATCCGCGTATTACACTAATCTTCATTGTAATTTGGTCCATCGAATATAGCCGCCAGCCATGTTTTTTCACGATAAACTACATCCAATAAATCACCTCGATGTGGATAAAATGTAATAAAAATCCTAATGAAACAAAATTGTTCGTGGAACATTAATTGAAATTGATGTTCCATATTGCGGAAGAAATACCTGGATGGAAACGATTAGTTTTTTATGTGTGATGTACAAACATGTTTGTGTGTGTATTTCATGTCATTTGATACTGTCGAAATATCGATTTAATTTAGATACAGTTTCTGATGAATGGAAAAATTCAAGTCATACATTTTGTTTATCACTATAGCATTATACCCTACTAGAATTCACAGTCACATTCACCATATACGAGGTGTCCCAGAGCAACGTACCATAAATTCTACAGGGTGAACTAGAGATCAGAAAACGCCGATTGAAATCAGTTTCCATACGAAAATGCACCGTTGAGCCGTTTAATATTTCGAAATTTTTTAAAGATAAGAAATCCGCAAGAAAATTCACTATGGTGAATGTGGATAGATAACGTGTCGCTATAATTCAATCAATATAAGGGAGTTGAACATTTTGCATTCTTTTTGATGAAAATTAATGTAACTTTCCTTGTTGATTCATTGTGGTGCATACTACTTGTTTATAATGTTTGAATTATCATGTTTCGCTCGTTCCTACCTCGTTAAATGAGGTGGAATAATTTTGTGTCGGGTTATTGACCAATATTACTAATTCGCAAGCTCTTCATCATATGATTTGGGAGCAGATCGTTTCCAAATTTCGTTCTGAATTTCTTTCGACAAAAAGTTATTCGAAATAGAATTGATAATTTTTTGAATATGAACAACAAAATTATCATATGCTTGAGTAGTTCGGGAACATGATTATTGTGGTGAATAACTCCACAAAAAAAAAGTAAAACCTTACAAGACATGATAATCGGCATAATCATAAGAAAGTATGGTTAGCAGGTAACTCAATTTGATATTCGGAATTATGTATCTTATAATATATAGAATAGACGGAATATGAGTTCATAGAAGAAGTTTAGTATGTAACGCGTTCATTTACTTTTCCAGACACTTGTTTATTAACACTCGCTCCGCTTTGCTGCTCTAGTGCTCAAAATATTCGTTACCAAAATGATGTTTTTCTGCAAAAGACATAAAAAAAGACGTTCTATTAGTGACACAAACATAGGTATGTTGCAAGGCAACACTTTGAGTTCCTAGAACTTCCCTAGCCGCTTTGCCTCGCAAATGCAAAATTTGCTTATCAAACAAAGTGTCACTTTTGATCCTAATGAAACAATATTCCATTATAACAATTGTTATATAATATACTATTATTTATAGCGAAGATTGAAAAAAATCAAAGGAATCGAGAGAAATAACCTACCCCATGATTGAATTCATCTCATGCAGAGAGTCATCATTCGCTAATCGATATAGGTAATTATTCAAGATTGCCATCCAGAATATGTATACATATACAGGGTGTTCCAGAGTTGTGCACTAAGAAGACTCGGTCTAGTAAATAGTTTTCTTGAAAAAAGAGTCGATCGTGATAAGAACATTTTCATCAACGGAAGGAAAATGAGGTACTTGAAAAAGGCAAAACAATATTTCTGAAACAATGTGTAAAGGTGATCCAGACACTTGTTGGTATTAACCAAATCGATATGTATATTTTGAGGTCGCTAATTATCAGTGAACACTAAACTAGTGCTAGGTTAATGAATACTCACCATTATCAATTCATTTTTCTGAGACAAAATCACTCGCTCTAAGCGAAATCATCGATAAAGTCAATTTATCAATTCGATTGGTGCAGGTTATAGCTCAACTGTGGTTATACATATTTTTGTCATTGGTACATCTCTGATATATCATTCGAGGGCCAACGCCCAACGCGAGCACTCCAACTTTCCACGGTTTCATAAGGATGTTAGCATTTGTGAAGTATAATGCGTTCTCGCTAGTACGATTGAAATTCCAAGTCATGCAGGTGTCCTTCTGTCCGACTGCTATATCATATTCGTGATGCATGAAGATTCTCAGTTCGTGTGCTGCGCTCTGAGCTGTGGGGTATTGAGTTCTTGATCTGTTATTCTCTTGAAGAAGATGATGGAATACATAACTTTCCCAGAACAGTACCTAATTGTTATTGACATCGACCACAGAATTTTATATTCCACTTCCGATGATACTTGAAGTGGGAGGAAGTAATACACGTTCAATGAGTATGAAAGTTGATTTCAATTTCACTTTTTCATCTACGACAACACTGAAGAAAAAAAAGTGTACGAGTGCATCTGATGACCCATGATCCTGATATACCCTGTTGTTATAGTGTCTCAATATTCGTCGTCAGTCTCACATTTTTGTGATTTCTTGATCTATCATATAGCTACGCAAAACATTATTTAAATGTACTAGTTCTCTCTTTCAAGTGAGGTGATCATTTTCAGAGAACATTATTTGTGATTTTTGATAGAACCTAGCTAATGACGGGTCAATAGGTTTCTAATGACGAGTGAATCAGTCACTGATGACGAGTAAATAAGTAACTGATGACAGGTGATCAAGTCACTGATGACTAGCGAACAAGTTTGTAATGACATATCTTGAAAAAATATTCAAGGGAGGCGAATTGGATTTTCAGTCTTTTCTATATATATTTCATGTAATAATAATGTGCAATACATTTTTGGATAATATAACTCAGCATTTTTAATTCTTCTTATGTAGAAAACGAAGCAAGATACGAAAAAATAGCAAGACACAGAAATGTTGTATTTTAGTGGGTTCATCTGAATATTTGACAGTAACCTGATGAAAAATACTGATAGAATTTTTTTATATTGAAAAAAAAAAGGAATCGCTCGATGGGTACACCCCTGGAAATTCTGGATCGAAACTAATTGGCACAGTGAATGTCTGATGATTGTGAATAGACCATGGAAATAATATTAAAATTGGCTCAAGAGTTCTCAAGATATCACTGGAAGACTCGGAATTGGAATTGGACCCATGTTCATATAAACTCTTCTTCATATTTCCTTGAAAGGAATCGCCCTTAGGCTTTTGTCACCATAACTCTGAAACACTCTGTATAGGTTCTCACAAGCAACTCTCAATCTGAACGAAGTTTTGGTACAGAAACTTTTTTCAATCTAAAACTCTATGCCTCCACCTACTTATCGACGGAACTTTTTTATTAATTTCGAAATTTCTTCCAGCTACGATAGGTTTACCTTCATAAGGATCATAACTTTGCTTCGGCTTGAAATTCGTTAGTTTGTAGCGGATTATTCGAGAGGAATTATAATGCTTTTGAAGTCAAAATTGTCGACACAAAAGTATCAAAATGTCTGGAAGGTATTTTCTGAACAAAGCATGTCGTTCATCAGAAGTTTCCTAATTATTAATATGTACCTACTGTTTGTACAGTGCTTTCGTAAAGTACAGAATGAATTCATTTTTAGCAAAACAATTTATTTCAGAGGAATCTCCTGAAGCAGGTCGATTTTCAATTCCAGTTTGTCAGTTTTATGGAATGAAATTGAATATACAGGGTGATCCACGTTTGAATAATGACGACCCCAACAATTTTTTGAAATGGAACATCCATTATATTATACAGTTTCCGGAATGTTCATGAAAACCTGGATTTGAAACTATATTACACATAGGGTTTGTATACAGTGTGTCCGTTGTGCGGGTGCTCTCGTGAAGTAGTTGATGAATTCAACTTTATCTCAACTATACCAATTTCTGACAAAATCTCCTGAAACAGGTCGAGTTTCATATTCAATATGCTACATTCATATAAGGAGACATCGAATATACAGGGTGATCTACGTCTAAGTTTTGGAACTCATGACACTTTTTTAAATAGAACACCCTATATATTATTATATTCTTACAATCTCCATGGAAAGCTGCATTCAAAAATACAGGGTAATTCGAAATTTCATGTGAATAGTTAATGGAGGAATCGAAATGAGACTTGTTCTTCATGATATGAGTGAGTGTCCTGAAATGCACTCCCTCCGAACTAAATGAGCCACTGTAAGTTGGGTAAAAAAAAGAATTAGAAATTGTGCACATAATAACAGATCAAGTGCAATGAGTATTCCAGTACTGCATGCCACTGGAATACTACTATCAGATGCGTTCCGCATGCAAGCGTTTAACCCATAACGTTCGAGGTGACTCAACCTTTCGTTGATTACGATTTTCTGGAAAACGGTAATCTCTATGGAAAAAATGCGAGAGACCTAATTTTCAATTAGTTTTGTGACCCTATGCTATTTAATGTCGGAGTTTCTCTTTTAGATCATGAAATTTGGGCCAATAAAAGTGTGGTACCGCCTTCAACTCTCCAGAAACTGGGTTCACACGAGGTTGGTGATAATTATTTGTAGAGGAAGGTTCGCTCGATCCTACCTCGCGAGTAGTACGTGACGTAATAGGTCCTTTCTTTTGTACGAAAAGTGTAGCACTTTCGTATACAATTCGATTGAATTATGTATGGCGGTGCATGACATGACAGCTGTCAGTATTTTCAATATTCTAATTTAATGATATATTACCTAAAATGTGTTGTGAGAAGCATATTACGCAAGAATGAAAACGTTATGCATATATAGCCGCGGAGCGGCGAGTGCGTAATTCCATGAGTGCGTAATTGCTTTACAACACGCATTACGTACTAAACTTTACCTACTGCCATATATATAGTATATTGAAACAGTTTGGACAAACAGTCTGAATTATAATTCTTGACAGTTATGTCATCTGCTGTTGACGGCGATTACGCGATCATGACATACCTATACTGGCGGATTGAACGAAAACTTTGCGATGTGCTTACTGTGCGTAAGAAGCTACTTACTGAGGCTGTATCTCGTGTATTTCTGCCTACTTTTTATAGTGGCCGAAGGTGAATTTGTGAAAAGGACCATAGTCGGTTTTGTCGCTTTTTGTTTGAATTCGTACGAGATAAATTAAACTAGTGGATTCAAAGCTACAAGCAGAATTCCCAGATTATACGCCAACGGAATGGAAACTCAAGAGGTAGGTTCTATGAATATCCGTTCAATAATACCATCAAATATACTAGAAGTAATACAATTTCAGAATTGGAAAACGATCACTTTGAGAAGAATCGGAGAATTCGAAAGATGGCATAAAAAATCAATGATCAGAAGAGACAGTTGGAAATTAAAGGGTGCTGAAAATATATAGGACGAAAACAGTGTACCTATATATTGATTGGTGGGGAATGAATTTTTTTTTTCAACAAAAGCTATGAAACCTACCGTCCTTTTCGAAATTCAGAATGTGTTTTTACTACCTAGGTAGTTTTCGTCATTCTATGAAACAATAGTCGATAAAGACTAGCCACCTTTTACTGTTCGGATGCGATATTCATTGAAATCGCTCTCGAATCTAGTGGGTATTTGTTAATGACGACTTGTCATATTATGCTGTCATGATCATGACTACTAGATTTTAATTACTAGTGGTGGAAAAAATGTAGTAAAGGATAATATTACCATTGGATCTTATACCCCTCGGCTGAAGCCTCGGGATATAATCTTGGTCGCTGGGCAATACTTAGTTATTTATACACCAAGGTAGTAAAGAACATACCTATCATCTGACATTTGTGTTTCATTCAAACTGATGCATCAAGCAACAACATTGTTGTTCCATCAAATAAGGATTGATTTTATTTTCGTTATCAATAACAGGCTGAGCTTTTTATGACACAACATAACAAACATTTATAATCAAAATATTGAGGAATTTGTGGCTGGAGCAATCAGAAGACTGATTAAGGAGGTATCAACTCAAAGTTTTCTGGAGGTCATATTTTGATATGCTGGAAAACTTTGTTGACATCAAATCTTCTTTTTTCACTTCTTCTTTCTTGAAACAATTCTCAATAATCTTGTGTGTAACCAGTCCTTATATCATATTTTGTTATTTTTTCGTGCTCAAACCATAGATCTTGAAATACTTCAATTGCTTTTTTGAGTTTACAATGACCAAACAATGAAATACTATTTTCTATAGGTACCCAAACAGTTCACAAGTTTTGAGGAGATGGTTATATTCAGAATTGAACTCCATGTACCTCTCCTACTTCTGGACCATCATGGGTAACTGCAACTGATAATGTAATGAGTATGAAAAATTTATATCCAAGAGGAGATTGAAACAGTTTCAATCTTCTTCTGGAGATGCTAACGTAGTTAGCGAAACACGTGTCAATTTGTGAAAAATAGGTTGAGTTAAATCAGTGGTAAAACAGTGTGTAATGTATTATCGTGCCAAAGGTTCCAGTCTTCGATATATTGCTTATTATTTTGGGCTTCGAGCACAAGAAGGAAGAAAACCTTCTCTGACACGAACAATTCGTCGCTGTGGTACATGCTGTCCTCACGGGCTATCTCACTCATTTTCAGTAAAGTAAAAATTGTCATACAGTTTTTCAAGAAATATACAAATAATTGTAACTTATCTGGATTCAAGGTATCGTAAGAGTGTTTCATATTTTTGTAAAGCGCGAAGCATCAATGATTCGAAAATGAAAAAATATACAGGGTGTTCTCTTCAAAAAAACATACTCTTAGGTGATATCTAAATAATAAGAGCTTATTTGGAAAATCTCTCTACGCCATTGGATTTCGTGGCATACTGTGTAAGTGAAAGTTTTTACTTCTCCTATAAGTTCAAAGATAGCTGAGATACAGGAAGGATCCCAAGATGCAACGAAGCGAGCTATAAATGTTGTTTGCTATATCGTGAGTTCCACAAAAAAGTAGCCAACGTTCGCGAAAGCGCGAAACTCCATCTTTAAAAATAAGTGAGACATCCCATATCGACATTCTTTGAAATTTGTTTTCACAGAAACAAAGATAGACTTTTTAATGATTCAGAGTCTGTTCTTGTCGACATTTTTTCAGAAGCCTACTTAGCTTTCGAGGTGAAAAACTATCGATAGTCGCCACACACGATACATCGATGGCATTGAAATACTATCGATACTATCGATAAACTATCGCCTAATATGCTCGTTATTAAAATACAGTGACAGCTGTTGCTGCGATATACAGGAAATATAACGTAGCTGTGAGTTTGTTTGCAGACATTTGACTGTTGTGTCAGTATCCATTCGGAAATCTACAGTTGACAGATCGAATCCATGAGTCCCAATACTATCGACTATTTTGAACTATCGATAGTTTGGATAGTAGTCATATTCTGTACTATCGATTGTCGAACATCTCTATATACTCAGCTTGCTGCTAAATCCGCCACTGGCCTTGTGTGTACTGAAAATCATCACATCAAAACACTTCTGTCAGATAGGTTCAAGCTCAACCCTTTATAATAAGAATTGTGAATATTTTAATATACAATACAATATCTATCTATCTATCTTTCTTCAAAAACGTTTCGACGCCTCCCATGCAAAGTAGTATAGATATATGTATGTGTGTGTATACCGAGCGATAACCGTGGGGTGTATAAGTGGTGATTATACCCAAGAACTTTGCCACTTGAGGGACGCTCCCTCAAGACTGGTAATCTTCATTACGTCTCGCAGGGCAGAGCAGATGTGTGGCTCGAGACTGGGGTGTCTAGGGACAGCATCATCTGAGGAGTCGACTTTACCCGAACGTCTGTTGGACACACGATTGAATCCTTTGGTTAGAAACGTTCACAACCGAACATTTCACCTCTTGCCATTTACGATTCGTATTCTGATTTGAAGGAAAATCTGGAATTGAAATGACGCAAAATGCTGAATATTTTTATCTTTTTGCGTTGCAAGATACCATCGCATCTGTGGAAAATGGTAAGGAAAGACGAAAATGAAGAAAATACTACTTTGAGTTATAATTCGATCAGATTAATATATGTTTATGGAAAATATTCTATAGAAGTTATGATTATGTTTCAACTCCTGATATTTTTTGCGAATTCAAGTAGGTAGATGGGTACTTTTCAATTTCCTTTTCTCTCATTATTATCATTCAATTATTTAACTGAAATTTCACTTTATTTCAAGATGAAGGACAAATGACAATACCGAGGCAACTGAGAAAAGCCGAAAAAACTCACGTTGACGTTTTTCTTTTGTTGAGAATGACCTTTGCTTCAGGTTAATTCACGCTTAAGTTTAGATTCTGCTTCGCCAATCAGAATACGTGATATAAGAAGCAGGACGTACAGGATTTTGATGTGAACGCCGCTTCATCCACTGAGGAAAGTCTCAGGAGAAAGTTCTTTCCTGAGTTTCTTCTACCAGTCGTGGCCAAAAAATATACAATCGTAGTAATATGGCTTTGTCCTCACAGAAAAATTTACTTAGCTGACACCATTCTACTGGTACTCCATGTAACCGTTTTTTCATAAACAAAACTATGCTGTTGGAGGAGAATTGTAGTTCTGTGAAATTATTTCTACTACCCCGAGAATATACTCTCATAGGATAGAGAGATATATTTCTATCGTAACAAAGAAGTCTTCATCAATGATTTTCATGATGACTGTAATGATCTCTGCTCTTCCAGCAGAGAGAAATGGCATGATAAATATTTCTTTGTAATGTCTGTTGTGTTCATTGCTAGCCCAGTGAATTAAGTCAAGGACAATGGTATGGGATGGATACGATCAAATGCCTGTGTGGCGTAGTGAGAAATATTGGAGAGATCAGAGACCAGAAAAGCAGTTCAAAATGGGCGGACTAGTGATAGCGTTCCCGTCATATTTTCAAAATCAATGATTTCACAGTTAGTTATTGAATCGATAATTACGTTTCGGCAGGAAAAGGGTTGATATAGTCTACTTCTGCCTCAGATGTTCTGTCCAGTACAGGGTACAATAAAATTGAAGCTGTGAAGAAATAATTATGGTTTATTGTCGGCTGTTTCCATAGTGAAGAATATGGTAAAGATTGGCATTGACCTAATTGAGTTAGTGTACCTACCTACTACGTTCTGCTCGAGCCAATGAAGAAGTAGAAAGGTATTTCGTTTCATTGAAGATTTATGTCTTGTTGATGGTTCAAGAATTGAGCTTTAATTTTTCGGTGCACCATTTTTAATTAACGGTCCTATAGACTTACTAGTATTTAGAGAAGATGATATTCATGTTGTTGATCTATATATATTTCCGATCTTTGCCCACACGGATGTGTGTTGATGAAATAAGGGTAACAAATTGAAGCCAGAACTACTAATATCACACTGGTAAACGAAAGTAGCAAGAATAATTGTATTTTATTTGAAGAACTAGTATTGTTTGATACTTTTCATCTTGTTTCAATTGATAATTTGAGTATACTCATGAAATGAGTGAATTGGCTGAAGTGCTGATAGAAAGATTCATGAGTGTTTATGAGCTGGAAATGATATACAAGGTGAGGAATTGCGCCTTAGATTTAAGTTTGTTTGGTTTTTGGTATGATCGTTATATTTTATCGAAGTTTATTTCTGGATACGTTACACGGTAAGAATAATTATGTATTCTATTACATTCTCCATTCTGTCTGTTTTGAATATGAAATTATCAATCTTCCAATGTTTGATCTCAAACTGAAATAGTATCGAGGTAAAGTGAATTCGAATAGTGTCAAGAGGAAGTTAATTCTTTCATATCAGCAACATATTAGCAGGAAATATCTCTGAAAGTGGAACCATGAAAGCGTCCAACAAAACTAGGATAATCAAACTTCAATTGAATCTCTAGATTTTCGAGAAGTGAACTAACATTTCTGATATTAAACTATTGAGAATTCAGAAGTTTCATTGAAGCGTGTGTTTTGAGTACGATACTGATGATGATACCAACAGAATAATTTTCACTCACGTGAGCTCCAATTATTGTCGGGCATTTTTTTGAAAACACGAATATTTTGGAAATTTTCCTGAGTCGTAGACATTGTAGTACTTGTAGTCTGGAAAAACTCTTTCACTTCGAACTCCTACTACAGATTGAATAATTATTGCTGAAATAACCCAGTGGAGCGTCAGTATTGAAAGATTTACTGCAGATATAATATACTAAGGTATCTATGCTTAGGGATTCTTTTTCGTTTGATTATCACTACATCTTAATAGATAAAAACTAATTAAAATTAGAAACTGTGAGAGGACAGAGTACGACAGACAGAGTTTTGAAAATCTTGAGATTTGATCTCACAGTACTCATCTAAGGAGTAGAATGCATGGTGGAGCAGAAATTCTTTCAACTGTACCTCGAATGTCTTTGGACATCGAATAGATTTTATGCTCTCTGGTAGCAGATTGAACAAATAGCCACCAGCATAAAGTGGGGATTTCCTGTGCTGCATTCAGAGTGGAAGATGCAAACGAAGATTATCTCTTTTGCTAGTATTGTATCCGTGGTAGTTTTTATTTTTGTTTAGCTTTTTCATATTATTGAAGGTGAATATTAATAATTTATATAGATAGAGATAGAGGTGAATGTAAGGATTCTGTTATTGATGAATGTGCTTTTACAGGACTCTCTATTATAGTCCAGATCAAACACGAGTCTTATGAATCTCTTTTGGGTGATAAAAACTATAGGGGTTTCCGTGGCCCTGACCCATACAATCATGTTGCAACTGATGACCGTATATACAAACGCATAATACATGATGATCAGGTAGTTATTATGGAAATTCGATTTCTAAGTTGAAAAAGAAAAATATATACTATTGAGCCTTCTGCATAAGGAGACAACTTGACTGTTGAAACTTAGATCATGATCTATTTCAAGACCTAGGTATTTTGTTGACTCCGATGCAAGCATGTTTGTATCACAGATGTTCATTATAGGAATTGTTTGACGATTTAAGAGGAGTAGTGAATTCTATCAAAACTGCTGCTTTTGTGTTATTAATAGGATGATTAATCTCTCACTAATATGTAATGTTTTCTACTACTAACTCAATTTTATCTTGTGATTTATTTTCAGTTTCAGCTGTGACAATAATTGCGGTATCGTCTGCATATATAAACGTCTGACCGTAATTGATATGATCATGTAGATCGTTTATATCGTTGACATCAAACCTAACCTTCCATAATTGTTATCGAAAGCTCTACGTACTGTGCTACTTATGACTGAAAATATGAAAACAGACAGTCAAGTGCTCGCTTTTAGAGAAATTCCGTTGTTAGTTAAGGACATTTTTACGTTCGTGTAAATTCGATTCCTCAGATGGTACTCGCTCTAGAGTGTAGTTGTCTCGAGCAGGGAGAACACAATGGAAAGGTCACGTGGAAGTTTGCTGCGGAGTTATATTGCGCGGACGCCTGTCAAAACGGGAAACTTTATTTGGGCGCGAGGAAGCCAACCGGTGAGGAGAATGGGAGTTCGTACGGTTAGTTTAATTGTTCGGTGAGGGATATTTGTGGAGTTGGAGTCGTGCCAAAAATTTTCGTGAAGTCATTAAAGATCTTTCTCTTGTAAGTTTTGATGGAGATGTTGCCATCATAGTCCAAGAGCCGGATTCAAATTTCAACCGTCATCGGATAACGACATAATTTTATAAAGAAAAACAGTATATTAGCTAATTGCATTCGTAGTTCTGCACCAGTTTTGCACTTGCAATATACGTTGATTTTCTCCAAAATGTACACCATGATGATAAAATAATTCACAGAGGTTATAAATCGTTTGAGTTGGTTTGTTTCTATAACTTGTTGAATTTATATCGAATTCGTCTTTCTGAGAGTTGAAAAGTATGCATAGAACTTATGTTACAGCATCATTTCAATTAAATGAATAGATATACAGGGTGACATTGGAATAAGTACAAATATTTCAAGCACTGAAAGAGCTCGACGTGTACTATCGAATGGCACAGTTAAAAAAAATGGGAACAGAATAAAACTTGAGCTTTGACCCCTTTTACCACCCAAAGTTCTACACTGTAGCAAATTTGACGGCACCTCTGTTCAAATATCCATGCGGTAGGCACAATCACGCGAAGTTCAATCAATCAATCCGAGCAGAAAACTAAGAATCATCCTGTGTGAAGGTCTGGTGCTCATCTCAACTATGCAGATGTTGTTAATGGCCCTGTCCTTACTAGTACTGATAGCTTTCGTATTCAAAAATTGCGAAATGTATGCGTCCGATTCATATATGTGGCTTGAGCAGACGAGATCATGTTTCGGATAATCTGAGGGATATCAGATGGCTCAGCATGAAGAATAGAAGGCTTCTACATTCCTCATCATTTCTCAAGATGATAATAATCTCACAGAAACCAAAATACCTCCACAGAAAAAAAAACAGTAACTTTGATGAAATATGTTTTGGTTTTAGCACAAAACGTGAAAAAAATATTTTTTATAATATGCATTCCGTGCAAATGGGTCTTAATTATACTCGACTTGTTATACAAATCTTCTTCTTCTGTTCTTTTCTGCACAGGTGGACGGGTGTGTAGACCCTTGCACTCAGGCCTCTTCAGTCATGCCCATTGTGCGCCCACTTGTCCTGTGAATCAGCTGGGCATGCCGATTTCTTTGACAAAATTCAGCAGCTTCCTCAGCTGAGTCGCTTTCACATCCTTTGGGTGCAGTACAATGCTCCCAAAGGCAGCCTTCCTCTGATGCACCAGCGCGGTGCATTTAGTGAGTATGTGTGATGATGTTTCATCTTCCTCCAAGCATCATCTGCAGATGAGATCATCTTTGATCCCTATTTGTTCTAGGTGCCTGTTGAGGTGGTTGTACCCAGTTAAGAGCCCAACTACCATCTTGAGATCCCTACTATTGAGTAAAAAGATCTCTCTCGTGAGCCTTTTTGAAGGTTTCTTTATATGGAGCTTTGATTGTCTCATTCCTGGTGTTTCGCCATGTTTCGAGGAACTGCCTCTGTAGCATTTCCCTCATGAATGACATAGCCGTACTATTGGGCATTCCCAATATCGGTTCTGGTCCGAAATGGGTGTCATTCCTGAACCGATCTTGGCTAGTCTGTCTACCTCCTCGTTTCCCGGGATACCAGAGTGTCCTTTTACCCACATGAGGCTGACTTCCCTAGTTTTTGCGATATTTTCTAAGGCACTTCTACACCCAGACACCAATTTAGTTGTTTGTTATACACATATGAATAACTTTAACTATTTATTAGTGATGAATATGTGATCCATGTTCATCCTAATTTTCAATTCGCAGCTGGTGTCCAATGAACATTTTATCACCAGATAATGTAACATTTCACTTCACGTATCCGTTGAGTTAGACGATTCAAAACTCTCGTCAGTTTTGAAAAATCAAATTACATGTCAAAATTAAAAGAACACGAAAGTTCATAACTCGTTCGGCACTATGGCTCTAGATTCTGAAATCGCTCAAGCCCGCATTATGGTTGCCTACTGTATACTTCGATCAGAATGAATATTTCATTATTATTCCATGATGGGGGCAAAGTTAATTGGAAGGAATGTTCGAGTCACACTTTTTGTGTTTGCCTTATTATCCGCCAAAGCAATCAACTTTCTTTGTCGTATTGTTTTCCTTCTTCCACACAATGAAAGCCATGAAAGGAAGCTCAGAAATATCGGCTTCTTGTATATTGATTGAACAAGCTCTCTCGACAGATTGTTTTCTGCTTGATTCAGCTTAGCAACTGCACCATTATATACGAGGCGTAACGAGTTACTAGGCGAGGACCATTGAGAAATCAGAAAATGACATTGGCACACAAGTTGCCAAGAATCAACTTTGATTCACTCACTAGCGAGTTTCATTCCCAATGAGCACAATGACGTTGCAAAAACGTTGCTAAATAGTTTGAAACCGAACGTTCATTAGGAGTACTTCTCAAACGTTGATTCAACGAAAGAATGTCGCAAGATAAAACGATTCATTCAACCAAATCACCTGAATAAACGTTTTTTGGGAACGTTTTTCCAACTCGAGTATCAACGTGACATAAAAGTACTGTTTCGACGTATCATAATTGTCGATAATCAAGGTTTATTCAACGTGTAATTGACGTTTGACAATGACGATTCGAACAAGTGGATAAAATATGATTTTTCTACGTTCACTTCGGATCAATTTTGAGTCGTCGAATTTTTGGTTCAAAATTACTTTTCGTTATTTTTGTGTCCACAATGAATTTATTATTATTTTCATAATTATTGCAATTATTATTATTATAATAACTCACTAACCTGATATGTGTCCATGTATTTCCTTTCCGTTCCACTTCCTTCTTAGTGACGTACCTATCTTCACCTATCCCTATTCAAATTTGTTCGACTACTCGTATTTGTATCTAAACTCTTAGTGTGAGCGTCGACAAGATGTGAACGGTAAGAATATACGATGTCTAATGACGAATATCTAACGTTTTCAGAAAACATATATTACACGTTTAATTTTTCTACCAACCGTTATCGAATTCTTTTGGAATAACGCTCAAGTGACGTTTATTTCAAGAGTTTAATAAACCTTGTGAATAAACGCTAGTTGACCGTGAGAACTTTGCCGGATCGATAAAAAGTAGTTTTGTATCCATGTAAAACACACGTGCTCAAATGACGGATGATATAGAATATAGTTTGACGACAACGTATATTACACGTCGACGAATAACAGTTAAAAAACGTTGTTGAAAAATGTTTCATTCACGTTCTTCTTCCACTCTCGGTCAGAAAATGTTGACAGATTGGCGTAACAGCAATGTTCATTCCGAGCGTCTGACTAACGTTTCGAAGAAACGTTTTATAAATAAATAATTTCAACAGATCGTCAGGACATATAGTTTTCGATACGTTTATAAAACGTTAAGCTTCTACCATAAACGTCTATCTTACTCGTTCTAAGTTGATAATTCGTTGAAAAAACGCACGTGTGCTCATTGGGGTTAGTTCTAAGAGTTCATTAAACGTTACCAAAGAACGTTACATAACCATGAGCACTTATACCAAAATGTAAAAGATAGTATGATAACAACATTTATCACACGTTACTGAGTAATGTTGGTTGAGAAACTTTATTGAACAGCGTATTCATCACGTTGTTTCTGTTACTAATTGCTGAATGATGTTAAAAGATTCTCGTTAGGAAAAAGTCAGAGTTGAGAATTCATTGAATGTTATCAAAAAACGTTAAATGATCGTGAGCACTTCTACCAAAATGAAAAAGAAAGAGTTTGATAACAACATTTATTACACGTTGGCAAATAACGGTGAAAAAACGTTGTTGAAAAACATTCTTAACACGTTGATTTCTTGACCAGCAGTTGATTTCTGTTGAAAGGATGGCGTTGAGGAAACGATAATTCCAAGGGTTCAACAAACGTCTCGAATAAACGTTATATAGTTCAACAACAAGGTATAATAAACGTTGTCGAATAATGGCTGGGAAATGTAGTTCAATAACGTTTCATTCACGTTTTTTTCCCACTATCGATTAGAAAATGATGAAGGATTCGTGTTGAAGAAACGTTTATCTCGAGAGTTTGTCTAACGTTTTGGGAAAACGTTTTATGAATGTACGAATTTCATGGATTGTTAGGAAATATCTTTTTCAATTCGTGAATTTAACGTTCAGTTTTGACGACGTTGAATTCCTCAACCATAAACATCTATTCAACCTGATCTACGTTGATTAAACGTTTACAAAACGAACGTGTGCCCATTGGGTTGAAAGAAGAGATATTATATATTCAACTGTGTTTGATTTCAACATATGTCTACATGTGATGTTAGGCATTGAATCTTTTAGTGATATCGATTCTGGCATCCTACTATAGAATCCATTTTGGCATGAATATTAGAATAGAATAGAATACCTTGATTTATCCATGATATAGGACAAGTCATAGAAGTTTCAATCTTCATCATCACTTAATCTAATGACCAATCATCCATCCTCAAATGTTTATACTTACATGCGCTCATAACCATTCACACAATTCATTTACGGATCCTGAAAATAGTACTGAAGGTACTCTTCAACGAAATGAATGGCATTTGCTAGCAATATCGATCTGATAGCTGACATAAACTTTTTCAAACTAGTCATGTTTTTTATTTTATTGTTCAATCTGTTATTTGAGACTGTGCTCATATAATAAGAATTTGACTCATACAATTCTAATCTATGGATATATATGAGTAGCGTTTTGCACAAAGTCTGTCATATATTGTTCAATGAATTTCAGTATCTCAAAAATATAAAAACAAGGCTGAGTAAAAATGTTGTTTTCCAGCAGAACCATAAAGTGCAGTTATCTTGAAAATATTTCTATTGATCAGAACTCAATCGATACACATTCTCAGAGTTTTGAAGGTAATCGACGTCATAAGTAAAGTCATGAAATTTCGTGTACATATAGTATATGACGTGAGAAAGATAGTTTGACAATTGGCAGACTGTTTTCGGGGGGCTAAAGTGCCGGCAGACCGCGTCAAATTTGCGACAAAAATCGACAAATCAACGTGATAAGATAAAAGTCTTGAAATTAGGTGTACGTATTGATAATATATCAATTTATTTGTATGCTGAATGGCAGACCAAACAGTGGAGGACAACACCATGGCAGACAGCGATAAATTCGGCGATAAACCTACAGGGTGAAAAAATTTCGATGACCAAAACTCGAGAAATTGATAGAACCCGACGTAAGTCCCCCAGATGGACCAGGTAGACTCGCGCCTTAGTGTTCCACATCATAAATGGAACCATTCCAGAAGGACATTGTGACTGTACCGAGTCACGTTGAAACTCATGTAGCCAGCTTTTAGTCTATAATATACAAGACTCACTCATCTCATAAGTGACGACAATAAAGACAGTCAGGTGCAGGATACATTCAGAATACTACTGACAGTACCGAATCTGCTGATTTTTCATTCATAAATCATAGAGAATCACTTGAAGCTACAGATACTTGTGAGCAGACATACTATTCATTCCTAATATTTCGATCCAACATTTTGCTGAAATTGCTGACTACACTGAGAGAAATTATCCGTTGTAAATACCCAAAGATCACTATACCATACCAAGCGTTGTGGTTAAAAAGGCACCAGTCACTACATTCATCAAGTATAACCACTACAAAATAGTATGATTGAGGCAATATGACATACTAATGCTCCAGTTATTATGGACCCTACCTGTTTGATTATTATTTACAACTACAAATGAATGAATAATACTATACTCGTCGGTTCGTATTCACCACTACAAACAATACATTCATACTCTACTCATTTGATTCATATTCACCACTACAAACTAGTGATTTCTTATAGATCCGTTCATTTTTATCTGTTCAAACTCTGAATCAATATTTTTTTACCGCAATTTGAAGAAAAAACTAGAAAATATCACAGAATCTAAATTATTTGCAGGTATGTTATGGTAATTACATAGGTAGGGAAGATAGTTATGTGAGTACATGAAGTTGGGAATAGGAGAATAATCGAATTATTGTGTAAATTCCATTTTTGTGTGCAACAAAATTGTCATTTTCCTTCAATCAACAACGGTATCGTTCACACTTCACAGTACGACAGTTTGTAAGTGAGGTAGGTACCTAGGTACTTACACTTTACCTGAATATACACATGCACTGCAAATGAAAACCCCATGGGCCAATGAAATTTATTTCATTCATGATTCACGAGACTAACGCAACAAAAGATGAATTATGAACTGATGAACGAACCAAGCCAACGCCAAGCCACATTGAAAAAAACGAACGTCGACGATCGGCTTCGTGATTTCGGCATATCACTCTCTGATGTGGAAGATTCGTACATCTCAAAAATTAAACCTATCATTATTACGCACTAATACGTACTGTTGAATAGAAATATCATGGGAGTAACATTCAACACAATCCTAATACCACTACATGAGAGATATTTATTAATTACTGGATATGGAACATGTTATATTTGATGAAGAGGTGTATAATAATTTGATCTGTTAATATTCGGAAATGCTATGCAATACGTTTGTCTAAGTATTGATTACTCAAATTAGTGATATCACGAATATGTATTGTGTTCGATGAAACTAATTCGAAATCATCATTACATTTAGTTATACAGAGTTTCATTTATTTTCTCAGTGTATAATCATGAAGTATAGTGTGACTTCAGTGAACTGTTGTTACTTCAGAGTGGAAAAAAATGTCACATTCATTTTTGTCGTTTTTCAAAACATCAAGTCTTGTCTTATCAATAATAATCATTTTCAATATCTGAAAATGCCTGTTATTCATAATAGGCGAGATAAACTAGAAACTATAGAAGTGACAATAAAATTCACCAGCTGATTAACTGCTGTAGATTACTGATGAAAACGTGTTCCAAATGACAACACTGTATTTTCGATTTTATATTTCGGAATACAAATATTTAGCAGAGTCAGTGGATTTACTGACAGTACTATGATCAGTTGAATTCGGAATATAGCCGCAATGAACATTCGCACACATCGGCGGTGATAGCACTTTTATTCGCTGTTGCACAAGTCCGCTGACACCATTCAACCGCGACATGCTCTTTGCATCTCGCTGTATACGTGTATACGTGAAATACTATTGCTGCTGATATTTTTAGATACCTAATAATAATTCAATTTTGCTCGGATTCATCCTGTCTTCTCATCATCTCATGGCATTTTTTCAACTCGAAACAGGAAATTACAGCAAAATACTCTCCGAGAGCATCTGATGGAGAGCTCTTTCAGAATTCATTTGAATTCATCAAGAGAGAAGGTTGTCCATTTGCATTTCATTTGCAGGAAGTGAATTCATAACGCGAATTAGGTCATTACCTGATGAGCGAAGAGGAACTGTTTGCAGAATAAAATGTTGCAGTCATTTCAACACGATGTTGGAAAAACATATATTCTGTTAGAAATGAATATCTGATCATTGAATCTACCAGTGAAAAAAAGTAAAATGCGATTCAGCTCCATTAAACAATATGTGAGTTTACTGAGGAATGAAATTATCTTCAACCTCTTTCAATCGATGAATCGTGATGAACATTCAATGTACAATCAATATTATAGGTTGAAATTGAAGAGAATCGAATCTATCGCATAGGTTTTCTATTCGATAATTCAAAAAGCCAAAGATGAAGGTGGAGCCGTGACGTATTAGGCCTGAACTGTATTTATCCTTCTTCATTACCTTGCCATTCTGCAGTCTTGCAGTGTGATCGGTCAGATAAATGACAATAGGCGTGTTGAAACTGATAAGTCACACCTGAGTCATACGAGTCAGACCACTTCAGAAGGCTCAGTGTGTGTTTTGAAATGAACATATTCCAATTTTTTTATCTCCCTAGTATGGATGGAAAATTCAAAATTATATTCACTGGTAGTTCTTTGGTGAAGAGCTCACCATGATGTTGTTTTCTAAAATAGATAGTCTTCCCCATTATTCTTCATTCGTCTACACAAGGAGAATTTTTCTGGTTTAATTTCAATCGAGTAGTTTTCACAAATAACTTCGAATGAATCAACACTTGATTATATAATCATAGCACATCAATAGTATTAAAAATTTGATAATACTGTGTACAGTGGTGTCCATTCACACCTTTATAGTGAAAAATCACGAGGATGTGTTGATAAAGAGGAGTCCTGAAATATCTATTCGAAAAACACCAGAAGGATGAAGAGTTACTACTTTCGATAGTAGTATTATTCAAGCTAACGCAAAAATCACATATTATATGGAAATATTACCTATAGTTACTTGACGAACCACGAATGAATCTAAACTGTGTATGAATCATGAGATTTGGGGTTAATTTAATTCACTCATCGTCTCGCATTCTCCCATGTGAATTAATAATGTTGCTGACTTTGAAATTATCCTCTGACAAACCTAAACTGAATTGAGAATGAATAGATATTGTGTAGGAATATCATCTAGTAGTATGTGAAAGTGCGAATAATTTTCTACGTAGGTGAGGCGGGTATCCAGTTTTCAATATTTTATGAGTGACAGTTAGCATGTGTAACTTCAATTTCATCCAACCTGGATCCTGGAAGGATGTACTAATATGTTTATACTTACGGATGCCGTATGAGAATCTTATGCAGCTATTTTGTATCCTCTGTAGCCTAGTAGCATCTGTAGGGCAGGACCATAAATAGATCCACAGTTTAGACCAGTCTCGAGAAAATAGGAGACTCGGACAGTTTCAACTTGAAATTTTTGGATATCAGGTCTCTACTCGGATATAACTTCCTCAAGATATTGAAAGATAACCTGCATAAGTGGCTTACATGTTTAGTTAATCTCATTTTAGTATCCAGATATTGATCCACATTTTTGCATTCATCCACAAAAAGTATGGCGTTGCTGTCAATTGAAATAGAAAAAGTATCACTCACAATATGTTCTTCTCCGAGCTTTCCAGCTTCTCCTCTGTCCAAATTTCATCAGAAGTTTGAATTAGAGCTGACATGTTAATGACATGACAGCACTGAACGTGATAAAATTGAAACATTGTGTGAAATGACAGAATCTCAAATGTTGTCAATGAAGAATCATCGAATGAAGATATCCAATAAGTATATCAAACATAGCGCTCAGCGTAATATGATCTACTGAAATCCTAGTGACTCTGCCGTCCATATGTAAATGTGATGACACTGACATTTTGAATCTAGTCTGAAAGTCTCTTACTGAACTATATCATTTTTTTCTGATCAACAATGAAGTGTTCAGTGTTGAGGTTTGAAAAAACTGACAACTTCTGATGCTCAAGTTTTTACTCATCTTCTGGCCATTCTTGTGTCTGTATCTAGTAGATACCTTTATTTAGTGTTCAGCTTTTGTGCTTGTGTGTGATGAAATGCTCATTCGACTCTGAAATGTTTTCATTATCTATTCTGGAGAATGTCTATAGAAGGACTAAAACCTAGTGCGTTTCAGAAAGTGAGGACATACTTGTAACCATCACTGGCATTTTCGGATGGTCATGATTCCTGAAAATAAAATATCAATTCTGAATTTCGAATAGAAGTATCAGTAAAAATATTTTTTGAATGACACAATTCAATACATGAAATTCGTTTAAGTCAAGTTCTTCCTCAATATTTGAATGTATCGTAACTGACATATAGAACGATGATATCAAGATGTGTCTTGATCGAACTGAAGATTCACTGGTTGAATCACTCGACAACATTATCGTGTATGTATACACTCCGATGAAGATGAGTGTATAATCCATGAATTAAAAGAATACTTCTATTATATATCACGGAACATTCTGAACGCCTGGAGATACAACAGCTGTTGGAGTATTGCAAATCGCAAAAATAGTTATGCTTGATTGCTATTTGTCAAAGTAAATATCGATGAAATATCAATAATCAACATATTGATCATGGGACACTTGCTAACTTGTTGTCAGAGATGAAGTCTACATTTTTTCAACTGTGACTTATTCTCAATAAGAAATAGTCCAACTTCTGAACCATATTATGGCACTTACTATACCAGTTATTATAGAGCAGATAAGAATGAGGCCTTCAGGCTATTTACCACCACATAACAACCTCACCAGATCTATTGTGTCTACCCTAGGAAGAGAACTTTGACTAGCTGCTCCTTCTCTATGAAACTCCATAGCCTAGCTTCAATATTATCTGATGTGATTCTTTGGATTCTTGGTTTTTCTTCTCCTAGCGTGAGAAACCTTGCCATGGCAAGCCTTCACAGTGGCAAAGATGTGTATCTAGTGATGAAAAGGGTAATATTACCAAGGTTATGTTGGTAATTTTGGTAATATTACGTAATATTACCACAAGATCGGTAACATTAGAATTATTGTTTTTTTTTTCTTCGCTCTATACTCTCATTTATTTGCCCAGCTCTAGTTGGCGTTTCTGAAGCCGCGCGGCCGCTTCCTGAACGTTCCTGAACATATCGATCCGGGAATACCCGAAATCTAAATTGTGACAATTCTGTGGTTCCTTGTGGGCCGTGACAAGCGATATTTTGTGAACAGTTCTCCGGTTTTCATCATAATTAGTGACATTATTATTATAAAGGGTGTTATTTATAACTATTATAACCATCGGTGCGATTTCTATCAGATTACTGTAATTATTTTGCCTTATTACGTGATAATTGAACTGGTGGGTCTAAATATTTTCAAGTTGACCTCTTTCCAAAATGCATGATGTTTATTTTGGAGTTGCGATAATATGGTCAAGCCGAAGAGTGATATTTGGAGAAACTACGATTTTGAATATAAAGACAACTATTTCTGTGAATATTGTGAAATCTCCTTCAGAAGAAATGCTACCAAACAATTCCAACATCTGCTAAAATGTGTCAGAATACCTGAAAATTCAGTAAAAATTCTCAAAAAGGGAAATTGCCTGTAAGAAATGTTTCCGGTAGTAACAATAACACCACGACAAGTTCAACCGCGGTATCAGAAGATAAAGTTTATGCAAAGTCAGTTGAACAGATCATCAAACGAATGTCGGGCAGCACTGCCGCACTCTTTGAACCTTCAAAGGGACCGACGACTTGCGGTGATGTGTTTTTACAACTCACTTTGCATGAACTATACTAATACTGATACTATTGATACTGGAACTACCTCTCAGCAGTAGCAGGAAGAATTTACTGGCTCAGAAATTGCTTGTCTAGTCAGGCCTGTGCCTTCATTAGCTAGTTCTTCATTTTCAAGTACTTCTGAAGCATCAAAGGGAACAATTTTTTCGTATTTTGATAACATGTTCTCTCAAGAAAACGACAAGATTGATGAAATACTCTCAAGGGCTATTAATGTCTCAGAAGCCCCTTTAGATATGACAACGAGAAAAGTATGTAGGTATTCAAAACAATGAGATGCGCATATAAACCACCACCCTCTCGTTACCAGTTGTCGAATCTACTCCTCGAATCCGAGTACACTAGAGTGAGAACTGCATGCAGTTTCTTCAAAAATTAGTGAAGCACCTATCTTGAGCTGACAGATGGATGGATGGTTAAATTGCAGAAATGACTCTATATCTGATTTTGTTATTGATACACCTCTTCCGGTATTCTATAAATCAATACATACCGAATATAACAAACATTTAGCAACATTTTTAGTCCCAAAAATTGATAAAGTGTTGAAAGAATTGTGACCTTCAAATTTTCTAGCTATTGTCACTGACAACGGAGCTAACATAAAAAACGCTCGTGAAATAGTTAGCAGCAAGTACGATTACATTACTAATTATGGTTGATGTATTTGCCACGGTCTAAACCTTCTGGTTGAAGACTTCTTGAAATAAGACCATTCTTCCAATTTCAAAGAGAGCATCATTGCCATTGTATCTGAGTTGAAAAATTCGCAGATTTCACATGCAAGGTTTGAGAAAATCCAGTTGAACAAAACGAGGCGTTACATCTCTTGCCGGTGGAAACATGGGGTTCCTCTTTCTCTTGTCAAAAAAGCTTTTTGGACAATGAACATTCATTGAAAAGCTCAGCAGTTGATGATAACCTAGATATTCCTGATGTTTTTTAATCAAATACAGTAAGACTCCTTCTTCAAAACGAATTTTGGTTACAAATAGAAGCAACTTATTACTTGTTCTAGCCAATCTGTGAGTGGATAACGTTTTTTGAAGCTAACGGGCCAACAATCTGAAAAGTGTTCACCTGCTGTTTCAATGGTTAAAAACCAGAAAATGTTTTGAATTCTTGGAAAACGAGAAGATAAATGTTCAATACCCGTTCATCTTGCTGCTTACCTATTAGAACCAAATCAACGAGGCGAGAATTTAACTGGAGATGGAAATTCAATTGCAACGGAGTCCATCTATCATGGAAGCATTCGCACAGTACAAAATCAGAGGTGATAATATTTTTGCTAGAAAATTCGTTATTTCCATCGAAAAATCTATGTCTGGGCCTGTTTGGTGGGCAGGAATTTGCTCCAGTTCCAAAATAAGTAGATTGGCTGCACACATTTCAAAATTATCATCGTCATCAGCCGCAACTGAAAGATCCTCTAGTACTCAAGGATTTATTCATCGGCAAAGAAGAAACAGACTTATTGTGGAAAGGGCCGGAAAACTAACTCATATTGCCCATAATTATAATTTACCAAATGAAGATCATTCAAGAAAAGTAGAAGCTACTGAGGAAAAAATAGAAGAAGCGAATATCGGGTCCGAAGTTATAGACTTGACTCAATTAACGAAAGAGGAAGAAAAATCAGATGACGAGGTTGGGGATGATGATGAGGATGATTTACCATTATCCACTCTATTAAGTAGTCCACTATGACTCTGACTAGTTCAAAAAAACGGTCTTGTTGCTTCTCCTAATGTTTTTACAGTTTTGAAATAAAAAAACTTGTATTACTTAAGAAAGCTGTTTTTTTATATATAAATTACCAATGGTTTCCGGTAATATCACCGATTTTTCGAATACCGGCAATTTTACATCCCTATGTGTATCTACTGTGTACTGGTGTTTCATAAAGTCTTCCTGAAAAAACATCTTCTGCAGTTCTCCAGTCAGGTCTATGGTACTCATGTTAATGTTGAGCCTACAATACTCTATAACTAATATTCTAGCTGAACATACCTTCTCAATTAGTAGTCATTATGCGAGCATCGGCGAGTTTTTTCAGCATTCTTGGTTACGATGTTTCGATGCTTGTATATTTTTATGATTTTTGAATGTCACGTAAAGTTTCTGGGCAGTCAGAGCCCCATTTGCTCCTACTCTGGCTAGTGAATCTTCTCGTTGGCCTTATTGCCTGTGTGTGCTGGTATTCAAGCTGAATAGTGATTGTGTGCTGAACCAAACCAGTGAAAAATTTGCAATAGATTCCTGAAAACTTACTGAATATATTTTGTTGCAAATTGGTCTGATGCTCTATTTGTGACTAATGAATTTGCATTTCATTTTCTGAGATATTTTTATTGATTCAACAAATTGAATGTGTTGAATGTTGACCAAATCAGAATTACTTCCACAGGGAAGCATCTATTATGGTTATTTTTTGTCCCTGAACATAACTAATAGAGACGGTCATCAAGAGAGATCATTTCTCTAGATATCGTTCAGACTGGGACGTTTTTCTAAGGTAGAAAAGCGGAAAGGAAATGAGGGCAATTTCATTTATCTGTGAATCCACTGGAGTCTGTAATAACAGAACCATGCTCGAGAAAACGAGTATCTGAAAGAACTTCGTTATGGAGACGTTATCATAATATTGTTAGAACGATGAAGATCTTTGTAAAGATAGGGTCAATATAATGGATACAACCTCACATTGTATTCATTCTGATATACAAGGTGTCCCGAAATTATGTCAAAAGATTTCTACCACAGATTCTAGTAACAAAAATAGTCAAATTAGTTTATATATTAAATGAATCATCCATATCTCAAAGTAGTCCAAATTGATTCCAAAATGAAGAACAACAGATAAAACAATGTTTGTTGATTACACATTCACATTCAATACAAATTGATCACATGTGACCAGTTTCGGCACTACGGCGATCATCAGACAAGAGTACCAAACATATCGAGATCAAAAAGTACCAAACACATAATTATCAATCATATTGAAATTATGAAATTCGTCAGCTGGATGTCAGGTTCGAAACACTTGTAGACTTGTTTCTCAGATTTTGAAGATGAGAAAGAGAAGTATTCGTGTGAATTGAGTCTGGGTCCTCCCGTATACCAAAATGGTAGTTCAACTGGAGTTTTGCTAACTCTATGGTACGAAGTAACAAACGTATAACTCTGAACGAAATTTGTGAATTAGTAAAACGTGATTTTCGCAAAAACTAATTCTAACTTGCTAATGAGTTTATTTAATACTCCATAAGGACATGGCTCATACACAGCAACTTTATGCCTGCGTGGAAGAATGGAATTATTTCAAGAATCCCATAGGAAATCACCTTAATATAAAAACTAATTATATCCATTGTCACACACATAAATTTTATTTTAAAACTAGCACTTCATTCCATAGCAAACAATTTGTCGTAAAAAATATGTAGCAGGTTTTCCTATGTCTTTGTCATATCACCAAAATTTGAATTGACTTATGAATTGATTTATAAATACGACTGTTCAGATTTCCATCATAGAGATTCTTACAATATATTTCATCTGTCAAAGTTATTCCTTTTTTAGTTAGTAAGAACTAAACATGGTGGTCCTGAAGTCGAATTACCACGATATACAAAGTGTCGAAAGTAAGAGTGTTGGGTGTAATCCAATTGATGGCTGACCATACATGATATGGTAATTCCCCAGCGCATTTTGAGAAGTGAAGTCCATATAAACATATGCCCTGAACCACTCAACTTTCTTGCTATAGGGTGTTACAATTTTATTTCCTCTTCATTATTGATTGAAGGACTCTCACTACTTGTGAAAACGAGTCTGCAACGTAATCCATCAAATATCATTATTTTGAATGCAAGATAGGGCACCAGCCAACAACACCTTATCCAGTTGTATTTCAGGAAGCGTCAATTGTATTTCAAAATATTCATTTCTATTTCAGAAAGCATCAATTGTATTTCAGAATAGTGAATTCAATTTCAGAAAGCGTAAATTGTCTTTCAGAAAATATATCGATTGATAGATAGAAAGATATTTATTTGCCATTGAAATGCTACATGGAACACAAGGTCTCGTCACTAAAGCTAAAACTATAACTATACATAAATGTATTGGTAAATGAATAAAATAATCATTTTGAAGTGATAGGTATCTTACAAAATACTTCTCGGTGACCTTTGATATACAACTCAATAAATACTATAGGTATATAGTTCTCAACACAATGTTGATCCTCTTTTTGATAAAGTGGAATTACTTTTCTCAATTTCAGAGAATCAGGAAATTGTACAACCCTAATAGCACACAACGTCCTAGGGACGTCCCTATTTGGTACAATTCACGTCCGAATGTCCCGAACCAAAAATAAGTGTCCTTGGGACGTCCCATCCCGTACATCTCATGCAATGTCCGAGCAAGGACGTCCACGGAATGACCCAGCTGGTACATCATTCCAAATATCCTAGAAATAGCATCCCTTAGACGTCCCACGTGGTACATATTGTAGAATGTCCATGCAGGGACGACCTTGGGATGTTCCTGATGGGATATGATTTTGAACGTTCCTTTAGGGACATCCATCGGATGTCCTGAGTACTACATATTCTGGCATTACTTCAGATCTGATATAATGTCGTTTCTAGACAACCCTGAAATGTCCCTGATGGTACATTCCTTCAAATATCTCTGCACAGACGCCCTCAATATTTCCAGGATCGTATAAAAATCGAAATGTCCCTTAGGGATATCCGTCGGATGTCCCAATTGGTACATGAACTGTACTCTTCCAATGTCCTAGAAATAACGTAATATGGACGTCCCAGTCGGTACTTTCAATATGTTGTCCATGCGAGGACGTTAACCTACACCTCGCCGACGAATGATTGCTCGTTGGCTATAAGTACTCCTCGTCTATGTCCTTCATGTAAATCCATTGGACATCCTTGGAAAACTTTTTGGGGACCTTCTACGGACCATCAACTCAACTGGATGTTCTAATCAGTTTTGCAAGATCTGGTCCTAGAGGGACCCAGAAAAATTGGGATTCAAGAATAATTTGTACGTCCTTGGCACATCCAATGGACATCCAATTGATATTCCTCATCATTGCTGATAGGTTGTCCTATGGATGTCCTAACCCTAACAACACAGGGATGTCCTAGGTGCGTCCCTTTTATGTCCCGCGGTACAAGGAAATGATTGGGACATCCAGGGGATGTCCCGCCAGTAGTTGTCCAGTGGACATCCCACCCGGTACATCCCTAGGTTATCCCATTCGTGTCCCTGGAATATCTGATATCCATTCTTCACATCAGAGAGTCATTCAATATCATCAAAATATTGAGTCGAATTTTTTCGAAAATGTATTTCTTCCGGAAAATAATTGTGATGAAAATAAAGAATATAGTCTCAAAACTTCTCAAGAAATGACCATTTTTCGCAAACAGAGATCGTAAATGCATAATGCCCCTCATTTTCAAACACCCAAGAATGATAATAATTATACCCGAATCCTAACAGTTTTATTTATCCAGGTTTCTGTAGTTGTCCTGTTCATAAATCTGTTCAATACATGAATCTTCAGAAGGCATATTGGCCAATGGAGTAAGGTGCGTGCCTGATAAGCTGAAGGTCCCGGGTTCAATCCCAACTAGACCTACCTTTTTTTTCTTTTGTCGAAGGGATGTCCCTGGGATATCCTTGGGACGTCCTAGGGATATCCCTTCTTTGTACTCGGTACATCCCAGGGACGTACCAGGAGGGACATCCCTTGGATGTCCTTTTTGTCTGAAAGCGGATGTCCCTGGGACGTCCCTAGTATGTACTTTGTCCCAGAAAAGATATCCCTGGGATGTCCTTATTCGAAATTAGGGACGTCCCTGGGAAGTCCCTAGGATGTACTCGTGTTGTTAGGGAAGGATGTCCTCTGTAGTGGTCGATGAGGAATACTGTAGGATTTAGGTATTCGATAGTTGTCTTAGGGACATCCCTCAAGGACGTCCCTATTTGGTCCTCAAGTGGGACATTTGTGCGTCCCACAGACGTCCAATGGACGTCCACGGTACCAAATTCGAACGTCCTATGGACGTCCTGAATGTCCCGACTGGACGTCCTAAGGATATCCATGGAACATAAGTGTGTCATTAGGGAAGTTCAAAAGAGTAATAAAGGTAGTAATACATAATAGTGGTACATGTAGTAAATACAGTTATAAAAATAAGTCTATTCTAAGAGATCTGTAGAAATAAAACGAAAAGAGAGTCAATTTGATTTGACCTGAACATGACCAAAACTAGTACCAAAATTATATTGTATAAATTCATTCCAATAACTCTGATACAATTTGGGTATTGTTTTGATAGAAGAGTATACACGCTTTTCTACTGATTATCGAATCTGAAGAAATTTTTGAAACACGACTATCTTTGAATTCGTGCCAGATGTTCGAGTAATCAATCAAAGACGCAATAGGTTGTGATAGGATATCATTCGAGACACAATTAACGCTTTGTGAAATTCAATTGACTTCTCTGAAATACAATCGAAACTTTCTGAAATGCAATTGACTATTCGGAAATACAAGTGATGATTCCGAAATTCAACTAACCATTTTTAAAAGCGAATTCACGCTTTCTGAAATAAAACTGGAAAAGGTGTAGAAAGTGCAAAATGATTTTGTTATACCACGAATGTATGAAAATGGCTCTCATTTTTCTTCGGAAGAAGGTGCGTTAGACTGAAAAAGCAAGGGAGAACAATATCTTTCAGAAAAATGTCCAGTATACACGGGCGCCACTGGTGGAAATCCATAATTCACTGGTCTGAAGTTCCTAGGGTACGCGATATTATATTAGGAACTTTAGGCCAGTCAATGATGTTTAGTCACCGCTATTAGACACTGGTGTGAAAAATTGCTATCATTTGCTTGGGGAAATTCGACAGTCGTGCACAAATAATGAATATAACAGGTATCTTAAATTTTTAGTTTTCTCAATGTCAAATGAGTTATGATGAAACAGCTGTTGAAAATAAATTAATATATCAAAAACAATAGAAGTCGTGGACAAAGTGTAGTATTCTACTCGCATATAATGAACTATCATTCACTGAGGTTAATTATGCCACTTAACCTTCGTGAATAATAGCCTCCATCATATGCTTGTTGAATAATATACTATAGAATTGTTTGTCAGTTCAGAGGTTTTACAAACGCGTCCCTACCAATACAATCGAACCATTGCCTCCAGAAAATCATTTTCGAATTCTTATCACTTATTTGATTTTGCGATGTCGTCGACGCTATATTATTTTCGCTGACTATCGATCGGATTTTCAGATTAGATTCGCAGATTCAATGCACAGTATTATTTTGGTGCAAATCTTAAAGTAATGCTAATATTCTTTTGCAGGGACGAATCGAGAAAATAACAAGAATCAATAAAAATGCCAGCTGCTCTGTTAACTCACAGGCGCAGTATTCAACATGACCTTATTGTCTTGTTCACCTTCCCAATCGTTCTGAATTTTGATTATCATCAGAATTATGTTCTAAACCTATCATGAGGAATGTTTCTATGAAGGAAATGATTTCCAGAAGGCCGATGTGACAATGAATGAGAACGTGCTTCATAGGAGGTTATATGTGCACAAGAATTTCCCGACACCAGAGTATCAACATACCTCATTTCCCTCATTCAACAGTCTCACATCTGTCGAGCATTCCTCTCATTATGGTCGTTCTGTTCCATCTCCACATCTGATTAAAACTCCGTTTCCTGTTTCTGCCAGTGACTTTCCTGGAAAGTTTCATTTTGCTGTTGCAATGACTGTGGAGAGGAAACATTATTATTTTCCAGGACTGGTAGAACGTATGAGATCAGAAGATATGATTTATGTAACACCGGATATCTCAGCTCTATTGATACACGCATTTTCTCGAAAAAGGGTGACACTATCAATGTTCAGAAAAACATGGCTTGAATGGGAAAGTGTGTTGCACCAAAAATCATTATTATTATAACTACCACTGGACAAACCACCACATTGTACGAATCACTATTTTATTTTTAATACACCACCTTATTATTATTGATGTGATATGTTTGAGTAGCTTATTAGCTCACGAGAACAATGATGTTTTACCACTCTCCATCCATGAGTACGCCCTAGATAATGTCAAATCAACAACTTGATAGCATATATCATCAGAAAGTTTTCAAAGAAAAAACATACCAAGTCGGTACACCACAAAGGACACCGCACGTTTTATAGGGAAAATTGACCTCCTGTCGAATTGGCTGAATGTTTGATATGTTATAAGTTCAAGACATTCTGAACAAAATGTCCAAATACCAAACCGTTCTAATGGCTAGTTTTGGCACTAGAGGCCGCTGTAGTCTCAATCTTGATTTGTTTTCTCCTGATGGATGATGCTCTTTGAGCCATTATTACATTTCATTCTGATAGGTTAAGTCACTAGGTACTAGGAGTATTCATCAATATTGTTGCTACTGGTCAACAATTATACAATGTGTTTCAGCTATTATTGTTCAAGACAATAATGAGATTCAATTATTTAATAGAAAAGGATATCGAGAAATGAGAAGTCTAGTGATGTCCTATTTCAATTACAAAATACATTCATCCGAATTCCATGTTCACCCTTTACAAAACGAGAAGATACAAGGAGATATCAACCCATTTCATATAACACCAGCTGAATGATATAAGAATCAAAACAATATTTTAGTATTCAGTATTAATGTGATGATGTATTTTCTAGTATTAATCTCCTATTTCTCACGGTTTGAGGGATGTTATTTTGCATTTTCCCTTCTAAAACAGTTCGAATGTATAGCATCAATAAATCAGCACAAGTAACAGAGTTCACAAACTATTTTATATCTGCTATCTTGCTTCATCACCTAGGATGATCAATTGATTGTTTTTGACAGAATGGTATGTGTGTTGGCGAGTTATCTGAAATAATATATTGACATGCATTTGAAAAAATATAGTAGGTATAATCAGAATTGTTTGACGAAGTTACAAGAAATATTCTTCTGAAGATGAAAATGAATACTGATAATATCTGGTACTGTGATAGAACTAAATTGTTCTAAAATTGTTCTATCCGTCATTCGGTTGCCCCCCTACGAGCAACCCTCAGAAGTCTTCGAGAGTCTTGTGCGAACAAGGAATGACGGGGGCCTTACCTTTTAACGTGTGATCCCAAACACTTTCTTGGGCCATCAGAAAAATTTCTGCAGTCGACGGGACTCGAACCCACGACCGGCAAGCGAATGCGGATTAGAATATGGACACTCTGTCCGCACGGCTACCTGGCCACTAGTTAATAACGTTGTATATCTCCTCTTCGTATACTAGGTGAACATTGAATAATAATGATAATAATGATAGTTATAATAATAATAATAATAATGAATGTTCTTATTGGAAAGATTGTTCCATGATTGAAATGCGACACGTGACAATATCCTTTTTTATTGAATCATTGGATAGTATCATATTTCATCTCCCTCATAATTGCTGGAACACACTGTATAATTCTTGACCAACAGCAATAATATTGATGAAAACTTCTTGTAGTGACTTATCCAATGAAAAATAGTATAATAATAGCTCAAATTGAAAAATTAATCAGGAGAAAAAAAAACAATATCGAGATTTCAGCGACCTCTAGCGCCAAAACTATTCATTAGAACAGTTTCGGATTCGGAAATTTTGTTCAGAATGTCTTGGACTATAACATATCAAAAATTCAGCCAATTCGACAGGAGGCCAATTTTCCACTATGAAACGTGCGGTTTCCTCTTATTATGACTAGTTTCGGCTCAAACAGCCATCTTCAGACACATCAATATAATACCTGTAAACAGATTCAAAAATACAGGGGAACAACATCTCAGAGATATTAAAAGTACTAGATTTCGAGACATTGAACCTACACTGCGATGATCTGTTCACACATGAACAGAACTATTATAGAACAGCCAATGTCCGCCGCATGCGGCAATTATCGGGATGTCCTTGATATGCCACAAAACTATCTTCTCCCTAGTTCTTCTTAAAGCCTTTTCATGGACACAACAAAACATTTTCAACGCGTCTTGCGCACATTAAATCGCTGTAAAAAAACCATTTTCGAGGTACTTTTCTGAAGCCTTTTGTCTAAATGAACTTTTGCATTAGGTTTCCATTTCCCTTGAATGAAAAAATGCATTTGAAATAAATTGAACATAAAAGTATTTTCTTGATATGAAATTACCTTCTTAATCGGTTTCTGAGTAGTGCTTTACTACACACAGGCATATAATTGGAAATAGGTTTCCCAATTTTTGAAATGTTCTCCACAATGCATGATTTTGAAACTGCGGAGAAGCTGTGTATTGATAAATTCGTACTTTTATATATTGATTACACTGAGGCACCGAAAACACATCTTGCATTTTTTGGTCATTATTACGAACTAAATAAGTCTTCTAACACAATAAACTTCACCAAATTCCTTTCTGTTAGTGTGATGTAAGCGTGACGCGCTGCAAACGCGAATGCCAATTGCGAACAAGAAGAACAAAATCGAAAACAAATCAGAATTCATCGTATTATGACGTAAGCATGAGACATTGTGGTGGGGCAAAGGGCACAAAAGAACAAAAACAATACTTTCAATATCCTTCTAAGACCTCTTTTGGGAGTGCATATTACGCCTCAAAAAAACATCCTCATGCCTACAAAGAAATGCCACAGATGAACAAAAACAATACTTCAATATCCTTCAAAGACCCCTTTGGTCAGTGCATATCACGTCTCAAAATAACATCTTCATGCCAACATTTTCAAAACATTCCAAAATATCCCAGGGATGTTTGTGCTCGCTATGGGAAGTTTAAAAAAAAAAAAGTGTTTTTAACCGCCAGCTTAGTTGCAAAGCAACCCTCGAAAGTCAGAGACTTGTGTGAGTTAAGAAGAAAGTTGCTGAGGAAAAACATACATATTAGTTCATGTGAGAATCACATTATTGAAATATCCACAGTCAGCTCGGAGCAGGAATATTTGATGTTTTGATCGACTGAACAGGCAAAAGAACCCAACGATCATCAGGTTCAACATTGACACAAAAATTGGGAAAACATTCTTTTGATTTACTCAAACGAGTTTCATCTTGAAATGGCCTTTGGGTGAAAGGTAAAAGCACGGTAAAAGGAATGGGCGAAGCAACAGACATTGACATAATGACACTGGCAAATGATGAAAACTGAATGATATGGATGAAATCAGCGTGGAGTTCAGAGTGTTTAGAGTTGAAATAATATAAAAAATCATTTCAAAAAGAAAACCATGAATTCATTACAAAATCAAATTGTAACAAAACCTGGAGGATGAGTGCGTGATAGAGGTTGGAGAAGATGAATCATCCAAGAAGAAAGGAAATATCTCGAGGTGTATATAGTAAATGTAATCAGAGAAGAAAGATCTCAGGAAAGTAAACAAATCAGGGCCGGCTCAAGTGAATGCAAACGAATTGAGCATGAGAATTTTAGTATGCGTAAAATGTAGATTCATTCAAAACTTGTTTGGAAGTTGAGACAGTTGATATTTGAGTAATTGATACATTATTTCTGGATTTCTAAAATTTTCAAGGGGTTTAGCTGTGGACGTTTATTGTAAAATAGTTGATAATCTCTATATTGGATAATTCAGTCCACCCTCATCATAAATCTAAAGGCGAAATCAGACGACTCATGTGAAATCAGTTATTCAAGCAACACTTCGACAAACCATCCCTGAGAACACACCCTTCATTTATTTTTCAAGTCACATCCTCTTATATTCAGTTTTTGAATGTTCGAATAGCGCATACCAACACAGTTATATATCACACTCGACATAATTTTGCATCGTAACAAGTGCGAAAGAGAAGAGAGACATAATATCCATTTTTCATTTGACTATTAGATATCTGTGATCCGTAATATCCACAAGATCAGTGTTCAACGTTCAGATTTACATATTATTCTGATTTTTTTTAATGTTCCTTGCTCTGGAAGATGGTTGTGACCAGTGCATGCAATGGATTTGGAGCTCGTATCCATTTATTCAAGCTTAGGAAAACAAAATGGCGTCTTCTATGAAGAATGCTTGTTTTAATCAGAAATAATCAAAATATTTTCATATTTTTTCGAATGCGCTGTCCCATGTTAAATGAACTCAGGGATCCTAAAATAGGACGAATAGCAGATTAGGGGACTACAAGTTTCATTTTTTTTCATGTGGAGCTACAATTTCTTTTTCCAGAAGTGGTTGAATATACAGATAAAACCTTAACAACTCACTGTGAAATTTACCAAAATATACAATGTGTATGGAAAATTGAAGAACATGACATACAGCACCATATAGTCACCAGTTGTAGCAATGGTACACGGAGAAAAAAGTGAATATTCAATAGTGGCAAGTAAAAACTTGTATACTATATAGGACAAGGAAACAAGTTGATAACCACAAGAATATTTGTGTTCCTGAAACTGTACACCTACCACTTTTGATCTGTTTCATTAAATTTCAGAGTGATAACGGTTAGTGAACACATCACTTGTCATCAGTGACCTATTCAATTGTCATTAGTAACTCATTCACTCTTCATTAGTGACTTGTTCACTAGTCATTGGTGGCCTAATTACATGTCATTAGTGACTTATCTACTAGTCATCAGTGACTTATTTACTTGTCAATAGTGACTTATTCACTTGTCATTAGCTAGTATGAAAAAATATCTCCATTGTTCTTTGAAAAATGATAAAACCTTGGTAATAAGACAAAAACACATGCATTCAAAACATTTTATTATATAGGTATGATGAATCCAGGAAATACAAAATAGGTAAGGCTGACGACAAATATTGAGATACCAGACACCGCGTATATCAGCATCATGCACCGAGAAAAACGGTACTCTCACTCACTGCACTGCACTCATTCACTATCTTTTTCCTTCCAGCATTGAAGATGAATCAACTTTCATACTTCTTAAACGTCACTTCCTTCCACTTCGAGTATCATAGGAAGTGGAAAAAAATCCTGTATATATGTAGAAACAAGTATGTATTGTTCTAGAAGAGTTTTGTATTTCATTATCCCCTTCAAGAGAACGGATCAAGAACTAAACACCCCACAGCTCAGAGCACGGCACGCAAACAGAGAATTATCATACGAATATGATATAGTAGTTGTCCAAAGGGCACTTGCATGACTTGGAATTTCAATGTTACTAGCAAGAACGCAAGTATACTAACTTCACGAATGCTAAGATCGAAATGACGCCGTGGACTCGTGGACACTGGACAGTGATCGCGTTGGGCGTGGGTACTGGAATAATATCGGAGATGTCCGAACGGAAAAGAGATCTTTAACTACAAGTGAGATATTACCTGAAACAATCGACTTGATAGATTGTCTTTATTGATGAGTTCGCTCAGAGCAAATGATCTTATGTCAGAAAAATAATTCAATAATAGTGAGTAATCGTTAACCTAGCACTAGTTTAGTGTTCACTCAGAATTAGCGAACTCTGAGTACATATCGACTTGGTTGATACCAACAAGTGTTCTGATCACTTACAGCAGAAACTCCGTTCCAGAAATATAGTTTTGCCTACTGCAAGTACCATATTTTATTACTGTTGGTGAACATTTTCTTGTCACAATCGACTTTTTTTCAAGAAAACAATTTACTTGGCCGAGTTTTCTCAGTGTACCCTACTGAATAATAACTCTCTTCATTCAATATCCCATGAGAAATTTGAGATCAAACATAATCAATTTGGGTCTATAACAACTTCAGACGAAGAGATAACAACTTATTATGAAAATTACGAAAATACACAATGTATATGAAAAATAAAAATGAAAATTATAAACAGCATCAATTAAGCAATCAACTTTCAGCATAAAAGAATCTGTTGAGATACCGGGCTGGATTGAGACCACTTGGCACCTGGGGCACAATATATTGTTTCGCCCTCCACACATTACAAAAATCGAATAATTAGGAATGCTATTCTTCGCGAATTGTTTTTCCTCTCGATATCATCCACCGAGAAAATATTTTCCAATTTTTTTTTTCTAAACGACACCATCAGATTCGTTTTTGAAACGTCAAAAGCTGGGTAAAAACTTGGGAATTTTCGATATACCTATTCCTATTCCTCTTCTTGGTAGATTTGTTGAAACAGCGTGTCACTGACAATCGATTGAACTTTCATTCTGGGCGCTCGAATTGATTTTTTTTGGAAGCATTGATATTTTGCTGTAAATCACTTGGTAACATGAATGACAGTAAAAGTCACGAACAAGATATATCATTTCTAAAAATACGAATGGAATATATGTATACTCGAAAATATATAACAGTTGAAGTTGAAAACTGTCCTATCCTAGTATAGGCGATTGACTATAGATGATCATGAAGATTGGATGAATAATACACATTTGGAACGTGGTGTGCAGATATTAAATTGGCATATATGAGTATCGAGAAAAAAATGCTATTTTCGTAAACTCATAGCACTTCTTTCACGTTCACGTATTCAGGTCAGGGGATTCCAAACAAAGTAGCGACACGTGTCTGACGAGAGTCCCAAAAAGTTTCAGCTAACATTCTGTTCACGTCACGACGTACCAATAAACAGCACGAGGATTTTGGAAATGCCTACAATCACTGGATAAATACCGAAAGGTGCAAGGGCGAAACTTTCGTTTCTGATTGATCACAGACGAAATCATGAAGGAATCTAGAACTCAGCGAATTGTACCAGAAAATGAAATTGACAGCATTAAACATTATCCGAGCAAAATTTCCAAGATTCACCAAGTTATACTATACTAGTATGAGACCAATAACAGGCCTCGCTACATATCAACTTCTTACTCTTCAATTAGAACTTCATAATGAATATTACGTGAA